>JAYKKM010000336.1:0-245000 GCA_035772405.1 Chrysogorgia sp. JL179-B06
CAGCATGTACAGGGGCCCTGGCTGAGCATAATGAATGTCTTTACCCCAGATAGATGTCCAACGTATCCCTAGAGTGCCCCAGAGTTAGTATGTACCTATGGTCCAGCAAGCTCATTGTGAGCTCCCAAATATATGTAGAACTCACTGCTCTGGTATTACCTGAACAATAACCGCATGGGTACGAGACTAAACTACCTCTGACTTGAGTTCAATAACTAGCCCACCACTTAGTTTTGGCAATTTTGCACACTTATTACGACTGCCTTGCATTTTGAGGCAGCACTTCCCTTGCGATAGTAACTTCTAGTCTAATACAATATAATATAATAATAAAAAATACAAACCGGTGACAATTCGGGTGGTGTTGGCCAGTGATTAATGCCATTTTGCTTTCATCCATTGCTTGGTCGAGTTGCTTCGTATGTTTTCGGGTACGTTTTTTTTTTTTTTTGTCTTGCCACATTCGAAGACCATCTGGATATATCTGATTCACAAAAAGCAAGAGATTTCTTTCCAAAATTCTCTGGTCAGCCATTATGCTCTCCCATGATCCCTGTGCAATATGCACACTTGTGTTGCACGCACCAACGAACAGATATACCGTTCCCAAACATGCACCATACAAAAAAGAAAAATGCTTTGCCTTTTTACTTTATATATATATAGTTATATACTGCAGCAGATGCTCCGTTGATATCATGTTTCGTGTTAACAACTTTAGAATCCTCAATAAGATTGATAATAATCAACGCTTATCCTCATCCGGGGATGCTTTGGGCGACCTTTCCGTTTTGGTTGGGTACCATCTTTATGAAAACATAACATTGCATATTGCTTCGATTAGAACGCTGGTCTCTCCCGTGAAAACGACAATCTTCGAAGCTGTCTTTTCTCGCCAAGGCACTAAGACAAAATGCCCAGTCTCCTTATTTTATTTGGCTCCCGAACAAATTGGCAATAGCGGAGCGTTTTCGTGCCTCCAACCAAGCTGGTTCGCGCCAGACTCTTTTTATGGTAGCGAGGGAAACCTCAATGACGACGCATTCCCTCCTGCCAATTTTTTCTTTAATTCGGCAGAGGTTAGCTCAACGTTCTCGACTCATCTTATTGTCGATGAAACATTACTTGTTCGACGTTGAGGATTTTGTTTTCTCCCACTACGTGCGCGCGTCAAGAAGGGCCTACCACTTTGGCGGATATCATTGAGAGAAACAAACTCACAGCAGATCTCGACGCTTTTATTCCTTCTTCTTCGGAGCAGGCTTACAATTCTCGTCAGTATTTTCCCCAGAGGACGACAGTGACACAATTCTTTCCCTCGCGTAACGAGATAAACTTTCCCATCATACAATTTAAACAACGTATATTTAAAAGGATATCTGAAAACGAACTTGTCAAGCTACGATTAGACTAGACAACCGACAACGTGCGAAAGAACGGCAAAAAATCGGAAATAACCGACGACTTCCGATATAGACACTCGGTTAAATGACGCCATGCGAACCGCCGCAGCGCAGCGGTTTGAGGTCGAACCTAGGTTGACCAAGGATCGACCTAGGTCGAACCTAGAACGAATCCGCGGATGACCAGCGGTTCAACCGGGGATCATCCAGCGGATCATCCGCCGGATCATCCTCGGTTAACCACCGCGGAATGGTGTTAGGTTACATCTGAAGCGGTACTGTATATGTACAATAAACGACATGGGAGCAGGTTGCGAAAACAGATTTGGGAAAGAATATTTTGTGTAAGGAATTGGCATTATATCATGCTTGTACAGTAACACCTGGCTAACAGATGGAAAAAAGCTGTTAAAACTTAATAATAAATATAACACTAAAAAACTGCCTTTTATAACATTACTTAGTACCTTCGCAGTTTTCTTAGCCATTTTCCTTAGAATGTTGGTGTGGTATGTGCGCACAGAACTTCACTCTGGCATGTTGCAAAACATGGCAACTCATCTGACTAAAAAAACTCTTTCCACAAGTATAAATATAGTCCCCAATCTTTGAAATGATGTGATCTTGACATATTTGGTCAGTAGCTGTGGCATTTTCTAGATCAGCTATAATGCTATGTTGGTTTGGTCCAATCAGAGGCAATTCATTCCGATTATTAAACCACAACATTGTGGTTGACCCAGTGGATATCCCTGTTTTGATTTGGTCCTTCTGTCATATACCCAGTACCTTCTGATAAATATCAAAATTATCGAATGGTATTTTACATCCTCAAGATAGTTGAATTTTCTACCACTTGAAAACATGTTGTTTCTTTTGGCAAGATTCTCTCCACCAGTTGGTGCCCTCATATTGCTGTTGCTCCATGCTAGTTGAGGACTGTTGCATCTTTGGGAATCAGTAATAGATTGTTTTCCAATATGCTAGTGGCTTGCAACACAGAAATGTCAGGAAACCTTTCTTTTTCAATTAGCCTCTTCATTGTAAACATGCACCATATTCTTGTACTCTTCTGTTAAAATAAGAATTGCATTTTTGGTTTGCTATAATAGTTTATGCTGTAAGTGAAACGAACTTGCAGGGGACGAGTATATAATCAGCCTTTTTTTTTAAATATCTACGTGGCATTGCAGTTTTTAAATATTTCTTATTTATGCGATTTTTGATAATAATCTTCTATGTGCCACTGATTATCTCTTCTTGCTGCCCACTATTTGGAATACTTTTTCTGGCAGATAGTGCATAATTTTACACTGGCGAAACTGGCGGCTAAATATCAACCAGATATCTCTCCTAATTTCCTGGTTGTTGGATAATTTAAATACCTTCTCTAGCACTCCTGACAGCCAGTGGATAATTTTTATGACTGGCAAGAGTGCTGGTTCATGTCTGGCCGGCAAAGCCATCAGAATAATTAATAAATAGATTAATAAATAAGGATAATTAGCATGTTATTACATGTATTACCTGAAGTTCGATTGGCGAAAAGTGTCGCTTATGAATGGAAAATTTATAACTTCGTGAAGCGGTAAATCGTGAACAGTGTTCATAGCAATTTAATTTTATTCCTCCACTGGAGCAGGGCCTCCGTAATTTTAAAGGTAGTAATTCTCATTTTTTATCTGCCAGAAACTGTAAGGGACTTTGCTTATTTTAAGCAATGTGATTGCATGTATTTACAGTATTACCAAAAACTGAGCTGCACGTGGTTGAGCCAAAAAATTAGCCTTTGAAATTGACACCTGAGATAAACTAAAATATGGTCCATTTGCTACTTTTGAATTCTCAAGCCCAAAAAGGTTTAGGAATGCAGACGGTTTCGTAAGATGTTTTGGCTGACAAATGATGTGTTTCTTTTTGGGCCATGCCTCCATTGATTTTTGGTGGTAATACTTTGGTTTTGTTATGTATAATATGATTAATTCTTATGATGAAACTTGCTCATGAACATCTGAAAACCTAGTTTTGTAAAAAATATTATACTCTAGGTTTTCTTATCTGGGTTTACTACATAATTGTGGTGGTGATTGGGATTCCTAGCCCTGCATAGCAGCCCTGCCGTGTAGGGGAATTGTCTGGGATGGGAGGCATCGGTTTTTATTATTGGATTTATTAATTATTGGTATAGTTGTTTTAAATCATGGGAACACGAAAGGGAAAGCCACAAAGTGAAAAGGAATCCTCTACTGAGTCCCATGGGTAACATTGAAATCTAAACTCCACTTTTTCGATTGCTGATATGGAAATTCCAACTCTAACTTATTTGTAATTCTGTTTCTATCAAGTTTTTTTTCCTCTTACTTCGTTGTACACGGACCACAGAATATTACAATCATTGAAATATTTAGTTTTAAAAGTAGGGGCCTAGTATTCCTGTTATTTCAGGGTATTAGGACTAGAGTTTTTTTATATTTGGGGTTATGGTTATGTGTTAGGGTTATTTGTGGTTCTTGTATAAAACTTCTGAATCCTGAGAAAAATAACCTTGATAGAGTTCTACAGACCTCCTCAACCTAAAGGGACTAATAAACCTGGTGAATTTTGAAAATGGAGCCCAAAAAACTGGGGAGATTTCAGGAAAAAAAACTGGAGATTCACACTGATAATGCATAAATGAATTTAAAATGCCATATAATGCATAGAATGCCATGGTAATTTTAAATAAAAAGTTTTTATCTTTGTGCTTTCAATCTCGTGCCCAGACCCTATGGCGTTTTCGATCTGGGAACGGAGACTGATGATTCTCCATCTGGTGTCACAAAAACGAAAATTTATTCTGGCTGTGCCAGACAAAAATTTCAAAAAAAAGTAACTTTGTATCATCAATAATTGGGTTGAATCATGTTCGTTTTGCCTTGGAGGGGAATTCTATTGCTGACCGGGAAGTCTCGCCCAGTTAGAAGCCGGGAGACTTGAGAGTTCTGTGTCTATGGACGTAAGTCTTGTGTCCATTGTGTGTTACCGGGTACAACGACAGGAGATTGCCAGTGTTTTTGTCAAACTCTGTTTTGAGTATTATCATGAACATTACCAGAAGACAAGAAAAGCAATTTCATTTGACCAAGACTTAAAGGGCCTGATGAAATAGGGATAATTGCAGTGCCCATCATTGGGGATGTCGTAATAGGAATTACATAAAACCAATTTTTCCCAGAGTATCTTAAACTTAGCCTGCACTTGGTTAAAAAATGCTACAACTTAAGATCATTGAAAGCTCCATTTAATAAAAGTTCCCAAAAGAAACTGGTATCTTAACAAAACACTGCTGGCCTCGTCTTCTCCTATCAATTAATCTACTTCCTGATGTAAGAAAAACAATAGGATTATGGATTATTTTGCAAATCAGTTAATAACGTTCTTTTGTAACAATTATTGATTTCTCAGCTTCATTAGCATTAATTAGCAACCGTTATTTATATGACTGTTTTATTACAAAATTACTAACAATTCATATAGTTATTCATAACATATCTTGTAAATATGTAGTTTACTAAACGTAATTTGATCTTAGATTATAATAACAATAACCTATAAGCATCACTAATCAATAATCACCATATTTGGATTTTAAGGTTATAATTAAATGTTAGTCTATTTAAAATAATTGATACCACTAATTATGTACAGGAAAACAGCCACTTTGTGGATGAACTTTTAAAGTCATTATTATATATTATTATTGTGAATGTGTGCAAGAGGATCCTGGAATCCACGAGATGAATCGATGAGAGTGTTGATTTCTGATTAATTTGGAAAACTTGTATATAATATTGTGTATAAATAAGTCTTAGAAAACTGACATTACTGTGACAATTGGTGGATGGAAATGATTTTATTACAATGACTACACCTGAAGAGTTTACTTGTGCAAGGTCAGTTTAAAAAGCCCACAGGTGAATCGCAAGCTGGAGTTTGCATGAACTCAGACATCACACATTGGTAACTCTTTATCTCATCACATGCTCACCATGAATCTAACGACCACAAAACTTACCTTGGTCCAATACCAAGCCTGCATTTACAGACATTCCCAACTCTTTGAACCTTCAAAACTGGGGACATTTAATTCCCGCTGTCAAGAAATTGGAGACCATTTTAAAAATTAGAATATTTAAATTGCGAAATTTTAATTTCTAAGAAGCGGCACATCAAGTAGTTTCAGATTTTGTGCATACTAGCGTGTCTTCTTTCTTTCTATCTTCATCTTCATAAAAGGAGAGTGCACTTAGAGGTGTGTTAACTTATATCGTGGGAGGTGCTTATTTGAGGAAAATATGGTATGATAAAAATTTCAAGGTAATTGAACTTATCAACTAAGTTAAAGTTGTCCACATTAGTAACATCTTTGTTGGCTTCTTCTCTGAAGTTAATTCATCAAATACTTTGTCTACTGTGGAATAAATCATCAATGTCCCTACGTAGTTGTTGTTTTAGTCCAGGGTTTTCCATTTAGTTTTTTAGTTTTGGAACCAGAAAAATATTTTTAGTTTAGTTCTAGTAAATGAAACAAGGAGTAAAAGTAGTTTTTGTTTGAATATTACCAGCAAAGCATTTGTTTAGGTTCCAAGGTTTGAATCAAAATCTGTAAAAATAATGTTCATGTACTAGGACAATAAATACAAATTGAAACATGATAATAAATGGGAATTTATCTTAACCAATGGCAAACGATATTTCAAGAACATGTTGGTGAATTAAGATATACATTGTATCTCTCTGGCTTTGTCAGCTAAAAAATTGGGAAAGCTTGCCCTCTTTATAAAACAATATAATGTTGGTTGTTTCAATTTCTTTTAAGTTAATAGGATTTTAAAACGCAATTTATATTGTTCAAATTATATGAAAAAACGGTTGGTAATTTTTAAACCAGAGATTATAACCCCAATAACAGAAATTTGAAAATTAATTTCAAAATACAAACCAGAGGCTTTCAGTTATCCTTAGAATTTATTTGTAAAGAGTGCCTTAAAATAGGTTAAAATTAAGCAATGGGCATTATTATAATGACTATTTACAAACACAAACTTATTTTTCTTAATGGCACCAATATCTCTTTCCAAGTTATGCTTTATCAAGTCTATTTTCGTCGTGCGATGTAGGATAAGCATTTTTTTTTATCAAATCATCAAGAAGAAAATGTTGTCTTTTATGCCTTTGTAGCTTTAGAAAGAGACATTACAAGCTCTCTTCCTGTCTTTTTACATTCTACCACTGCTCCCTCAGCATTTCTTCAACTTTACGGAATTCCTCAGTATTTGTTTCCAATACCAATACCTGTTCAAATTTGATAGTAAACTGACTCAGAAAACGTTGTGTGTGCATGTAAATTTTTGTATCACGTTTTTAACTATAAATTTTAGTTTTTAGTTCATAAAGTTAGTAGTTATTGGTTTTTAGTTTTGATTTAGTTTTAGTTATCAAGCATCAAAATAATTTTAGTCTTGTTTAGTTCTAGTTTTTCACATTGATTTTAGTTTCCACAAGCGAGTTATTTTTAGTTGCTTGTTTTAGTTCTAGTCCTTTGTTATTAAAATCACATTTAAGGTATTAGTTTAATAGTTGACTAAAAACAACACCAGTCCTAACGTAATCTTCGTTATCTTGGTCGCTATCCCTGCCATATTGGATATATGTCATTTAAGAGATTTTTGGTAGAGTTTTCATCAACCATATTCAATGCAGTTTATGTTAACTTAAGTTAACTTTTGTGTTCTCTTGCACCATAACAGGAAATTTTGCTACAATGGCATTTCAAAATGCTTCTGATCTTGATCTTGTTGTCGGTTGTCACGGTTTTCGTTTTCCTCAAGAGGTGTTGTTCGCAATCTACAACGTTGTCCTTCTAAATCTAAAAATGTCGTCCTTGTGATGCGATAAAAAATGCTTCCTGCACAGGCTGTTGATTATTTTGTGAATGAACATTGGATCAGCTCGCGCAGTACACGTGAAAAATTCGGTTAATTAGAATGAAAGTTAATTTAAATGCTTGAAAAAGTGTTTACTCTCGCTTTGTTCGGCAAAGAGAAATGACAATGACAGCTAAATCCAACGTGAACGACTAACGGTGCACGATTCACCATGATGGCTAGTGATATGTATACTATAATTAGCTCAATCAACCAATGTGATATTGTTTTGATTGTGGACCACCTCGGGCACAAAGGATGTGGCAAATTGCATAATTGATCCTCTTTTTCCTTGAGTCCTTGTTTCTTGTGAAGCTTTCAGCTAACAGTGGTAATTTCGCATATTGAGAGAAAAGGATTTCAACGCATAAGTTCATAATTAAGGCTCGAAGCGGGTTCCGGAGGGGGGGGGGGGGGCGGGGGGGGGGGACCCCTGAAGACGTTTTGTCAGATTTTACAAGGTAAAGGAATTATAAATCCCAATATATGGAAGTAATAATATTGTTGTGCATAAAATCCTGGGTCGAATATTATTTCGAAAAACGATCTTTACTTTTGTAATCTAATATATTGGTTGTATTTCGATTCACTGAAATGGTATTTACTATTGATAGGTCCTTTCACCCTAAAACTATATGCTCGAGGACCGGACAGAATTTGTGGCGATGTTCCCGAAAGTCCTGGAGGAAACCATTTACATTTTTTTTTGGAACGGGCAGGTGTAAAAGTTTATTTTGCCTTGAGCACATAGCAACTCCGTTATTATGCCTTTTATGTAGACTGCGAAAGCAGTAGAACGGAGATATAACACTGGTCCCAATGCCTTTTCAAATATAAAGAACAACAAGTGGATACGATCCTTACCATCGTGGTTGGAAATTAAAAAAAAAGAAAATCATTACGCGTTCTTGCAAAGTACCTAGGAAAAGCATATGCAAATACGTCTGTTTCCTAGCCAAAAAGAAAAACACCCAAAGGAGATTCTTCACAAGGGTAATAGATCGCCTCTGTCGTGTGACGTCGATGGGAGCTTCGAAGCTAAGGACAACATGCAATGCCAGGTGTGCTAGCAAAGAAAGTCGCAAATGATGTGCTCGAAAAAAAAAGCAGAATTATCAGGAAATACATGGTGCATAACCACCGGTTTTTATTGGTCCAATTCTTATGCATCCGACACTAAGGGACTGGAAAGATGTATTCAAGATTTTGGCAATTCACTGATCGCTGATCACTGAAAACGCCGGATTCTGGAAGGAGTGGTTAGCATGTGGGGGAACCGATGGGCGGGGAAAAAGGCTTTAGATCGACGGATTAAAGCGAAACTTTCCGCTTTGTGTTTACTGTTGAGAGTTGTTTTATCCACTTCAAAGATAAACATGAAAAGAGTTACAAGAACGCGGGCTGCCGTAGTATCCTTTCTTAGCCGTCCAGTATCGAGTTCGTTCCCTTTCCACTGCCGGCCTGCTTACCTGAGCAGCAAATTAACGTTCCAAATTGTTTGACCAGAATCAGAGTCAGACTTCCAATATCTGGAAACCTGACCGTTGTTGAAAACTAAGGTTCAGTTAAAAAATTTTGTGTAAATAGAATCAATATAATAGATGTTGTATTATCTGTGAATAACAATATGAATACACTGTACATGAAATAAAAATGTTAAAAGCGCCACAACCTAGAATATGAAACTGAATAACATCGAGGTTGCTAACCAGGCATCCACCGTTATTAAACATATTATTATACGCTAGATACATGTCGCCGACGCACAAGGCGGTAAGTTTTATTTTAAAGCTTTTTCAGTACACAGATTTATTTACACGACCAGCAAGAACATATATTCGTAAGACAATTCTTCATAAACTTTGTTAAAGGGGCTCTGAAGCTATAAAGGTTTAAAAAAAAAAGCGAAATATTAGCCTCTTTCAAGTAAATTCGATATTAAGTCGATTAAGACACTAAACACCTTTTGTTTACAATCTTATAATTTCATTTTAACGCTCTCTGACATTCACGCTTATTTGTTTTGCAATAATAGTAATTATATAATATGCTTTTTATTTAATCACGATATTAAGTACAGTAAAAACTGAAGTGGTTGATGAACGTTATTTCTAAATAATTACAAAACACCAAAACTTATTTAAAAATTCTGTATAAGAAATTGTTCCCCCCCCCCCCCCCCCCCCCCCCCCCCCCCCTTCTTCTTCCAAAACTAACGTAACTGGTCGAGGATCTTGCCTCATTTTCTAATGAATTCCAATAAAATTTTGCTCCTTGATATGCAACAGGAACTTCTTCATGTAAATCCCATCTTTACATTTTGGGAAAACAAACAAAAACAAACAGACGTTGTTATACGGCCGTTTTTCCTTCCGCTTACGCAGGGGTTGGCCGGTGGTTCCCCACGACAGTTTCCTGCACTTTTCCACGATTCATGTGCATCTTCCTTTCCTTCAGCCCACTCTTCTCATATCCCTTCGCAACTACCTGGCTCCATGTCATCCGTGGCCTTCCTCATCCTCTTGCACCATCAACCTCCAAGCTCGATCATACACCGCAGCTCACCATCATCCTTTCCGCAGCATATGTCCCAGCCACCCTTAATCGGCTCCTCTTTACCACGGTCAGACAACCCGATTCCAATACCCCATTCCTTTCCTCCTCCAGTCTATTATTCATGGTCCACCAGTACATGGCCCACGTCCTCACCTTCCATGACACCATAAGCAACAAAATAAAAAAACTCCCCCTCACACAGGCCACATACACCTTCAGCTTTAGCAACACTTCCTTTCCTTGTCAGGATCCCAGAGAGCTCTTTAACTTTTCCCCATGCACCAACGTACCCTTGCCACAGATTGCTGAAATTTGCTCCTCCACCCCCTAGTTTCAAGCATATCCCCCAGGTAACAAAACTTTTTAACATTCTCTAAATGCAACCCCATTGATCCATGCTCTCATTCTACGTCACTATCCTCCCTTCCATCCTCTGCTCTTTTCACACACCTTACAAAACAAACGTATCCACAACTCTAGCCAGTGGAAGCCCTTTCACGCTCCTCAGAGCACTGCTTGTGTACCCATCCACTACAGCTCTGTGCATCGGGACTAGAATTATTTTCAACACCCTTCCCACTCATATACTACAATGGCCACGTTCACTTAACCTTTTCAACGCATGGGACCACTTTATTCTTCCTTGACACCATCACCTTAGTCCTTACCAGTGTTCAACTTCAAAACCCTTTGCCTCCATGCATTCCCTTTCCATCCGCATCACTCTTCTCCTTAAGCTCCTCAATGCTGCTCAGGCCATTAAAACCAGAATGCACTCGACATACAACAAACCTTACCCCCATAGGGCATACCCTCTCTAACGTTCATTGGCAATCACGCGCCTCCATCATGCATTGCAAACAGCAATGGAACTTAGGACCGACCCCTGGATCGGAAACCCCAACCTCTCACCTCAAACATATTCCCATGGCTTCGTTCTCACCACAGTTCTTGCTTTCTCATACATTTGTCATCACTGCTTTCACCAACCATTCTTCAAAACCCCCCAGCTTTCTAGCAACGCCCACCTAACCACCTCCCTGGGGAATTCTGTCATATGCTTTCTCCAGAATCCACAAATGCATAATATAGTGCTCTATTCTTTTAGCCACAAATTTTTTCCTTGCATCTGCCGAAACCATAAAGAATCGCATCTGTTTGTTTCCCTTTCCAGGCATTTTTTATAGCCCGATGTGCCCCACACTCCATTGTGGTCACCTTTCCCCTTGTTATATAGGGTAAAATGGTACTTAGCTTCCTACCCAATCCTTCGGTATCTTTTCCTCCTCCACAACCATATTGCAGATTTCCGTCATTTTGGTTTCACACCTACCCTGACCAGCATGCACTAATAATTTCGTCCCCCACCAATTCCGTTGGTCACCTGCCTTCCCCACTTTTCATTCTTCCCTATTTGGGTTTTTTTCTCTACTTTCCATCTTTGTGATGTGCTCTCTTGGTCCCTCAACTGCCCCACATTCTAACATTCAATAACTGCTCCATATTACTCCCATCTCTTTTTCATTCTCTGGTTGCACAAAACTGTATTTCCTCTCTCAACCCTTCACGCAGTTCAACTACCAAACCAACATCCTGCCTTTCCTTAGACATCTGCTTCGCTATCTTGTACACAGGAAATCTCTGCCCCCTTCTTCTGTATTAAGCTTCTCTCCTACTCTATTTCTTTCTTTCCCTCCTGCTGAGCCTGAGCAAGCTGCCTTCTTTGCAATCTTCTTCGCCAGTCACATACTCCTCCCAACAGCGCCCTTTTCCTCAGCTGTAACCCTTTGCCCTGACCACCGATGCCCTTAAAAATTTTGGAAAACGGAAGACAATTAATTTTTCTACAAATTAACCACTCTCTCTCTTTAAATAATTCCTGGAGTGGGAGAGGTGCCAAATTATGATAATTAAAAACTAAATTTAATAATTTAAGTAATAAAATAATTTAAGAGGCCTCCAGTTTGTTAGCCTTTGGACATCAATTGAAACTTGGTCGCAGGCATAACCATAGATGATCCTTGCTGCCCTGATGTGGGTCCTTTCTAAGATGTTCCCCGGATGAGAAAGAAAATGGAATGATTTAAGTAAAATTCAACTTCCGGTTGAATGACTCGTTCGCAACGCATGGATATCCCATTTTAGGCAAGAGTCGACTTTTAAACCAAGGCATGTTTTCGAATAGACTTGTTTAATATTGCTATTTGCAAGCCTGATTTGTTGAAGGGGTCCTATAAACCTGAACCCAATAACATGTATTCGGTTTTTCCCAAATGAGGAAAGTGAGTACATTTTCGAGACACCACTCTGACAGCTTATGTAATATACCATTCAAAGTATTAACAACATTGTCAGGGTTTGATCCAGTCCACGTAGATAGTGGTGTCATCCGCGTACATTTCTATTCTCCCTTCCTCATCACATATAATATCGGGAAGCTCCTTACAAAACATGGAGAAAAGAATGGGTCCCAAAACTGATAAACACTATTCCGACTACTTGCTTATTGTCGAGGGCGCTTCTCCAGTCTTCAGTCATTTTAACCAGTAGAAAGTTCTGTGGAGTGGCCGTTTTTTTTGCCCATTGGTGTTTATTACTGAGGTTGTGTTCTTCCAGGTGATTATATATAGACGATGTAGTACAGGACTCTTTCATTTTTCCTGGAACGCAAAGGATTGAGATAGGACGATAATTTTCTCTTTCAGATTCGTCGTCTTTCTTAAATATTGCTGTTACATTAGCATTCTTCCATTTCCGGGGAACTTTATTTGTTTGGGCGCTAATTTTAAAAATAGACGTTATAGATTGGTATAATCAATTTATCAACCAGTTTTTAATAACTTTGGAGAAATGTTTTCAGGGCCCCTTGCCTTGTTTGGTTTAAGTTTCAGTATTTCTTTATAGACCATATCCTGTGTTAACTCCATATGCATTATTGTTGGGGTGACTTTATTCTATTGGTATAATTACTATTTTGAAGAATATTGTTAGCAAGATTTTCACCAACATGGTGACTTTATTCTATTGGTATATTTACTATTTTGAAGAATATTGTTAGCAAGATTTTCACCAACATTAGCAAAGTATTCATTTAATGTATCGGCCTTTTCCTTATTATTAATGGCTAATGAGCCATCTGTCTTTCTTATGCCTGAGATGATAGTACTTTTTTTAACACACCTGTTGCCTTCTTTATTAGTTTCCAGTATGATCTGGTTAGTTAAATTCATCTTATGTGTAATTTGTGGACTAATCCAAGGGAGGGATACTCTTGTTATTTTAATTTCCCTGTATGGTGCATGATCGTCGCTAGCAGTCGTCTGGATCATTAAATATTGTACAGACAGACCAGGGAGCAGTAGTGAAATCTTGTTGAAAATTCTTCTCATTAAAATGTTTAAAGGAGCGACCTCCAACAATCCTTGGGGCGGTCTTTTCATCCTCATCTGAACAGTTCCCTGTATTAGCATATGATCAGATATTCCTAGCTCCAGTCTTCTTGTTTTCTTTACCTTAATATCCCTACTAGATATAATTAAGTCAATTACTGTAGATGATAATTTCAGTTACTCTAGTAGGTTCACTGTAAATGCAATTTAAGCAGAAATATATGAAACCTTCAAGATGAGATGTTAATCAAAGCATGTGCGCCTGCAAAATGCGACCCAAATACAAAGTTATTCGTTGCACATTATGATGGCACGCGGGCATTCGAAATGATAATCTATTTTCTATGAGAAACTATTGCAAAAAGCTTTTAATAATATCGAATGTGGTTGAATTTCAGTGATGTAACACTCTTCGGGTCAACTATATGCCGTTTATGTCAATCCTTTCCCTTGCGTTATATTTCGTGTTGATTGTTTGATCTTACAATACTAATGGTAATGAACAACCAGTATGAACATTCTTCATTACGCACAGAATCAGTAGAACTTGTTTGAGGGAAACGCTCAAGGTTATAAGGCCATTTATTAAAGTCATTGAAATAATTTATATAGTAGAAAGTTCTCAATTTTTAAACTAAACGCTCACAGGCACAATAACAGGAAATGCCCCCTGAGTGGCATATTTCTCTCAATGTTGTAACTGTGCAAATGCTTGACAAGTGTTAGTTCATGAGTGTAGTGATCTTTAATTTGTGCTACTATGCGAAGTAAGAATAGTGCAGTTGATCAGTTTTTTGCGTATTGTAGTTACGCATGGACTCGCGCAAGCGATAACAGGCTTGTTTACTATTTCATTCCCAGAACAGTACGAGAGGTGTTAAAGTCAAATTTTCGCTGTCAACTTACAGTATATGTATATCGGCAATTGTTTTAGTCAAAATTCCCAGAGTGTTTGCTCCTATATATGTCAGCGTAGCGAAAACTAATGCCATTTTTGCCATTTAAAAACTATTTCCACTATTTCCAGGTATAAAATCCTTAACGTGTATTTTTCAGACAATCAGTGACATTATTATTGGGACATTTCACTGAAAATATTGATTACTCCCCCTTTCCCTCTATTCAATGTTGGGGTAAAGAAAAACATTTGGTTCCTCTGGTAAGACATTGAGAGTTAATCGTCCACTCTTGTGAATATTACGGTAATACGAGGTTTTTGGTACCATTAGACAGGTGTCTCCTACAAGGTCCTCTCTTTTTCACCACTGACATGTAATTGTCTTGCCTGTCCTCCCAGTGGCAGACACTTAACGAAATAGTGGCGGGGCGAATTTTGTCAAGTTCTTATATTACCCCACCATTTGTCAAATTTCATTCCTTAAAAGGCTTAGGCCAAACGGTCATCTATTCATGAGTCAAACTGACGAGTAAAATTGTCTGGCGTTAGCCAAAATTAAATATGTAGAGTTTACCAACTATTCTGGAGATATGCGCTATTTTAGTTGAGAAAATCTAAGCGATACCATCGATTGCATCTACCCGTGATTTGTGAACAACAAAACAGGTTCTCCGCCCATTTGTAATGTTTTCAAACGTTCAACGGTTTACTTCGGCATGAATAATTAATTTTTATATTCACTGGACTTTTTGCTATTTTTCACTTTTCACCTACATTCTACATGTTCTATTTATAGATTTCTGTGCGGTAAAATGGGCAAATCAAATTCTGCATCTGTAGTTTTGACCAAAATTGCTTCTAGAATACATCGCGTTTAAAAATGGCATGCCAAATTTGAATGGCTTGACGTGTAGGAGAACATGTTTTGTTAACAGGTGTTCACAGGAAGTACGCGAACCATAATCCTATTTAATACTATATCTGACAAGACTGACATTCTGAGTTTCTGATGCCAGAAATAAAGTTTTTTCAAGATGTTATTTCGATTTACCTTACTTACATAATCTATCAAGCGCGTTTATCGTTTAAGGCACACACACTGGACGCGATATGGCAGCGCAGCGAGATTATATTATCTACTTTTCAAAAATCAAAATCTCTCAGTAACAATACATGTTGTTGCATTTGACATGCATGGCGTCTAAAATTTCGTTGTCAGCATTTTCAGGGACAATGAAATATTTTTATTGCATTCCGAAAACTGAAAAATCGCGCAGCACTGTCATTTGTCAAATCGCATCTGGCAACCCGGTCACTCAGGTGTGACCTTATCTGTTTAAAGGCATGGCGGATTGTGACGTAGTGTTGCAATACAGCTTGATTTTGCCTTGAATTTTTTGGGGTTTACAATTTACAAAGTCAGGAAGTCCTGATGAAGAGGAGTAGCACAAACGGTTTTCCAATAACGTCATATTTCGCTAAGAGAATAAATTGTGAGGTGATTCATGAGTCGGATTCTTCGACTGGAAACATTGGGCGAAGAAGATGCTGCAGGCAACGAACAAAGCGATACTGCCGCAACACCAAGTCCAAGCTCTCGCGTCTCTTCAACATCCATTGCTGTTGAAGATGAGACTCCTTCGGAATTCTCTCTTCACCAGAAAGTGGAAGTTCGTCCAGTTAATCTAGTGGCTGTAAGTAATCTTGGAACATTGGCAGATGGGCCTTCTCAGCCGAAACTTCCATCCTTTCCGAGAGACCAGAAAAGTCGTTGCTTCGAGCTCTCTGGCATACAAGTTTCCCACAGCTTGAATATAGCATTGACAAGGGACAAAGCGTTTTGTTTTGCGTGCAGAAACTTCAGCACATCGACTTCAAAAAGCGATCCAGCGTTCACAAAAGTTGGTTTCTCTTGTCAAAGGCTACGGAAAATAATCGTGGATTCAAAGCCCATGATGCAAGCTCTGATCATCTCCATGACACGCTGGGAATGCTACAGCATCCAGAAAACCAATGTGGGCAGCTGGCATTAAGAATATGTTGGACCCTGACAGGCCATCTTTAGTGAAAAATAATCGAGAGTACATGAAAATGTTGTTGGAATATCATCGATACTTTTGTTCTGAAGAGATGGCATATAGGGGCGCACAATGAAACAGACGAGTCACTCAATGCAGGAAAATGGAAAGAATTAATCAATTTAATGCTAGCCACTAACCCAAAGTTCAAACAGCTGCAGCACAGAATGAAGCAACAGTACAGAACGTATGATTACACAGCAAAGCGATCATCGCAAGAGCTGATAAAAGCCATGGCGAGGTGAGAAATCAAATAAAAGAACAGTTAGACAAAGCGTGTATGTATTCCATGCTTATAGATGAATCCAAAGACAATGCAAAAGACAATGCCATGTTTTAGGTTTGTGAATGACAAAGGCCAAATTGAAGAAAGATTTTACGAGCTGACAGGACTGAAAGAAACGTATGCTCAGACCATCATGGATGAGGGAATTTTGCCAATAAATGAAAGACTGGGCTCATCCGCAACTCTCCCCTGCGCTTGGAGCAGATGGCGCAGCCGTTATGAGTGGATGTTATGAAGGCGTTGCTGCTAAGCTGAGGAGACATTACCCGTGGTTGCTTGATGTCCACTGTGCTGCGCATCGCTTAAACTTAATTGTAGCAACTTATTTTCGTACAGTGAAAGCAGCAATGTTATAAATGTCTACAAGTCTTTGCATACTGTCTTCAACGTCGCCAGTCACAGGGAAATCTTCGAAGCCATTCAAAAAGAGCATTATCCAAAAGAGCCTGTAATGGCAGCCTCTTCCCTCACAGAAGTTCGATTGGCTTGTAAGTTTGATGGCGTTAACACGATGGTGAGAAGACTACAGGCCATTCTGCTGAGCCTTCAAAAGATTGGTGTTTCGAGTTCAAGACAAACCGATTCGGCAGCAGGTCTTTGTCACAAGATTCTCTCTGGAAAATTCGTTTTGCTTCTTTGTTTTCTTCATCGGGTTCTTTTCTTCATCAGGTTCTGTCCATAATGAATGGATTGAGCAAGGTAATGCAAGAAAGCAACATCAAATAGGTAAACTGTAGCCAACGAAATTGTGGCCGTAAGAAAGCTTTTGGCTGAGATTGAGAGTGATGATATAATCGAATCTGCCAAAAAAGCTGTTCAACTGTAGGAATAACAGTTGACTATGAGGACGCCTTGTATGTTTCCAGAAAGGATACTACAATGACGTGTGTAAGTCCTCACGAATTCTGTGAAAGCCTCAAGACAGCTCACAAGAGTTTGCTTCTAGAATATTGCTCCATGAAGTGTTATTTATCCATTGTCCTAGAGGCTGGCGCTACACGCTATCAGTCATATCTCTAACTTTTAATTCATAAGAAAGTTGTTTAACATGGATAACATTTCCAGGTTCGCAGTTAGTTGTAGAATGGTAAATAGTACAGAGAACAATAGAAGAAATATTTCGGGGCAAACTATACGGTCTCATAGAAATCCATATCGATTCAACATCCTGTTCACATTGCACTAATCGCTTACAGGGTACAAACACCTCATCCTGTCGTATCCATTCGATCATTTCGAAACAAATTAAACCCAGGTATAGATATAGAAAAAATCAGGCACTTACGAAGACAGCAAAGACTCGTTTATGCAAATTGCATTAACATTGTTATGAACAGAAACTTGTTAGAAATAGCTCTTATATTTGTCGAGGATTGTAGGAATATGATATAATTTTTTGATAGGGAATCCTTCTTAATATACAATGGTTTACATATCTCTTAGCAGGATGGTATTGATGATAGTTTGATAAATTATCTCCGCTAAAGCATGACTTGACACTCAATTTACACATTTACGATGTGCTGTAATAATTGAGATATTTTTCACTTCCAATAGACTTTCTATAAGATTTCCCCACTCATTTACCACGGGTACTTTAAAATGCCATTTACTTTCAATACGAAAAGCTGACGATTATCCAATTTATAGTTGGTGCGGTACACAAACATATCACTCTAACTATTACAGGATTCAGTTCATGTTGTGATGTCAAAATACCACCTCGAATTGTTCGACTTTAAACAGAAATAAGGTTAGGGATTAGGGTGACGGTTAGTTTTGTACCTAGAAAATAACCAAATAGTGTTGGAAAATTAGGTTTTCAATTTCACTTAAAAACATCAGGATTTTGAAGAAGTTAGTTACTGGGGCCACTGGGCATTTGATGGTATTTGTCCATAATCAAGGTTTTTAATGTTTTATTCATAATCAATGTTTAATAAAGATAAATGTACACTATATTATATATATACCCTATGCAATAATGACCGCCAATTTAAAATTCTCTTATATGCATTTCAATAAGCCCAACCGGCCTTGTTCTTGTGTTTACAATCGAAAGGCTAGTTAGGCCAATTGAAATACATCTAAAAGAGTTTTAAATTGGCAGCCATTTTTGCCATAGGATCTATACAGTACTGTATGTAGTTATCTCCAGCTATCTCCAAATTTCTGTTTTACTGGTTCCTATAAAATAAATGCAATAAAATGTTTGTTATCAGGCTTAATATTAAGTATTCTTACTACAATACAATATAGTGAAAGCTACCCCATAAATTATGGGTGCATAAAGTTGACCTGGATCCTGATTACAGTAGCAAGTGCATCAACATGTTAAAACCTGAAATGAATACCATTTGAATACCAATGAACTAAAAGGAGAGTGCACTTATTCGAGGGAGGAGCTTATTTGAGGAAATGTGGTTTGTAAAATTTCAAGGTATGAACTTACCAACAAGTTAAAGTTGTCTACATAGTAACATCTTTGTTGGCTTTCTGAAGTTTAATTCATCAAATACTTTGTCTACTGTGAATAAATCTTCAATGTCCTACGTAATTTCGATTTCTTGGTCGCTGAATATCTACCATTTTGGAAGCGAGGGTAATTTTAACGGATTGCCAAATACTTATTTAAGAGATGTTTGGTAGATCAGCCCTTGAAATTCGCGGCGGCATTCGGCAATTGCCGACGTAATTGCAGACGTGAATAGCGAAAATAGCCTATCACGACGGCACTTTTTTGCCGACGTGAATAAATTTTACGATATCGGCAAGGAATTGTTTATAATCGACGGAGAAGCAAGGTTGCTTATCATCTTGATCGGCAAGAAATATATTTTGACCATTGTCCCAAAAACACATGATGTACGGTCAAAAGACGCGAACTTTTTTTCGCTGTTATTATTTACTATAAAGCAAGTTTGCATGAAGTATTTTCGTCTCTTCAACAGTCTGCAATCCAAACCGCTGATCACGAACGTTTTTGTTTTGCCACAGGCTAAAAGGTGAGTACTGAGTAGCATTTTAAAATAAATTTTAGTTCATAATTGAAAATGCCGCTGTATTTTGCTGCGAGAAGAATGAAAAAATGAAATAATTATAATTAAGCAGTACCATCGGGCGTTTTTTTGGCGAAATAAAAGTAATTTTCAAATATATTAAGATTTTGTTTTGACTGCACAACTTTTTTGTATAATCTACTGCAGTCTACTGTATAATCTACTGCAGATAAAAAATCTCGGACACGATTTTGGCTGAGTGAGACTTCTGGTCGTATTCTTTATTCAGTGCTAATATGGTCTTACTTGCACGAATTATTTGCGATTTGAAGCTTAGGCCACTGGCAGTACTCTGTAAATTAAAATGTTACACACCGGTACTTTGCTTTTCAATTTTATAGAAAGTAAATTTTACATAATTTTTTTGCGGTAGTCACTTACAGGCATGGTTGGACTTTCAACTGCCAAAAAGTGGAACTTAAAAGAATTTAAGTTTACATGTGGCGATGCAACCGATCCTGGAAAGGTCACAAAAATCGAATGTGTTGTCTGCAGCGAGTTTTACCATGAAAATGAAAAAGAGTTGGGAAAACTACAAGGGAAGGTGAAAGCACAAGTTCAAAAATGGATGAGTGGGAGTGATATCGTTAAAAAAAGCAATGCTGTAGACCATCTCAAGTCTAATGCTCACGCAACAGCCGGCAAACGATTACGAGAGAAAAGATAATCAACCCAGACAGAAGGTCAAAAAATCGCAGCAGCAACCAGCACGAGCGAAAAGACAATTGTCCAACACGTTCGTGTTTTGTCCTTTAGCACAAAAGTCTCAATTGATCAAGAAATTCCAGCTAGTTCACTTTCTCGCTGTTAAACAACAAACCACTAAATTTCTATCAGCAACTTGTAAGGTTTGACAAAGATGTCTATAAAGTCGATTTAGGAACAGGCTACCTAAACAACAACGCTGCCCAAAAGATCCTACTTTATCTTTCTAAATCTGTCGTTGCAGAGCATATTACAGAGACATTGAATAATGGAGAAAGGTTGTACTTCAGTATTTTGTTCGACGGCTCGTCAAGTGCAAAAACTCATGGATGAGAAAGAAGTCTATGTTATAAAAACATGCGACCAGGGAAAGCCAATATTTGATGTACTAGCACTCCAACAACCAGAAGATGCTGATGCAAAAGGTCTTAAATCATCCCTAGATTGTGCCATCGACAAGGCTAAGTTAACCGTCGATCGAAAATCGCGTGAGATTGGTTTGGGGTCCGACGGTACAAACACAAACAAAGCACTGTACAGACTTGAAAAGGAAGAGATAGGTGACCACCTAATATTAGTTCAATGCGTATCACACAAACTAGAACTTGCTATACATGATGCATTCAAGAAATCAAAATTAAATGACGCAGTTGAGGAACAACTGGTCGTAACATACTATCTTTTTAAGCGAGCAAATCTTAAATGGCGTCGGTTCAAAAGGCATGCATTGTTAATGAAGAAATCATCTCGCCGTTACAAGCGACCTTTTGGTACAAGGTGGGTTGCACATCAAAGTGATGCTCTCGAAGCTTTTTTGCATAATCTGGATCTACTTCTTGGCTACTTGAACAACCAAATCGCTGATCCATATAATACGACAATGAAGAAAAGAGACTCCTCGTTTAGAAGGTGTCGTAGCCTCGTGCTCTGACTCGATCACACTTATATTTCAATGTGTAAAAGTTGATCTTCTGAAGTTGATTAGGCCGACATCGCTTATTCTGGAATCCGTCTCAATCTTATTGCCGGAAGCCATCACGACAATCGGCGTTACACTGAAGAAAGTAAAAAAGCTAATGCGGAAGTTAATGAAAACGGGGTGGATGCTTTACGAGATGAGTCCTTATTTCCCACTCTGAAGAACGAGTTTTTACCATCACTTGATTTTGACGAAGAAGGTATCAGTCTTGGAAGAAGCACTCGCAAAGATCCTGCTTACACTGGAGTAACAACATTTGCTGGGTACACCTTAAACCGTGGAAACCTAGAAAATGCGCTTAGCAAAGTTTACGATGATGTGATGTTAGTCCTTCCGGCTTTAGAACTTGCCCTGGACGAGCGCCTCTCATTTCTTGCCAATGATCCTATCCTTTCTTCAGCTGCAGTTCTACTTGAAACAACAGCTTGCCAAAACCGCGATGAAGAAGATTTGGTGCAACCCTGCGAAGTGTTGGCGGAACACTTTCGACAGTCACTTGAAGCAAACGGATATGTAAAACAACGTCTTTGTGAGTTTCCTTTTGTTCATTTTATAATTTTTTTTCAGTTTTTCTATATCTATAATTTTGCATATCCTAATCCCTACACTGATGTTTTTGTTTAAGCTCATGAAATCACTATATTACATGATCACATCACGAAATTCTTACCGAATGTTTCGCCACAAAAGTGCTGGCAGCAGATCTTTCAGCTGAAAGACAGGCTCAACATTCACAACATCCTCCAGTTAGTGGAAATTGGGATTGTGCTGCCCATTTCAAATGCCGAAGTAGAGAGAGTGTTTTCATCTTTCGCAAAGATGATGACAAGAGATCGGTAGGTGATATTAATTTTTGTTAAATTTCTGTAACAGTTATGGACCATCTTTTTCCCGTTTTGATTAACCTTTACCTTACGACTAGCTTGTTTCCATGCAAGAGTTTCTGCGAAGCATTCTGTTATGAATTTAAAGGCTATATTAATTTTTTTCAGGCTCGCATTGAAAAACGATACGCAAGAGGCAATCCTTCGTGTTCGTAGTGACAACGATTTCAGCGAAAGACGATATGACCGAGCAGTGAACATGTTTATGACTGAGTTTCCCAATGGTGACATCATGCAGGGGAAGCGTCGACTCGCTGGTTACAAGCCACACAAGAAAAAGCGAAACAAGAAAGAAGCCGCCAAAACTGGTGCCGTTGACAGATAGCGACACTGACGACACTGACTGTGACAGTAGTTCAGAAAGGCACGTTATCGAAGATGAAGAAAAAAGAAATGGAGTCTAGTATAAATCTTTCAGACATTTCTAGCGATGATGCTGAATGGACCTCTTCATCAGATTCGGAATTGAATAGTTAGGGCGGCAGAACAGTTACTAATATTAATAGACTGAAAAACAGTTTTGTTTTAATGTTCATTTTTACTAACTTTAACTTAAAGTTCTTAGTTAATCTCTTGACTTTAAATGACTTTTAGGGGAATTTAACCCAATTAAAGGCTAAAACTAAACATCAACTGCTTTCAAAAATTTGCCGCCGTGAATTCCGCTATTGCCGTAGTGAAACAGAAAATGACGGATTCACGACGGCAGTTTTTTGCCGCGGTGAAAAAATCTCAATTTCAAGGGCTGTAGATTCATCACCATATTCAATACAGTTTGTGTTTACTTGCCTTTTTCTCTTGCACATTACAGAAATTTTGGTACATGGCATTTCAAAATGCTCTGCCTCTGATCTGTTTCATTATTATCGAGCCCTTGGCTGTTATCAGTGTCATGGTTTTCGTTTTCCTCAAAGGTGGTGTTCGCATCTACAACGTCTTCTAAATCTAAAATGTCGTCCTTGTGATGCGATAAAAATGCTTCTGCAGGCTGTTGATCTTTGTGAATGAACGTGGACAGATCGTGCAGTACAAAATTCTACTGACTGACAATCCTTTTGACATACTGTGCCTAACTGAAACTTGGCTAGACTCTAAATGGAGCGATACGGAATTAAAAATTGAAGGATACAACCTTATAAGATCAGATCGCCCTGGCTCACGGAGAGGAGGTGGTACAGCGATTTACTATAACGAAAAGCTAATGGGTCGTCAGCGATATGACTTGGTCGATAAGGATATCGAAGCAACTTGGTTAGAATTAACATTTCCAAACAAAAGTAAAGCGTTGGTTTGTTCTGTTTATAGACCACCAGATGCTGATTTTAACAATTTTAAGACCAACATGGAAAAAATATTGGAGCTTACTGCGATTGAAGAGAAAGAGACTATGCTGGGGGATTTCAATTGTGATATGCTGCCGAAAAAACTTGATACTGATGCCAGGGGCCTTTGCGAATTTTCAAAACATCAGCTTACTCAACTAATTAATTCACCAACACTGATAGATCTTGCACTAACTACAGACACGAGTAAGATCATTACATCCGGTGTCTTGCAATGTTCTATCAGTGATCATTCCCTCATATATATCATAAGGCGAGCAAGGAAACCGCGAAACGGCCCAAAGATCATCCAATTTAGAAACCTCAAGAACTATACACCAAAACATTTCTCCTCAGATTTGCATTCTGCCTCCTGGGAACTAATCAACACCTCCCTAACAGTCAACGATGCGTGGACTGCATTCAATTCAATAACTATCAGCATAATGGACAAGCACACACCTATAGCAACCAGAAGAGCTCGTACTTCATCTTTGCCATGGTTGACTGCAGAAATCCGTCAGCTAATGAAACTTCGCAATCAACATCATAAAAAAGCACTAAAAAACAAATCGTTGAACAATGGGCATCATACAGAGAGCTACGTACCAAAGTACGTACCACGCAGTATACCTTGACATGTCCAAAGCTTTTGACAAAGTAAGTCACAAGAAAATCATCGAAAAACTTCATCACTTTGGATTTCACGGCAACCTCCTTTCCTGGTTCCAAGCATACTCACAGACCGTCAACAACAAGTCACAGTTCTTGGAACAACATCTCCGCCTCTACCAGTGACTTCTGGCGTGCCACAGGGATCCATCCTTGTACCAATGCTTTTTCTTCTCTATGTCAATGACCTTCCAGACACGGTAACATCAACTATAGCTATGAACCATTGTTATGAACAGAAACTTGTTAGAAATAGCTCTTATATTTGTCGAGGATTGTAGGAATATGATATAATTTTTGATAGGGAATCCTTCTTAATATACAATGGTTTACATATCTCTTTGCAGGATGGTATTGATGATAGTTTGATAAATTATCTCCGCTAAAGCATGACTTGACACTCAATTTACACATTTACGATGTGCTGTAATAATTGAGATATTTTTCACTTCCAATAGACTTTCTATAAGATTTCCCCACTCATTTACCACGGTACTTTAAAATGCCATTTACTTTCAATACGAAAAGCTGACGATTATCCAATTTATAGTTGGTGCGGTACACAAACATATCACTCTAACTATTACAGGATTCAGTTCATGTTGTGATGTCAAAATACCACCTCGAATTGTTCGACTTTAAACAGAAATAAGGTTAGGATTAGGGTGACGGTTAGTTTTGTACCTAGAAAATAACCAAATAGTGTTGAAAATTAGGTTTTCAATTTCACTTAAAACATCAGGATTTTGAAGAAGTTAGTTACTGGGGCCACTGGGCATTTGATGGTATTTGTCCATAATCAAGGTTTTTAATGTTTTATTCATAATCAATGTTTAATAAAGATAAATGTACACTATATTATATATATACCCTATGCAATAATGACCGCCAATTTAAAATTCTCTTATATGCATTTCAATAAGCCCAAACCGGCCTTGTTCTTGTGTTTACAATCGAAAGGCTAGTTAGGCCAATTGAAATACATCTAAAAGAGTTTTAAATTGGCAGCCATTTTTGCATAGGATCTATACAGTACTGTATGTAGTTATCTCCAGCTATCTCCAAATTTCTGTTTTACTGGTTCCTATAAAATAAATGCAATAAAATGTTTGTTATCAGGCTTAATATTAAGTATTCTTACTACAATACAATATAGTGAAAGCTACCCCATAAATTATGGGTGCATAAAGTTGACCTGGATCCTGATTACAGTAGCAAGTGCATCAACATGTTAAAACCTGAAATGAATACCATTTGAATACCAATGAACTAAAAGGAGAGTGCACTTATTCGAGGGAGGTGCTTATTTGAGGAAATGTGGTTTGTAAAATTTCAAGGTATGAACTTACCAACAAGTTAAAGTTGTCTACATAGTAACATCTTTGTTGGCTTTCTGAAGTTAATTCATCAAATACTTTGTCTACTGTGAATAAATCTTCAATGTCCTACGTAATTTCGATTTCTTGGTCGCTGATATCTACCATTTTGGAAGCGAGGGTAATTTTAACGATTGCCAAATACTTATTTAAGAGATGTTTGGTAGATCAGCCCTTGAAATTCGCGGCGGCATTCGGCAATTGCCGACGTAATTGCAGACGTGAATAGCGAAAATAGCCTATCACGACGGCACTTTTTTGCCGACGTGAATAAATTTTACGATATCGGCAAGGAATTGTTTATAATCGACGGAGAAGCAAGGTTGCTTATCATCTTGATCGGCAAGAAATATATTTTGACCATTGTCCCAAAAACACATGATGTACGGTCAAAAGACGCGAACTTTTTTTCGCTGTTATTATTTACTATAAAGCAAGTTTGCATGAAGTATTTTCGTCTCTTCAACAGTCTGCAATCCAAACCGCTGATCACGAACGTTTTTGTTTTGCCACAGGCTAAAAGGTGAGTACTGAGTAGCATTTTAAAATAAATTTTAGTTCATAATTGAAAATGCCGCTGTATTTTGCTGCGAGAAGAATGAAAAAATGAAATAATTATAATTAAGCAGTACCATCGGGCGTTTTTTTTGGCGAAATAAAAGTAATTTTCAAAATAATATTAAGATTTTGTTTTGACTGCACAACTTTTTTGTATAATCTACTGCAGTCTACTGTATAATCTACTGCAGATAAAAAATCTCGGACACGATTTTGGCTGAGTGAGACTTCTGGTCGTATTCTTTATTCAGTGCTAATATGGTCTTACTTGCACGAATTATTTGCGATTTGAAGCTTAGGCCACTGGCAGTACTCTGTAAATTAAAATGTTACACACCGGTACTTTGCTTTTCAATTTTATAGAAAGTAAATTTTACATAATTTTTTTGCGTAGTCACTTACAGGCATGGTTGGACTTTCAACTGCCAAAAAGTGGAACTTAAAAGAATTTAAGTTTACATGTGGCGATGCAACCGATCCTGGAAAGGTCACAAAAATCGAATGTGTTGTCTGCAGCGAGTTTTACCATGAAAATGAAAAAGAGTTGGGAAAACTACAAGGGAAGGTGAAAGCACAAGTTCAAAAATGGATGAGTGGGAGTGATATCGTTAAAAAAAGCAATGCTGTAGACCATCTCAAGTCTAATGCTCACGCAACAGCCGGCAAACGATTACGAGAGAAAAGATAATCAACCCAGACAGAAGGTCAAAAAATCGCAGCAGCAACCAGCACGAGCGAAAAGACAATTGTCCAACACGTTCGTGTTTTGTCTTTAGCACAAAAGTCTCAATTGATCAAGAAATTCCAGCTAGTTCACTTTCTCGCTGTTAACAACAAACCACTAAATTTCTATCAGCAACTTGTAAGGTTTGACAAAGATGTCTATAAAGTCGATTTAGGAACAGGCTACCTAAACAACAACGCTGCCCAAAAGATCCTACTTTATCTTTCTAAATCTGTCGTTGCAGAGCATATTACAGAGACATTGAATAATGGAGAAAGGTTGTACTTCAGTATTTTGTTCGACGGCTCGTCAAGTGCAAAAAACTATGGATGAGAAAGAAGTCTATGTTATAAAAACATGCGACCAGGGAAAGCCAATATTTGATGTACTAGCACTCCAACAACCAGAAGATGCTGATGCAAAAGGTCTTAAATCATCCCTAGATTGTGCCATCGACAAGGCTAAGTTAACCGTCGATCGAAAATCGCGTGAGATTGGTTTGGGGTCCGACGGTACAAACACAAACAAAGCACTGTACAGACTTGAAAAGGAAGAGATAGGTGACCACCTAATATTAGTTCAATGCGTATCACACAAACTAGAACTTGCTATACATGATGCATTCAAGAAATCAAAATTAAATGACGCAGTTGAGGAACAACTGGTCGTAACATACTATCTTTTTAAGCGAGCAAATCTTAAATGGCGTCGGTTCAAAAGGCATGCATTGTTAATGAAGAAATCATCTCGCCGTTACAAGCGACCTTTTGGTACAAGGTGGGTTGCACATCAAAGTGATGCTCTCGAAGCTTTTTTGCATAATCTGGATCTACTTCTTGGCTACTTGAACAACCAAATCGCTGATCCATATAATACGACAATGAAGAAAGAGACTCCTCGTTTAGAAGGTGTCCTAGCCTCGTGCTCTGACTCGATCACACTTATATTTCAATGTGTAAAAGTTGATCTTCTGAAGTTGATTAGGCCGACATCGCTTATTCTGGAATCCGTCTCAATCTTATTGCCGGAAGCCATCACGACAATCGGCGTTTACACTGAAGAAAGTAAAAAAGCTAATGCGGAAGTTAATGAAAACGGGGTGGATGCTTTACGAGATGAGTCCTTATTTCCCACTCTGAAGAACGAGTTTTTACCATCACTTGATTTTGACGAAGAAGGTATCAGTCTTGGAAGAAGCACTCGCAAAGATCCTGCTTACACTGGAGTAACAACATTTGCTGGGTACACCTTAAACCGTGGAAACCTAGAAAATGCGCTTAGCAAAGTTTACGATGATGTGATGTTAGTCCTTCCGGCTTTAGAACTTGCCCTGGACGAGCGCCTCTCATTTCTTGCCAATGATCCTATCCTTTCTTCAGCTGCAGTTCTACTTGAAAACAACAGCTTACCAAAACCGCGATGAAGAAGATTTGGTGCAACCCTGCGAAGTGTTGGCGGAACACTTTCGACAGTCACTTGAAGCAAACGGATATGTAAAAACAACGTCTTTGTGAGTTTCCTTTTGTTCATTTTATAATTTTTTTTCAGTTTTTCTATATCTATAATTTTGCATATCCTAATCCCTACACTGATGTTTTTGTTTAAGCTCATGAAATCACTATATTACATGATCACATCACGAAATTCTTACCGAATGTTTCGCCACAAAAGTGCTGGCAGCAGATCTTTCAGCTGAAAGACAGGCTCAACATTCACAACATCCTCCAGTTAGTGGAAATTGGGATTGTGCTGCCCATTTCAAATGCCGAAGTAGAGAGAGTGTTTTCATCTTTCGCAAAGATGATGACAAGAGATCGGTAGGTGATATTAATTTTTGTTAAATTTCTGTAACAGTTATGGACCATCTTTTTCCCGTTTTGATTAACCTTTACCTTACGACTAGCTTGTTTCCATGCAAGAGTTTCTGCGAAGCATTCTGTTATGAATTTAAAGGCTATATTAATTTTTTTCAGGCTCGCATTGAAAAACGATACGCAAGAGGCAATCCTTCGTGTTCGTAGTGACAACGATTTCAGCGAAAGACGATATGACCGAGCAGTGAACATGTTTATGACTGAGTTTCCCAATGGTGACATCATGCAGGGGAAGCGTCGACTCGCTGGTTACAAGCCACACAAGAAAAAGCGAACAAGAAAGAAGCCGCCAAAACTGGTGCCGTTGACAGATAGCGACACTGACGACACTGACTGTGACAGTAGTTCAGAAAGGCACGTTATCGAAGATGAAGAAAAAGAAATGGAGTCTAGTATAAATCTTTCAGACATTTCTAGCGATGATGCTGAATGGACCTCTTCATCAGATTCGGAATTGAATAGTTAGGGCGGCAGAACAGTTACTAATATTAATAGACTGAAAAAACAGTTTTGTTTTAATGTTCATTTTTACTAACTTTAACTTAAAGTTCTTAGTTAATCTCTTGACTTTAAATGACTTTTAGGGGAATTTAACCCAATTAAAGGCTAAAACTAAACATCAACTGCTTTCAAAAATTTGCCGCCGTGAATTCCGCTATTGCCGTAGTGAAACAGAAAATGACGGATTCACGACGGCAGTTTTTTGCCGCGGTGAAAAAATCTCAATTTCAAAGGGCTGTAGATTCATCACCATATTCAATACAGTTTGTGTTTACTTGCCTTTTTCTCTTGCACATTACAGAAATTTTGGTACATGGCATTTCAAAATGCTCTGCCTCTGATCTGTTTCATTATTATCGAGCCCTTGGCTGTTATCAGTGTCATGGTTTTCGTTTTCCTCAAAGGTGGTGTTCGCATCTACAACGTCTTCTAAATCTAAAATGTCGTCCTTGTGATGCGATAAAAATGCTTCTGCAGGCTGTTGATCTTTGTGAATGAACGTGGACAGATCGTGCAGTACAAAATTCTACTGACTGACAATCCTTTTGACATACTGTGCCTAACTGAAACTTGGCTAGACTCTAAATGGAGCGATACGGAATTAAAAATTGAAGGATACAACCTTATAAGATCAGATCGCCCTGGCTCACGGAGAGGAGGTGGTACAGCGATTTACTATAACGAAAAGCTAATGGGTCGTCAGCGATATGACTTGGTCGATAAGGATATCGAAGCAACTTGGTTAGAATTAACATTTCCAAACAAAAGTAAAGCGTTGGTTTGTTCTGTTTATAGACCACCAGATGCTGATTTTAACAATTTTAAGACCAACATGGAAAAAATATTGGAGCTTACTGCGATTGAAGAGAAAGAGACTATGCTGGGGGATTTCAATTGTGATATGCTGCCGAAAAAACTTGATACTGATGCCAGGGGCCTTTGCGAATTTTCAAAACATCAGCTTACTCAACTAATTAATTCACCAACACTGATAGATCTTGCACTAACTACAGACACGAGTAAGATCATTACATCCGGTGTCTTGCAATGTTCTATCAGTGATCATTCCCTCATATATATCATTAAGGCGAGCAAGGAAACCGCGAAACGGCCCAAAGATCATCCAATTTAGAAACCTCAAGTACTATACACCAAAACATTTCTCCTCAGATTTGCATTCTGCCTCCTGGGAACTAATCAACACCTCCCTAACAGTCAACGATGCGTGGACTGCATTCAATTCAATAACTATCAGCATAATGGACAAGCACACACCTATAGCAACCAGAAGAGCTCGTACTTCATCTTTGCCATGGTTGACTGCAGAAATCCGTCAGCTAATGAAACTTCGCAATCAACATCATAAAAAAGCACTAAAAAACAAATCCGTTGAACAATGGGCATCATACAGAGAGCTACGTACCAAAGTACGTACCACGCAGTATACCTTGACATGTCCAAAGCTTTTGACAAAGTAAGTCACAAGAAAATCATCGAAAAACTTCATCACTTTGGATTTCACGGCAACCTCCTTTCCTGGTTCCAAGCATACCTCACAGACCGTCAACAACAAGTCACAGTTCTTGGAACAACATCTCCGCCTCTACCAGTGACTTCTGGCGTGCCACAGGGATCCATCCTTGTACCAATGCTTTTTCTTCTCTATGTCAATGACCTTCCAGACACGGTAACATCAACTATAGCAACCTTTGCTGATGATACAAAATTGTTTAAATGTATCTCAACTGAAGCAGACTACACTCTACTACAACAGGACTTGCATAGTGTCAACGAATGGTCACTGTCTTCGAATCTTGCATTTAACAAGTCTAAATGCAAGGTTCAGACAGTGTCAAGAAAAAAGAAACTCGTCACGATTCCATACTCCATGGACAACACCAAACTCGAACACTGTTCACAGGAACGAGACCTTGGAGTATGGATCTCCTCTGACCTAACGTGGAAAAAGCAGGTTCACTCACAAGCATCCAAAGCCAACAGCATCCTGGGATACGTGAGGAGAACAAGTAAAAATATTAACGCCATCTCTACCAGACGTACCATCTACCTAGCAATTGTCCGTTCACATCTTGGATATGCGACGCAAGTTTGGGCCCCTCAAACTGTAGAACTGATTAAAACAACCGAACGAGTTCAACGTCGTGCTACAAAATATATTCTCAGTCTTCCATTCAAAAGTGAAACTACTTACAAGAACAGACTAATTGAAACAAACTTACTTCCTCTAACATACTGGCACGAATATTTAGACATGGTATTTTTCTTTAAATTAATCAACGGAATTGTTAAATTTGACAAAACTACTCTTCCTAAGACAACCAATCCTAGTAGACCCACCAGATCACAACAGAAATCCGAAGGAAACACCTTCAGTGAGGGATTTTACAGGACGTGTACATATGGTCGTTCGTACATGATACGAGCTACAAGAATATGGAACAAGCTGCCGCAAGAAATAACTCGAAGCAATTATATATGCACTTTATACAACCATGAAGACCCGCGTACATGGAAGACAATTTGTGTTAAGTGTAACTCTGTCCGTACTCTTTGGGTATCCCCTACGTGTTGCTTTTAGATATCTTCTAACTTATGAGAAGCTAATTTCTGTATTATTTGAGGCAATTAAGTTTTATATCATATTATTTTTATTATTTTTGTATTATAAATAATATATATATATATATATGTGTGTATGTATGTATGTATGTTTGTATATGTATATATATATTCAGTAATCATATATGTTAAAACGGATCCGCAGTAATTGGCAATTGCTGTTGCGGCTTTCCTAGCCTTGTAACTAATTTTAGATTTATTGATCTATAATATCACGTATTATTCAAGGCAAAGTTAAATAAAAATAAATAAAAAAAATAAAAAAACATCTAGCCTCATAAGAGAAAGCAAACGTCATTATTATTCAAATGCTATAAATGAGAATAGCAATGACTCTGCTAAGCTCTGGAAAACATTAAAATCTGCAATTTCCATTAATGGCCAAAAGTCCAACATAGGCTGCCTGGAGACTACTGATGGTTTAGTTTACGAACCTAAGAAGATCGCACTTGGCTTTTCCCAATATTTTCCATTTAGCCGTTCAGCAAATACGTGAAAGCCTCCCGTCTTTTCCTCGTAGACTGGAGCCCATTCTTCCACCCAGTCACGTATTTAAACTTTCGGAGATTAATGAGGAATTCGTCCATAGGGAATTAATGAAGATCAAGCCTAACAAGTCGACTGGCATGGAAAACATACCAGTTCAACTCCTTAAGGATGGTTCCGAAGCGTTTGCAAAACCTTTAACTATTCTCATGAATAGATCATTGGCTGAAGGGTCCATTCCAACGGACTGGAAACACGCTATAGTGTCCCCCATTTACAAAGCTGGAGATAAAACGAACCCGGGTAACTACAGACCTATCTCTGTTCTCCCGATTTTCGGCAAAAATTTCTAGAACGAGCTGTACATTGTACATAGTATGGTTTATACATATCTACAGGATAATCATTTGCTCTCGACCCATCAATCTGGCTTCCGTCCCTACATTCCACCACCACTTGTCTTGCGGACGTCACAAATAGTCTGCTTCATAATATGGATAAAGGTCAACTTACTGGAATGATCTTTTTAGATCTCACCAAAGCATTTGATACTTTAGATCATTCTCTGATGCTGGATAAATTTTCATCATTTGGATTTGATAAATCTTCGATTCAGTGGTTTAATGCGTATCTCACAAACAGAACTCAGAGCGTCAAAGCTGACGGTGTCATATCTGAATCCACAACCTATTATGTTTGGTATTCCTCAAGGGTCAATGTTAGGTCCTTTATTATTTATTATATACATAAATGATCTACCCTTCGTTAAGCACTGCAAAATCCAGCTATATGCCGATGACACCTTACTCTATTTCAGTAACCGCTCAGTTAGTGAAATAGAGTCAGCGCTTAATGATGACTCGAGAGCGTTATTGCCTGGTTGAATAGGAATTACCTTTTTCTAAATTATAGAAGTCAAAAGTCATGTTGTCAGGCACACGGCAGAGGTTAGGCTCTGTAGATAGATTTATAGTTAACGCGAGCGATACCATACTGGACAGAGTTTATCGGTTTAAGTATCTAGGTGTTATGTTTGACCCATGTCTCTCTTGGAATGACCATATAGACCATATTGCCGGAAAAATATCCTCTAGGCTTGGATTGTTATGTAAAGCGCGAAAGGTTGTTCCAAGGGAGGCTTGTATTACATTGTATAACGCTATGGTATTTCCATTATTTGACTATTGTGCTGTCGTCTGGGATAGCTGCGGGAAAGTAAATTGTGATTTCTTAGATAAACTAGAAATACGTATACGCAACAACCCCTCGCCCGCTTACTGTTCGAGGCTTTAATATTGCCAAACTGAACAGATTTTCAAACTGCTTATGTTTTTAGTGCAATTTGTGGGTAGTGTACTGAACAGAACCCAAGTGGGAAAGTCTGCAAACACTAAATTATCTTGCAGGCAGGATTAGAAACCAATTGTGTAACTCTTGATTATTGAAATTAATAATCAATTTTAATAATCATTAATTTTAATAATAATTTTATTAATTATATATTACATAATTAAAGTTAATTATGTCAGTTATGGTATTAATAATAAATTTCAACATGCATGTTTGCAATAACAGTGGCATACTCATAATTTTACTCAAAGTACAATTGTATTCACGAGACTGCATAACCATAACCTAATTGTTAGTATAAGCAGACACCAAAAGATGCAATACCTAAATTTATCCTAGACCAAATTGATAAGCCTGATCAACCTTTTATTCTTTTAGAAGACTTCTGTTTCTTAACTTTTATTAATATTATATAATTATGCACATACATGTACCAGTATTTCAATGGTATTCAAGTACCGGTAACACAATTTCAAAAAAATGAAATGACAAAAGCCCATAATATACAACAAAGAACGATATTGCTTAATCTAATTATTTCACCAATTATATATATATATTAATTCAGGATGAAATTCCTTTCAGCTGCTTCTTGTCAGTGAGGTGATACCACTTGTTTAATCCCTAACATGTTCCCCTGACACAGTGAGTGTTAAACCTACCCAATTATACATTATACAGTATTTTATCCTTCAAAAGCTGTGTAAAAATATATACATTGAAAGCCTAGGACTGGCACTGTCCAGCCCTACTATCCAGGACAAAGGTGAATTTAAACAGACACACTAAGCCATTGGCCAGAAGGGCAATCAGATGAGTGTAAATGCTGATTGTTATATAGCCAATATGGTGTACTGTATGTTTACACTATTGGAGTCAACAAAATGTAAGCCAGGCCCAGGTTGTGGCTGGCCAGGTTGGTCCTATAGACTTGCAATATAAACCAAAGCTAATTGTCTGACTATATATATTAATAAGCTCGATAAACCTTTTATTCTGTTAGAAGACTTCTGTTGCTTTTATTAATATATAATCTTATTATATTATATAATTATGCATACATGTACCGGTATTTCAATGGTATTCAAGTACTGGTAACACATTTCAAAAAGATGAAATGACAAAAGTCCATAATATGCAACAAAGAACATTGCTTAATCTAATTATTTCACCAATATATCATTAATTCAAAATGAAATTCCCTTCAGCTGCTTGTTGTCAGTGAGATGATACCAGTTGTTTATATTAATCCATAATGTGTTCCCTTGACACTGAGGTTAACCTACCCATTTATACAGTATCTATATACAGTACATGTATATATTCTTACAAAAGCTGTGTAAATATATACATTGCAAGCCACAAAGGTGTTTACACAAAACACACTAAGCCATTGGCCAGACCAGCATGCCATCAGATGAGCATATAAACACTGATTGTTATAACCAGTGTGGTGCATGTTTAGACTATTAAAGTCAGTAAAATGTAAGCCAGGCCCAAGCTGGCATCCAGCCAGGTTGGTCCTGGTTAGTCCTATAGACTTGCAGTATAAACACAGCTATAATCTGTACTTTTTTACATCCTTACCACCAGTACTGGTACTCACTATATAGGCTAAATTATCAAGTATTGCAATTATTCCATTGTGCATGAGGTATAATTTAAATAAAAGTATAAAATCTGCCATTCAAAATTTGTATTAACATTTGTTATTATGCGATATTATAATAAAGCACATAATTTATTGGTATAAAGGACTATTCAATTTCGAGCGAAAGCCCTTCAAAGAGTGATTTCGTGATGTCTGATTGACAGGCTCACATTTGTTTTGTTTTTAGTCGCCATGACGCCATGCCAAAAGTGAAATGTTCCGACCACAATATCTTTTGAAATCCTAACTCTAAAAACTCATTCTACATATCTAATGAAAGCTTGATTAACAGCCTCTGACATACCTACAAAAATATTTTTGTAACTGATAGCTAACAGCTTGAAAAAAGCGACGACGCTTGGATTGGTTGACAAACTCCGAGTAAATATTTTAGATATTCAGACGACGATATCTTTTGAACTACTAACTCTAGAAATTCATGCTATACATCAAATGAAAGCCTGAATAACATACTCGGACATGTTTGCAAAACTATCTTTGTAACTGATTGACAGATTTAAAAAACCGAAAACGGGTTTACCTTTAGTTTGACGCCACGTATAAAACTTGATTTACGAACTTGACATCTTCCGACGACGATATATTGCATTTTCACTGCCTTTTCACGATCTTTTTGAACACAAATCTTCATTCACCGTATAACCCGACAAAACACGTAACTTCAATTTAAAATATAAATTCAAATGCAGATATTTACCATATCTAGTTACCAGGGCCAAATTTTCCGATGCCGCGCATGATCGACGACGTTGATCCTGACGATATGTAAATAAACTGAAAGTGACTCTACAAACGCCTGGAATCCCGTGATGAGGGACTAATGGCCGGTCGATATTAGCACCCTCGCGCCTTCGGCCGGCGCTTCGCGCCGGGCGAGGGGATTACAGAAGCGTGCGGCCAACATTATTGAGGGGTAAAAGTTGAGCACTCTGCAATTAGACGCACCCTTAGCTGGTCGTCACTACAGTCTCGTAGAGATTATCAAAAGTGTATCTTGGTATACAAATGTATACATGGAATAGCTCCTGAGTACCTCCTCAATGAATTTAATCAATCATCTCATTATCACTCTTACAACACTAGACATAGAGATATGCTCCGTCCACCTATGGCAAAAACAAATAAATATCAGGGCTCGTTTAGGATAAGTGGAGCCAAAACTTGGAACTTGTTACCTCTGGTGCTTAGGAATGAACCAAACTTTAATATATTTAAATCTAACGTGAAACAACATTTTAACTCTCCTTCCTTTTGTCAGTAATGTTCTGTATATTTGTTAATATAACCTGTTTGTTATGTGTAGTTATTTACATGTATTTAGTTAGTTTATTTGTTGATATGTAAATGCAGAGCCCAATTTAAACCAGCTTGCTAAATTGGGCATCTCTGCTAAAATATTGCCAAATAAATAAATAATAAAGTACACCTGAAAATTCGGTTCATTAGAATGAAAGTTAATTAAATGCTTGAAAAAGTGTTTAGTCTCGCTTTTTTGGCAAGAAAAATTACAATAATCACAGCTAAATCCAACGTGAACGACTCGGTTCACGTTCGCCATGTGGCCTATGGCCCTACCGCCTTGTCAGGCAAACTTCGGGCCACAAGCACTCTGCATGCTAGCGATATGTATATATAATTAGCTCATCAACCAATGAGATTTTGTTTTGATTGTGACACCTCGGGGCACAAAGGATGCGGCAATTGCAAATTGATCGTGTTTTTCCTTGAGTCTGTTCTTGCGATAAGGTGTTTGAAAGCTTCAGCTACAGTGTAATTTCGTATTGAGAGAAATGGATTTCAATAAAGTCAACACGTCCGAACTCATTAACCTCTTGAAGGCGAAGCAGGTAAGGATATAAATCCAATATTTGGAAGTAATAATTTGTGTGCGCCACGTGCCTGGTCGAATATTATTTCGAAAACAATCTTTACTATTGTAATCTAATTATTGGTTGCATTTCGATTCAGTGAATGGTATTTACTATTGATGGACTCACCCTAAACTATATGCTGGAGGACCAAACATAATTTGTGGCAATGTTCCCGAAATCTGGAAACCATTTACTTTTGAAACGTGCAGTGAAAAGTTTGTTTTGCCTTGAGACCGAGCAACCAGTTATGCCTTTTATGTAGACTGCGAAGCAGTAGAACCTAGATATACACTGGTCCAATGCCTTTTCAAATATAAAGAACAATAAGTGGATATGATCTTACATCATGGAAATTCAAAAATGAGAAAATCATACACGCGTTTGTTGTCAAGTACAAGAAAAGCATTGCAAAAAGAAACACCGAAGGTGATTCTTGACAAGGTATATCGCTCTGTCCGTAATGTGATGGAGCTCGAAGCCTAGGACAACTTCCAAGAGGACCAACTAAAATTTACAATGCTAGGTGTGCTGCAAAGAAAGCAGCAAAGTTGGGCTCGAAAAAAGATAATTCTCGTGAAATAATACATGGTATTTGGGAGCTTCTGGATAAGGCAAAGACAATGGCAGTGAATCAGTCCGGAATGCAGAATAACCGTCAACTTCAAGATCGTAAACATTTTTGCACTAGCCCTAATGAATTCTGCGTTTTGGGAGTTGATCCTACGTTCAACAGTTTTGAAGAAAATATCAGCTTGACGGTAACAACATAACGGAATCTAAAGCTGCATCAAAAGTCAAAACTCGACAAACAAGCCACCGGTTTTTATTGGTCCAATTCTTATGCATCAACGCAAGGACTGGAAGATGTACTCGAGATTTGCCAATTCACTGATCACTGAAAACCGGATTTGGAAGGAGTGTTAGCATGTGGACCCGATGGCGAAAAGGCTTTTGATCGACGGATTAAAGCGAAACTTTCGCTTTGTGTTACTGTTTGAGGTGTTTTATCCACCTCAAAGAGAGTTGCAAGAATGCAGGCTGACATAGTCTCTTTCGCAGCCTTCAGTTCGAGTTCGTTCCCACTCCCCTCAACTACCGGCTGCTTACCGAGCAGCAAATTCCTTTCCAATTGTTGACGAAACCTGACCGTTTGAAAAACTAGTTCAGTAAAAATATTGTGTAAATAGAATCAATATAAAGATGTTGTACTGTCTGTGAATAACAATATGAATACATGTACATGAAATAAAGTTAAAAGCGCCACTACCTGGAATATGAAACTGAATAACATCGAGGTTGCTAGTCAGGCATCCCGTATTAAACATTTATTATACGCTAGATACATGTCACCGACGCACAAGCGTAAGCTTTTTTAAAGCTTTTCACACAGATTTATTTACACGACCAGCAAGAACATATATTCGTAATACAATTCTTCATAAACTTTGTAAAGCTCTGAGCTATAGTAAGCGAAATATTAGCTTTCAAGTAAATTCGATTAAGTCGATTAAGACACTAAACACCTTTTGTTTACAATCTTAAATTTCTCTTAACGCTCTCTGACATTCACGCTTATTTGTTTGCATAATAGTAATTAATAATATGCTTTTATTTAATCACGATATTAAGTACAGTAAAAACTGAAGTGGTTGTGAACGTTATTTCTAAATAATTACAAAACACCAAACTTATTTAAAATTCTGTATAAAATTGTTCTTCAAAACAACGTAACTGGTCGAGGATCTTGCCTCATTTTCTAATGAATTCCATAAAATTGCTCCTTGATATGCAACAGACTTCTTCATGTAATCCATCTTACATTTTGGAAAACAAACAAAAACAACAGACGTTTTACGGCCGTTTTTCTCCGCTTACGCAGGGGTTGGCCGGTGGTTCCCCACGACAGTTTCCTGCACTTTCCACGATCATGTGCATCTTCCCTCTTCAGCCCACTCTCTCATATCCCTCGCAACTACCTGGCTCCATGTCATCCTTGGCCTTCCTCATCCTCTTGCACCATCAACCTCAAGCGACATACACCCAGTCACCATCATCTTTCCGCAGCATATGTCCCAGCCACCTTAATCGGCTCCTCTTTACCACGTCAGACACCGATTCAATACCCATTCTTTCCTCTCCAGTCTATTATTCAGGTCCACAGTCATGGCCCACGTCTCACTTCCATGCACCATAGCACTCCTCACACAGGCCACATACACCTTCAGCTTTAGCAACACTTCCTTCCTTGTCAGGATCCCAGAGAGCTCTTTAAACTTTTCCCATGCACAACGTACCCTTGCCACAGATGCTGAATTTGCTCCTCCACCCCCATTCAGCATATCCCCCAGGTAACAAAACTTTTTAACATTCTCTAAATGCACCCCATTGATCCATGCTCTCATCTACGTCACTATCCTCTCCATCCTCTGCTCTTTCACACACCTTACAAACAAACGTATCCACAACTCTAGCCAGTGAGCCCTTCACGCCTGAGCACTGCTTGTGTACCCATCCACTACAGCCTGTGCATCGACTAGAATTATTTTCAACACCCTTCCCACATATACTACATGGCCACTTCACTAACTTTTCAACATGACCACTATTCTTCCTTGACACCATCACCTTAGTCTTACCAGTGTTCATCTTCAAACCCTTTGCCTCCATGCATTCTTTCCATCGCATCACTTTCTCCTTAAGCTCCTCAATGCTCTCAGCCATTAAAACCAGATCATCGACATACAACAACTCCCATGGCATACCCTCTCTAACTTCTTGCATCAGCGCCTCCATCATGCATGCAAACAGCAATGGACTTAGGACCGACCCCTGATGGACCCCAACCTTCACCTCAAACTATTCCCATGCTTCGTTCTCACCACAGTTCTTGCTTTCTCATACATTGTCATCACTGCTTTCACCAACCATTCTTCAACCCCCAGCTTTCTCAACGCCCACCTAACCACCTCCCTGGGAATTCTGTCATATGCTTTCTCCAGATCCACAAATGCATAATATAGTGCTCTATTCTTAGCCACAAATTTTTCCTGCATCTGCCGAACCATAAAGATCGCATCTGTTGTTTCCTTTCCAGGCATTTTTATAGCCCGATGTGCCCCACACTCCATTGGGTCACCTTTCCCCTTGTATATAGGTAAAATGGTACTTAGCTCCCAATCCTTCGGTATCTTTTCCTCCTCCACAACCATATTGCAGATTTCCGTCATTTTGTTCACACCTACCTGACCAGCTGCACTAATAATTTCGCCCACCAATTCCGTTGGTCCACCTGCCTTCCCACTTTTCATCTTCCCTATTGTTTTCTCTACTTCCATCTTTGTGATGTGCTCTCTTGGTCCTTCAACTGCCCCACATTCTACATTCAATAACTGCTCCATATACTCCCATCTCTTTTTCATTCTCTGGTTGCACAACTGTATTTCCTCTCTCATCCTTCACGCAGTTCACTCCAACCACATCCTGCCTTTCCTTAGACATCTGCTTCGCTATCTTGTACACAGATCTCTGCCCTTCTTCTGTATTAAGCTTCTCTCCTACTCTATTTCTTTCCTCCTGCTGAGCCTGAGCAACTGCCTTCTTTGCAATCTTCTTCGCCGTCACATACTCCTCCAACAGCGCCTTTTCCTCAGCTGTACCCTTTGCCTGACACCATGCCTTAAAATTTTGGAAAACGAAGACAATTAATTTTTCTAAAATTATACACTCTCTCTCTTTAAATAATTCCTGGAGTGGGAGAGGTGCCAAATTATGATAATTAAAAACTAAATTTAATAATTTAAGTAATAAAATAATTTAAGAGGCCTCCAGTTTGTTAGCCTTTGGACATCAATTGAAACTTGGTCGCAGGCATAACCATAGATGATCCTTGCTGCCCTGATGTGGGTCCTTTCTAAGATGTTCCCCGGATGAGAAAGAAAATGGAATGATTTAAGTAAATTCAACTTCCGGTTGAATGACTCGTTCGCAACGCATGGATATCCCATTTTAGGCAAGAGTCGACTTTTAAACCAAGGCATGTTTTCGAATAGACTTGTTTAATATTGCTATTTGCAAGCCTGATTTGTTGAAGGGGTCCTATAAACCTGAACCCAATAACATGTATTCGGTTTTTCCCAAATGAGGAGTGAGTACATTTTCGAGACACCACTCTGACAGCTTATGTAATATACCATTCAAAGTATTAACAACATTGTCAGGGTTTGATCCAGTCACGTAGATAGTGGTGTCATCCGCGTACATTTCTATTCTCCCTTCCTCATCACATATAATATCGGGAAGCTCCTTACAAAACATGGAGAAAAGAATGGGTCCCAAAACTGATAAACACTATTCCGACTACTTGCTTATTGTCGAGGGCGCTTCTCCAGTCTTCAGTCATTTTAACCAGTAGAAGTTCTGTGGAGTGGCCTTTTTTTTTGCCCATTGGTGTTTATTACTGAGGTTGTGTTCTTCCAGGTGATTATATATAGACGATGTAGTACAGGACTCTTTCATTTTTCCTGGAACGCAAAGGATTGAGATAGGACGATAATTTTCTCTTTCAGATTCGTCGTCTTTCTTAAATATTGCTGTTACATTAGCATTCTTCCATTTCCGGGGAACTTTATTTGTTTGGGCGCTAATTTTAAAAATAGACGTTATAGATTGGTATAATCAATTTATCAACCAGTTTTAATAACTTTGGAGAAATGTTTTCAGGGCCCCTTGCCTTGTTTGGTTTAAGTTTCAGTATTTCTTTATAGACCATATCCTGTGTTAACTCCATATGCATTATTGTTGGGGTGACTTTATTCTATTGGTATAATTACTATTTTGAAGAATATTGTTAGCAAGATTTTCACCAACATGGTGACTTTATTCTATTGGTATAATTACTATTTTGAAGAATATTGTTAGCAAGATTTTCACCAACATTAGCAAAGTATTCATTTAATGTATCGGCCTTTTCCTTATTATTAATGGCTAATGAGCCATCTGTCTTTCTTATGCCTGAGATGATAGTACTTTTTTTAACACACCTGTTGCCTTCTTTATTAGTTTCCAGTATGATCTGGTTAGTTAAATTCATCTTATGTGTAATTTGTGGACTAATCCAAGGGAGGGATACTCTTGTTATTTTAATTTCCCTGTATGGTGCATGATCGTCGCTAGCAGTCGTCTGGATCATTAAATATTGTACAGACAGACCAGGGAGCAGTAGTGAAATCTTGTTGAAAATTCTTCTCATTAAAATGTTTAAAGGAGCGACCTCCAACAATCCTTGGGGCGGTCTTTTCATCCTCATCTGAACAGTTCCCTGTATTAGCATATGATCAGATATTCCTAGCTCCAGTCTTCTTGTTTTCTTTACCTTAATATCCCTACTAGATATAATTAAGTCAATTACTGTAGATGATAATTCAGTTACTCTAGTAGGTTCACTGTAAATGCAATTAAGCAGAAATATATGAAACCTTCAAGATGAGATGTTAATCAAAGCATGTGCGCCTGCAAAATGCGACCCAAATACAAAGTTATTCGTTGCACATTATGATGGCACGCGGGCATTCGAAATGATAATCTATTTTCTATGAGAAACTATTGCAAAAAGCTTTTAATAATATCGAATGTGGTTGAATTTCAGTGATGTAACACTCTTCGGGTCAACTATATGCCGTTTATGTCAATCCTTTCCCTTGCGTTATATTTCGTGTTGAATGTTTGATCTTACAATACTAATGGTAATGAACAACCAGTATGAACATTCTTCATTACGCACAGAATCAGTAGAACTTGTTTGAGGGAAACGCTCAAGGTTATAAGGCCATTTATTAAAGTCATTGAAATAATTTATATAGTAGAAAGTTCTCAATTTTTAAACTAAACGCTCACAGGCACAATAACAGGAAATGCCCCCTGAGTGGCATATTTCTCTCAATGTTGTAACTGTGCAAATGCTTGACAAGTGTTAGTTCATGAGTGTAGTGATCTTTAATTTGTGCTACTATGCGAAGTAAGAATAGTGCAGTTGATCAGTTTTTTGCGTATTGTAGTTACGCATGGACATGCGCAAGCGATAACAGGCTTGTTTACTATTTCATTCCCAGAACAGTACGAGAGGTGTTAAAGTCAAATTTTCGCTGTCAACTTACAGTATATGTATATCGGCAATTGTTTTAGTCAAAATTCCCAGAGTGTTTGCTCCTATAGATGTCAGCGTAGCGAAAACTAATGCCATTTTTGCCATTTAAAAACTATTTCCACTATTTCCAGGTATAAAATCCTTAACGTGTATTTTTCAGACAATCAGTGACATTATTATTGGGACATTTTCACTGAAAATATTGATTACTCCCCCTTTCCCTCTATTCAATGTTGGGTAAAGAAAAACATTTGGTTCCTCTGGTAAGACATTGAGAGTTAATCGTCCACTCTTGTGAATATTCCGGTAATACGAGGTTTTTGGTACCATTAGACAGGTGTCTCCTACAAGGTCCTCTCTTTTTCACCACTGACATGTAATTGTCTTGCCCTCCTCCCAGTGGCAGACACTTAACGAAATAGTGGCGGGGGCGAATTTTGTCAAGTTCTTATATTACCCCACCATTTGTCAAATTTCATTCCTTAAAAGGCTTAGGCCAAACGGTCATCTATTCATGAGTCAAACTGACGAGTAAAATTGTCTGGCGTTAGCCAAAATTAAATATGTAGAGTTTACCAACTATTCTGGAGATATGCGCTATTTTAGTTGAGAAAATCTAAGCGATACCATCGATTGCATCTACCCGTGATTTGTGAACAACAAAACAGGTTCTCCGCCCATTTGTAATGTTTCAAACGTTCAACGGTTTACTTCGGCATGAATAATTAATTTTTATATTCACTGGACTTTTTGCTATTTTTCACTTTTCACCTACATTCTACATGTTCTATTTATAGATTTCTGTGCGGTAAAATGGGCAAATCAAATTCTGCATCTGTAGTTTTGACCAAAATTGCTTCTAGAATACATCGCGTTTAAAAATGGCATGCCAAATTTGAATGGCTTGACGTGTAGGAGAACATGTTTTGTTAACAGGTGTTCACAGGAAGTACGCGAACCATAATCCTATTTAATTACTATATCTGACAAGACTGACATTCTGAGTTTCTGATGCCAGAAATAAAGTTTTTTCAAGATGTTATTTCGATTTACCTTACTTACATAATCTATCAAGCGCGTTTATCGTTTAAGGCACACACACTGGACGCGATATGGCAGCGCAGCGAGATTATATTATCTACTTTTCAAAAATCAAAATCTCTCAGTAACAATACATGTTGTTGCATTTGACATGCATGGCGTCTAAAATTTCGTTTCAGCATTTCAGGGACAATGAAATATTTTTATTGCATTCCGAAAACTGAAAAAATCGCGCAGCACTGTCATTTGTCAAATCGCATCTGGCAACCCGGTCACTCAGGTGTGACCTTATCTGTTTAAAGGCATGGCGGATTGTGACGTAGTGTTGCAATACAGCTTGATTTGCCTTGAATTTTTTGGGGTTTACAATTTACAAAGTCAGGAAGTCCTGATGAAGAGGAGTAGCACAAACGGTTTTCCAATAACGTCATATTTCGCTAAGAGAATAAATTGTGAGGTGATTCATGAGTCGGATTCTTCGACTGGAACATTGGGCGAAGAAGATGCTGCAGGCAACGAACAAAGCGATACTGCCGCAACACCAAGTCCAAGCTCTCGCGTCTCTTCAACATCCATTGCTGTTGAAGATGAGACTCCTTCGGAATTCTCTCTTCACCAGAAAGTGGAAGTTCGTCCAGTTAATCTAGTGGCTGTAAGTAATCTTGGAACATTGGCAGATGGGCCTTCTCAGCCGAAACTTCCATCCTTTCCGAGAGAGACCAGAAAAGTCGTTGCTTCGAGCTCTCTGGCATACAAGTTTCCCACAGCTTGAATATAGCATTGACAAGGACAAAGCGTTTTGTTTTGCGTGCAGAAACTTCAGCACATCGACTTCAAAAAGCGATCCAGCGTTCACAAAAGTTGGTTTCTCTTGTCAAAGGCTACGGAAAATAATCGTGGATTCAAAGCCCATGATGCAAGCTCTGATCATCTCCATGACACGCTGGGAATGCTACAGCATCCAGAAAACCAATGTGGCAGCTGGCATTAAGAATATGTTGGACCCTGACAGGCCATCTTTAGTGAAAAATAATCGAGAGTACATGAAAATGTTGTTGGAATATCATCGATACTTTTGTTCTGAAGAGATGGCATATAGGGCGCACAATGAAACAGACGAGTCACTCAATGCAGGAAAATGGAAAGAATTAATCAATTTAATGCTAGCCACTAACCCAAAGTTCAAACAGCTGCAGCACAGAATGAAGCAACAGTACAGAACGTATGATTACACAGCAAAGCGATCATCGCAAGAGCTGATAAAAGCCATGGCGAGGTGAGAAATCAAATAAAAGAACAGTTAGACAAAGCGTGTATGTATTCCATGCTTATAGATGAATCCAAAGACAATGCCAAAGACAATGCCATGTTTTAGGTTTGTGAATGACAAAGGCCAAATTGAAGAAAGATTTTACGAGCTGACAGGACTGAAAGAAACGTATGCTCAGACCATCATGGATGAGGGAATTTTGCCAATAAATGAAAGACTGGGCTCATCCGCAACTCTCCCCGCGCTTGGAGCAGATGGCGCAGCCGTTATGAGTGGATGTTATGAAGGCGTTGCTGCTAAGCTGAGGAGACATTACCCGTGGTTGCTTGATGTCCACTGTGCTGCGCATCGCTTAAACTTAATTGTAGCAACTTATTTTCGTACAGTGAAAGCAGCAATGTTATAAATGTCTACAAGTCTTTGCATACTGTCTTCAACGTCGCCAGTCACAGGGAAATCTTCGAAGCCATTCAAAAAGAGCATTATCCAAAAGAGCCTGTAATGGCAGCCTCTTCCCTCATGGAAGTTCGATGGGCTTGTAAGTTTGAAGGCGTTAACACGATGGTGAGAAGACTACAAGCCATTCTGCTGAGCCTTCAAACGATTGGTGTTTCGAGTTCAAGCAAAACCGATTCGGCATCTCTCTGGAAAATTCGTTTTGCCTCTTTGTTTTCTTCATTGGGTTCTGTCCATAATGAATGAATTGAGCAAGGTAATGCAAGAAAGCAACATCAAATGGGTAACTGTAGCCAACGAAATGGTGGCCGTAAGAAAGCTTTTGGCTGAGATTGATGATATAATCGAATCTGCCAAAAAGCTCTGTTCAACTGTAGGAATAACAGTTGGACTATGAGGACGCCTTGTATGTTTCCAGAAAGGATACTACAATGATGTGTGTAAGTCCTCACGAATTCTGTGAAAGCCCCAAGGCAGCTTCTATTCCCATGCTCTTTGGGTAGTTAGAAAGGCGTTTCTGAAACGATAATACTGAAGTACTGGGAGCGTTGGAGGCTTTGGATGCATCAAAACCTAAGAGTACGTTTCTGGATTACACAACACTGTCCCCCCTTGTTGCAAAATATGGAAATTGTCTCGCAATTGACTCTGGTTTGCTGGAGACTGAATGCGAACGAGCGAAGATTTTAATTGCGGCAGGAAAGAACATAGATCCTGAATTATACCCTAATTTATTTAAAGTGATCGGTATATGGAAGACCTTGCCAGTTGCTACTGCAAGCGTAGAAATAAGTTTTAACGCAATGAACAGAATATTAAGCTGGGCTTGCAACAGTTTAGACTCTTTGTGGGCCAGTGACTTCATGTTGCTATCAATGAACAAGGACCTCTTAAAATCAATAAACTTTGATAAAGTACTTGATCGTTGGGTGCATCAGAAAACCCGAATTGTACCATTTGACTGATTAGGTTTACATTGTAAAAATGTCTTGTAAATCCTATACTAATACTTTAGATACTTTATAGATTATGGCTATTGTCTTTATATAATAATGTATCACTTGTGTCAAATGAAATCATGCAAGTGCTATTTTTTAATTGTAATTTGACTCATCGACCACGTCTTTATAAAGGTCATATCGAGATTAGGAGATATGAAACATTTGTTTCTTATATTATTTCGGGATGTCAACACAGTTTATAGTCATCAAAGCTGCCAAGCGGCTTCATATCTTGTGCATGTTATGTAACTCCGGCGTTCCAGCACAAGACCTCATAACTTTATACACTTCACTTATTAGATCTATTCTTGAATATTGTTGCACGGTCTGGAGTACCTCCATTTCTCCATTCCCCTCTACCTCTCAGACAAGCTAGAAAAGATACAGCATCGTGCATTACGTATTATCTATCCGTATCTGTCTTACTCCGTTGCTCTTAAAACGCTCTTCCTCGCCTGTCTGATCGCCGTGACGTTCTTTGCGTGAAAATTCTGAACAAAATTTCTGTACCATCCTCGCATCTCAACCATCTCCTACCTCCGACCCGGGCCGTGTCACACGGCAGAGCGTTGCGATACACCAGTCATCATAGCCTCTTTAGATGCAGAACCGACAGGTTCAAGAAGAGTTTCTTCCCATCAATGTGTTCATCGAACTGTAAATAATTACTGATTGACTTAATATTTTTTTAACATAGCTTTTATAAATAGTTTTCCCTTTATATTATAGCTGAATTAGTTATTGTAATTTATCTATTTAATATTGTAATACCAGTTCCTTGAAACTTGTAAAAATACTGCAATTCACACTTAGTGCGAAAGTATTTTAAATAAACCATCTATTATCATACACTAAAAAATGTCAGTCAGTGTGGTACTGGTTTGAACAGTGTACATCCCTAATGCAATCCCATTTCCCCTGCTGTACCATGTCCAGCATGACGTTTGGCTCTTCCATTGGAAGAAGAAATCTCACCAGAGTTTTTACAGTTGTCTAAAGAACGCATTTTCATGTTGTTATCAAAACTTAATCCCCTCGCCCGGACGGCGCGAAACCTGGGTGATAATCTTGACGGGGTGGCAGAATGTCCGGTCGTGTACAATGTCCGGTCGTGTACAATGTCCGGTCGTATGTGGGAAGTTAGTTCTGCAAAATGTTTGTGCGGCGTATATCGGTATCCATCAACCGGACATCGGTTGTCTTGGTTACGATGACGTACTCACGGGGAAGAAAGTAGGTAAACAAGGATATTTATGGATCTAAAAGGATATTTATCTAAGGTCATGAGCGGGAACATAATTTTGTGTTGTTTTAGTCGAAAAAACGTGAAATGTACGTGAAAATGAGTAATTTAAATAACGAATGGCAGGCTGAAGGAGAACGAGAGGGGACAGTCGTTATTAAAAACAAAACCTCAATACTTATTCTGTAACAAAACCAACACAGCAAGAAGGATTGCGACAGAAACAAGTCAAAGCGAATCGAAGACGATATCGAGTGTTTATAATACTACAGAATAGTAAGTGTTTGTTCATATTTTAAAATATACAGTATGTTTATTCTGTGCTTGATAATGAGCCTATATAGTAGACTGTAGCTGTGGTTCAGTGTTTATACGACCTGGGCCTGGCCTACAATTGTATAGTATATAAACAAGCATTACTGTATACTGGTCAGTGTTAAATTATATACACTGCTGTATAGTGAATACGGGAGAGATTGGAGTGGAAAGATGATACATGGATTGTCAAGCTCATATCCTCATAAAATGATTCTGAGTCCTGGACAGGAATCGAACCTGTAACTTGATTGCTTCTAACCATTGAGCTACCGAGACTCAGATGGAGAGTGAAGCTGGTTACAAATTCAACATACTGTAATACATTCGGTTGATATATAGGTATACAGTACTGCCTATGTAGCTTGCATTCACTACAGCAGTGTATATATATTTACACATCCAAGCATTACTGATATAATATAGTGACAACCCGCGATTTCCGGTCGAGTTCGATAAACATTATTTTTAATACATTAATATGCCTTTTCAGCATAGTTTTTTGGTTAGGGTTGGTAATTTGGTCAGGTAGTTATATTAGGATTAGCATTTCGTTGAATTATAAAAGACTCTTGACTTGAGTGATGAAGGGCTTTCGCTCGAAACGTTGAATGTCTGACCTGTTACACACTATTTTGGCAGTACACCAACCTTTAAAAGATCTGTATTTCTGCCTACAATGTACAGTACGTTGAACAATATTTTATCTTCAATAAAACAACCATGTCATGTTATTGTTTGTTAGTTGTAACTTGTATAGTCTGCATTGTGATTGTTCAGAAATCGTTAGACAAATTTTGAAATACTGAACCGAGAGAGTTGTAATATACATTCTGGGATTGGGAAAAGTTTAGGCATTATTAATAATAATAATAAAAATACAGGATAGCCTGTTCAATGCTAACACTGGTATTGACGGGGTCCTGTTTCCTTACAAATATAAATTTATTACAGATACTGTATTCATATATATGTATGTACAATATGTTACAAAAACTAATTATAACTTGAAAGTTGTATAAATCCTACAAATGTAGTATTGTCAATTAAGGCAATAGATATTAGATAATGCTCTTACATGTATGCAATGAAACACATTCATTGAGATTAGAATAGTTCTTTAGAAATGGTGGTAAAATGCCTTCAAGACATTTCTTAACTAACATGGTACCAATCCTAGGGTTTCTAGTAACCGATCAATTTCATGTCCAGACTTAGGAAAGGTCAGTTTCTCTGCCCTGCATTGAGACCTCAAGAGCATCTATCCTCACCAACAATCGGGATAGAATCCCTAATACTGTATTAAAACCAAATTTGCACTATATGCACCCCTAGACATTTGAATGATAAAGAGAATGCACTTTCTTCCTTCATTCTTTAACAGTCTTTGGTGTCTTTTTATAGTTGATTATTTCATGAATCACAAGGTCGGTGAGAAGGGGGGGGCAAAATAGCCTGGGACCTTGGAAGGGGCCCGGTCGCATCGCCACATCAATCACTTGTGACTGGTGTAATCTGCAGACCAATGAATTGTTGCAACCATTTTGCATACCTAACACAAAGTACCAGTTCATCTCAACGCTGTTCCCCAATTCCGTCGAATACTGTGCATTATTGAACGGAGGTGTCCAAAACAAAAATTATTTGTATTACAGTAGCAAATTAGCAACTACGCTATAAAAGTGTCAAACAGTAAGCGGGCGAGGGGTGTTGCGTATAACGTATTTCTAGTATTTATGGAAATGAAGCATGATTGTGACTGTTTCCATATTGTCCCATTCCTACTTTAGAAGCAGCTATTAATTTAACGAAGAAATATCCAACAGAAACTAAATTCACAACGCATATTCGCCCGTCGTGTATTATAAACATAATTTTCTCTTCGTGCATGTCCGACACTTACCGGATTCAATGCCACCCTGTATCCCCGAAAAGCCATCCCCAAAAAGCTCGATAATTCTTTGGATTGTTGCGTTGGGCGGCTGTGGTGGCTTTCCTCCCCCGGTTTTTCTTTGTAGTTTATTTTCCCGACAGATCTTTTTCTCGCTTCTCCACGCATAGCTCGCCACTATTCCCTTATATAGTTTGTTGTTCTTTTAGCAACACCAAGCGCATTCACCAGCTCGCATATCGTTTGCCAAAGTTCGTGCTTCCTCTTGTTTGTCAATGTGCTAGAAAATTTTTTTTTCGTATAATATCGACATTTTGTTCTGCCAATTCCAAAAGTAAAGCGCATTCAGCCCCCGAAAAATTAGCCTTTCTTACCCTTTTGTTGTCCATTTTGATATATTTTTTTGTTAAAAAACCAGGAAAACCGGTTAATCCGGTTAAAAGTAAGCTTATCCAGCAGATAGTAAAACGCTGTACTAAACGGGCTTCATACAACACATTTTTATCCACCGTTTAACTATCCGCCGGATAGCAAATTTATAGGCTGGATAGCGCTAAACGCCGTTTAAAGTAAACGGCTTTTGTACAACCGGCCCCAGTACCATTAGTTATTTGAAGTTATAAAAAGCAGCATCTTAAATTCAATGCGCTGTTTAATAGGTAACCTGCAATGAAGCTACATCAGAAGCGGTGTGACATGTTGCGAATTGGCCATTGGGTGACAGAGTTATTAGTCTATAATCATTTTCAAGTGTTGGGACACTCGCAAGGTTTATGATTAATTTCCTCTCTTTTTGTGCTCCCCGGGCCCCTGCTCAATGTTGTATGCCATATCTACTGCGAATTTCGTCGAAATGATAACTTGTTTCGCTATACAACATTGTAAAGGGAGGGGGGAGGGAAAGTAGCCCCATTGTCAAATAGATGAAGTATATGATAGAAAATCTCAGGTGTCCCAACGACTTTTGAAATAGATTGTAGCAGCGCTATTCAAGACATACTGCAGGTGCTGTAGCAAGTAATCCGGAAGCCCATACAACAAAGAATTGCAATTGTTAATATCATGGGTTCAAATTATATCGACCACCTGATCAAGCTGTTGACGATTGACTAACTGCCAGCATCGAATTGTGGAAACAGATGTTGTTCATCTCGGGATCAGTGATCATTCCCTTGTGTATACTTTTTTACAAGTCTGGTGTCACAAAGAACTTACCTAAGATAATAGAGTACTGATCTTTTAAGTCTTACAACAAGGAGTCATTTGGTGAGGACCTGCGTCCCGTACCTTGGCATCTAGCCTTCAATTGTGATTGTATTGAGGACTCTCTGAAGACTTGGTATGAACTGTATAATGATGTTTCTGACGCTCATGTGGCTCCTCGACTCCCTGGATGAACAATAGAATAGCTGAGTTGATGAATGACCGCGATTATCATAAGAAAGCTAGATCGGCAAATTCTGGGTATCACTGGGAGATGTATAGAAAACTACGAAATGCAGTGAGTGGTGGAATTCTTGATGCCAAATCTGTCTATTTCACTAAGTAGATAAACAATAGTAAAGGGAATTCAAGTCAACTTTGGAAAGCCTTCAAGCAAGCATTTCCGATTACATACTTTACACTGTAAACTAACAACTTGTGCATTGTTGAAGTATTGTTGACCGTCAAACATCTTCATTAGGCATCCTCTTTAAGCTAATAAAAAAAAAACACCACTGACTCTATTATGGTTACTATCAATTTAGGGGTGCAGGAATGCACTATAACAGTTAGACTATAGGACTATAATGAACCCTTTTTGTATTTACATTGCAACTACATTTTTGCATTTGGGTAATTTTTATATCATACATAATCAGTGATCACAAGTATACTGTTAAGTATTACTTTCACCTGTACATGTTTTTAGAGATAATAAAATGATTGGTTGTGGTGACAAAATTAAACAGAGCATTAAGGAACGTATATAAGACATGGTTGGTAAAATTAACAAAATAAATAAGATATTGAAAAGGAACTTTTCTCAATGATTGCCTGAGTGATGAGCTTTGTTTATGTGCTTTTAATTGTAATTGCTCTCTAATGATCTGTTGTTTTGACTTCACAATACATGACCTGCCTCAAGTAATTCACCATTACCCTCACCAAAAACTTGTACTGCAGTTCACGTAATTCAACATTTTGGCTTAAGATTTGCAAGGAACATTTTACAATGGCTTTGTCACTTTGTCCTTCAAAAGTTGAACTTTCACAATATTTTCAACTGCTGTATGTAAGTAAACAAGAAATTCAATAGTTTCTGCAATGGGAATGAACACAAATTTACCAGGTTGCACCAAAATATCTTGTTCTAAAACGCTTCATCAAATCCATTAGATACTGTTTTCCCACTTCAACAGATGTACTATCTGTTTTCAACACTTGAATTCTGCAAGTTTCAGCTCCTTTTTTAAAAGTATCTCTTACATGCTTAAAATGGCCTGAACTTCAATATGTTGAACTGTAACTATATGTAGGCGTGTTGTCAAGTAACCCATCTGCTTTGTTTGACTTGTATAAGATTAAGCAGCTGAGTGCTGAGAATATAATTTAGCATGATATGTTTTGCATAATACATGAACCAATAAGACTAGACCACTTTTACTTTAATGACAAATTATGGCTCTTACTTCGTGTACCGGACACAGAATATTACATCATTGAAATATTTAGTTTAAAAGTAGGGTTAGTATTCCTTTATTTCAGGGTTAGGACTAGAGTTTATATTTGGGTTATGGGTAGCATTTTTGTTCTTGTAAAGCTTCCGAATCTTGAGAAAATAACCTTGATGCATGTGTCTGACGTAATCTGTGTCCATTGTGTGTCCGGTACACAAAGGAGATGCCCAAATTATTGGGCAGGCGCACAAAGTTTCTTTCACGCCTTATCCTTTTTTAGCACATTTTGTGTTGAACATTCTCGTAACCATGGAAACACCTTGATACTTATTTTAGAAAATCGATCACAACATTTTCTTCACTTGAATTAATGTTTTAGCAATAGTTGACTCACTCGTTTCTGCTGTGTCTGCAACAGTTAAACACAAAGACGAAGCAACTATTTTTTCCATACTATTTTTTCCAGATGGTATTTCCACCCTTTTAGAGAAAATATCCAGTTAAGATTTGCCGGATTCTCCAAAATCTCTTCAGGGAATACTGTTCTGTGTTCCACTACATCTTGTTAGCGACTTGTGTACAAGATATAATCACATATTGTGATGCTAAAAATCCAAACAAAGGAAATTAGACAAATACTGTCAAATAGTCTGTAGGAATTTTAGAAATAACGCGGCACTTCACAAAGCCTAAAATGTCGCCCGCTGTGCGCATGTGTTGTTATGGGCAAGCTATTGTAAGTTATTAAACGTTTATTTATAAATATCATGCAATCTGTACAAGTTATTTTTGGGGTTATAAAAGCATGGGTGAAAACCACTTTAAAAACAGATATCGGAAAAACAAAAATGGTGAGTAAATTTTATTTAGATGAGGTCTCTAACTTGAGTTTGCCAGACGATATGGATAGTGAATGTTTCTTCTGAGCTTTACAACTTCTGTTGTCACATCTACTGTTTGTTCTTTTCTGTCAATGTAAGAGTCGTTACCATGAGTATATATGATGTCTTAAACTTGGTTCGAGTTTGTTTTCTGGCAGTCAAAACTCGAAGATATTTGCTAGTAAAAGATCTAATGGCCTGCAATATATCGATTTACAAAATTCATGGGATAACCTGATTTTCTGCCCAGACAATGGCAAATGACCTTTCAAAAACAATCCTGCAACTGTTTTTACAGCGTTTTTGGTCGGGATATCATACCCGTATCGATAGAAACGATAGTAAAATAGAAGAAACCCATGCACCTAAAAATGAATGGTGTGGAAGTGCATTTTCTGCAATCCAAGGGACCATGCTGGTTGGGCAATAAAGAGAACCAGAGATGTGATTATGAAAAGCAAAAATCAAATGCCCTATTAAAGATGACGATAATGAATCATTGATTATATATGCAGATAGTCGCCTGTGTTGGTTGTCATATCTCATTTGGGAGAGGATGTGAAACAGCTTGACAACATTTAATGGCTAAACAATGCTGTTATCATATTTAAAGGCTAAGCGACTTCAGAGGAAACAGTGCAGTCCGGTGACTCCGGTCAAAAGAGTTCTCAGCACCTCGGCGAAGAAACAACGTGCTTTTGAGAAGGAAATATCCCAGTCGCTTCTAGATTTGGCATCTTATATGAGGAATGAAAATAGTCATAAACCAGAAGACGACCTATCACTTGTGCACAGCTTGCTTTATTTAAACGAGAAAAGATCCAACTCACAGGCTGTAAATGAGAGTGGCTCGTGTGAGGAACTACCAATACAGAGAACTTGGAAAATAACTTTATTTGCACCCGTCTTGTCTTTTGCAAAATACAACACCAACAAAATCGTCCTAATACCATGTCACTGAGACTAAATTTGCTTTAATTTTGATAGACTAACATCGAACTTTTGGACATTTCTCCTTACCTGGACAATGTTCTAGAGGACAGTAAGCAAATACGGAGATATTTGTCGATGGCTCTGTTGAACGATCCAAGAAACACCATTCACTACACAGGTTTTGCAACTCTATATCAATATAAAGATTAAAATTAAGCCAATCATTTGCGTTTGACCTTTTAATATATACATGTATGCATATTATTTCTTCAATTTATTTTTCTATTTCTTTGTTATTTCTCTAAGGGCTAACCAAAAGTCTAATGAATTGATTTATGGCCATGTAAAAGAAAGCAAAAAAATTAAGTTATGGAAAAGAAGTAATACAACTAAAAAATGAAGACAATACATTAAGGTGAGGTATTTTTTAGTGATGGATAATTTCCTTTACATTTATAAGAGTAAACGATAATTTTATATTTTAGTTTATAAGTTATAATAATTAACAATGACAATGTATTTAATCTTCTGTAGCAAAAAGAGGAAAGGCGACAGTTAACAATAAAAGAGCAGCTTCTGATGACCCTATTTATATATAAGCGAAATCCTATACTGGTTATGCTTGGAGATACTTTTGGTATTTCTGCTTCATCATGTAGCCGAATATTCACAAGCTGGGTGTTGTTGTTTCCAAAGAGCTTAAATTTCTTCTTTCGTTGCAACACTCTCAGACATGGAGGCTTAAAACAACCAGGAGTTTTTCAGACGTTTCACGACGATCAAGTCAAGGACAAACAAATAGCAAGTACAAGTAAGCAAACACCTTTAAGCTATTGGTTTCCTATCTCCCATTTTAATTTCGTGACAAAGCCATTATCAGGAAAAGTGGATTCTTAAATCTACTTCAGGATGGTGATGTTGTTATGGCAGATAAAGGTTTCAACATACAAGATTTACTGGCTGTCCATAATGTCCAGCTATTAAACTCCCCGATTATGAGAAAGAATAATGTTTCTGCCCATGCTTCAACTTTAGATTGCCAAATAGGATTGCCAAAGCAAGAGTTCATGTAGAGAGAATGATCAGGAAACTTAAGTTATTTAGAATTTTAAGAAGTTCCATTCCACTTGCCTAAAACTTTACATAAGTTCAATAGTTACAGTATGTGCTGCACTAGTCAACCTTGTATCAGGATAATAGTGTCAGTTTATTCATCACAACAAATTATCAACACTCAACTGTCAAAAGATAATCATTATGTCAATAATTATAGTGTGAAGATTAAAATCAGTATACAGCCTAATTTAGTGTAACTTATTTATTCTGTCTATTAAATGAATGTGTGGAGGATGTGCAAGGTCTTCCATTGCCTTTTTGTGTCAATCCTCTCCTGTTCTGCTTCTTCAGCTCCAAACCACTTGTTCACTTTGGCAGTTATTTTTTTCATCTTCATCCAATTCCTATTAGAAAATTAAAAATGTCAGAAACATATATTTTACATATACTAATCATAAAATATAATAAAACATGTACCTGAAAAAAGAATTAAAAAAACATATTCATGTAGATCCCACAGTCCTTACTTGTGACTGGTTGTCTTGGAACCTGTAAGAATATTAGAATTTTGGAAGATGAAAATGTGTTTTGTTTAATACCAACATGTATTGTATAAAATAATGTAAATTTAAAAGTGGTTTTTTAATCTATTTGGTATGTTTTTCTGAAATGCCATTTTCTGGCATTTTCTATAATAACGAATAAGCAATTAATGCTGCTAATTAGACATCATGGAGGGAATTTTATATGCACCAAAATGCTCAAGTATTTATACCTGATATTTTGATATTCTGTCTGCCTGTTTGATTTGTCGCATGTAAGTGAATCCAACATCAGTATTTGCCTATATATGCTTGTCTTGCACTTTCTTAATTTTGAAGTCCCCATGCTCTTGGATTCTTTTGAGAATCATAGTTACTGGTGCATAATTAATATCAGTGTGTGTTAGAAACTTGCCAATTGATATTAACCTGTGCTTGTTATTTATGAGCGAACTAGTCCACTCAGCATCAGGATTAGCTAAATCTGCTAAAACTGAAGCTTATTTGGTAGATATTCATGACAACATTAGTACATGTAATTGCAATATTTATCATGATAATTTCCAATCGAAGTAAGTGGTTCATTATGCAGAAAAGACATACAGCACTGTGTCATGTAGTTATATTGGGAGTAATACATGGGGCATGGGTATTAATACCGGGGCAGTTTATAAGTACACAATTATTTTGTACACTATTTTTTAATTAGAACTTATATTAAATTTAAATTGGAAAATTATATCTTTCAGGTTGTGGAGAGTTATACGCTGCAGATGGCAATTGGAAGTTACGCTATACCCACTGTATGTGGAAGGTGCCAGTAGCAGGCTTTGGGGATGTTAATTATTCAACCATATGTCCATTATCACCTACCTGAGCATGGACATGCATTATGTAAGAGCCACTGCATCATGGCTAAGATGGCAGAATATCCCTCAGAACTCAGGCCATTCTTGCAGAAATGTGGAGTTCAAGATATTGATGTATTTACTGGTATAGCAATGATACTATTTTAATTTAATACCACCATTTTTCACATTGTGTACCCAGGGGCGTAACTAAGGATGTCAACAGCCAATTGATATTACAAACCAGCCTGACTGCTGTGTGGTCAGACACAGGGGAAGCCCAATCTTTCTATTCCCCCCTGAAAAAGAGTTTTAAGTATGTAAGAAAAACTTTCTGTTCCCATAACACTTTTAAAAGTTCGAACATTGCAAAACGTCTTGATCAGAGAAGTGATCAGGTATCGAATGCTCCAAGTTCCACTGAAACTACTGTTTTGGGCAGTACATCCCTGGAAGTTGTGGAAAAAACAAGAGATATGTGCCACTAGAAGCAGAAGTCTCCAATCAAGTAATGTCAATGTGACAAGTTTTCAAGGTACTGTAATACTGGGGACACCCAAGTATAAAATGTTACTGTAATTCAGTGGCGGATTGCCAGGTTTGGGGCCGTAGGCTAAATAGAATTCCCAGGCCTTTGTAACAATATTTTACTTGGTCCGTATTGTGGCATCCTCCCCCAGGAAATGTTGGTAATTTAGTTTCCCATGTAAGCACATGTATATTTTAGAATTTCATGTACGATACGGCCAAATTGATACTTGTATTAGCACAACATGCATATTATGTCTTATTACCAAAACTGATTTACGGCCACATTTTCTAGACGCAATATAACATTCATAGAACAAAGAAGAACCACACTACCTGTCATCTTATTGCAACAGTGGACACTGCTGTAGGTACAGATAGAAAACATACCAGTATTTACAGTGTAATACAGCAAGTTAGTGGCATTCTAGTTAACTCTAATTAGATTATTTTCTGTAATTTCCAACACATTTAAATAGAGATCATTCTTGTCATGAACTTTACATGTACCTTTCGATTACAATTAATAGCGACGGTCAAATCAATTTGGAAAATCTTGAGTACTTTCTTTTTGGAAAGTATTCAAGGAATTATCGAAAATCCTTAGAAAATCAAGAAAAATCCCCCAAAATACACTGAATTGATCAAACCGAAAATTCGAAACTTACTCATATGATCGATCTCTAACTAAAAAACTGCAACAAACATTAAAAAATAAGAAGATCTAATGAAAATCTCATTCCTACACTTTGCAGCGTGTGTTTTGCCCCCCTCAAAAAATAGTTCAATTGACCATAAAGTGCTAGCTGTTCTTTCATAATATTGTGCTGTTTCTTATTTACCACTAAACAAAACAAAATTACTACTGTATAATACAATTGTTTCAGCTGATAGATGTGTTTGTCTTGGCAAAGATGACCATCGTCTCTTGTGTAATAGCATATAACCTATAGGCACTTGCTAGTGATCTTTGCACATCTGGTGTGCTGCCACATTTGTTGCATTGCACCATACTTGATCTCCTGTCGGTACACAAAGTACAAACTTTAATTGTTCCTCCTAAAATATAAATTTAATAGGTTATACCATTTCATTATCTTGCATGTATATCAGACAATTAGAATGTATATGATTTGGCCAAGGCCATATTTGAGCTTGATACGAGAATTTTTACATTTCTAATAAACTAGCAATAATTAAGTGATATTTTATTTTGAGTTGAATTTAATTAACTATTAAATTTAATTAATTAAAATTAATTAACAATTAAATTAACAATTAAAACGCAAATTGAAATTTGTATTATTTGCCTTTTAATTTCTTGTTTTCTTGATCACTTCCTCTTCGACATTACTGTAATTTCTTTCTGACATCTCTATAGGTGGCAGTAAAAAATCCCTACGTTAATTTACTATAATTATATGTTGAATATTATGATGGGTCCCCATTGTTATACCACAGAACCATAATGCACCCCCCATTTTACCTTAATAATAATGTAGGTATTTATATAGTGCTAATTCGCTATAGTCCATTAGCACTTTACATTGAACACAATCCAGATTTGTTACCTATAGACACTTAGATTATGAGCTTGACATTAGGATGTGGTGATAGTTGACGATGACTAAGCCCGTAAGCCCGAGTTAACTATCGCTTCATAAAAATTAATAGCAAATAGTATATTATTTATTAAATAAGATAAGATAGATTGTGCTTTACCCGAGTCATCTAGCATTGCATTAGCCATTGGTTGGTCTAAAATATAAGATTGATTTCATTAAAAAAGTAATTGCCTTTCTGAAATTGTATATTACCGGGACCAATTTCACACCAATCGAACTGCAGATGGTGTAATTATATGAAATTTCTTGAATATGTAAAACTTGATAAATAGTCATGTACAGTAAGTGTACCACAGGCATCGCATCCTACTTTCCGTTTGAGAGAGGAGAAAATATACTTCTTTCTCTCTCGAACAATAAGTCATAAGTAGTACAGTACGATATGCTTGTGCTCTAGCACAAGCATTCAGTAACTATAACGATGTTGTTAAATTATGCAAAGTTTATGACTCAGTTACATAAAAGTAAATTGTTATATACTGTATTTAAGATAGTTAATATTTGGGTCTTGTCACGTGGTCTGATGATTTTGAAATAACACTTTATTTAAACAGGGTAACTAGAGTTACATCAGTAATTTTCATCTGGCCCTAAAACAGCGGTATATAATATAAGAAAAAAATCAAAAATTTACTATATACTACCAAATAAGATACTAATATTATTATAGGCTATTTAAAATTTTAAAATAGGTTTATATGTTATCTGAAGTTTGTTCTTATGATAGTTTTTCGTTCAAATTTGAAAAAGCCATCTTTAAATAATTGTTTCAGAATGACAGAGAAGAGGCCATTCTAATCTCGATGTTGAGAGCATTCCATTCCGAAGATGCTAAAAAGGCAAACGTGCACTCCCCAGCTTTTGACATTACTTTAGGAAGTTTCAGATTATTAGCAGAGCCCCTCGTATTTACACTATGAAGAGAGTTAAAAGGTCTAATTAAGTTGGTGATATAAGAGGGAGCTATATTTTTAACATGTTGAAAGGACTTGTGGCGAAGGAAAACCCCGAGTGTTAGAATACATACATTTTAAGACCAAACCGGGACCAGTTGCGAAAAATGCAACTTTAACAGCTTTATAAAAAGTGACTGCACGAAAATATTTAATTTGATCTATGAAATCGAAAGCCTTGTGCAAATCAATCATAGTCAAGCCTGATATTTTCCTTCGTCAATGCTATGAAGCAGATAATCGGTTATTTTAATCAATAGTGGTTGGCAATAAAGGTGTTTACGAAAACTTGATTGTTGGTGAGAGACTTAGTGGGTGCTTACATGCGAGGTTTCACACCGGCTACTGAGGCATGGTAAATTACAGAGTATGGAAAATATATTTAAATAGCTTTGCTTTATGCCATATTTGTTACTGCTTGACCGCTTTCTACACCATGTTTTCTATTCTCCCTCTTTACCATACCTCGGTAGCCGGGCTGAAATCTCAGGGGGTGTTTACATGGCGAAATTTCAGCCTAAGTCGTTAGCACTCCGATATTCATAGAATGCATCAAACACATGTCTTTCAAGTACCTTTGATAACAAAGGCAGGACAAAGATAGGGCGATAACAATTCATGTCCGTATGGTCACCACCTTTAAAAATTGGGGTGACGCAGGGCTTACATTCGGAGGTTTAAGGAACAAACTCTGTCATGGCACTGATCAATTGTTTTTTTCTTCCTAAATTATTAACTATTTTAAATAAGTATAAATAATTATATTTTTTATCTACAAGGAACATATTTATTAGAAAAACTATAGGTACAGAGATGGGCAGCTTCTAGACTTTGAATATTTATGCATTATGGCAGGACTAAAAAAGCTGAAAAGACCATCTGTCAGCAGCAGTTTCACATGGAATGGACAGGAAGTGGCTTCTCTAGCAGGGCAATGATGTCTGTATATCATGGCGAACACACACCATTGCCTGTATTGGTTCCAACGATAGTAAGTTCATAATTGACTGTTTTCTAATTACATTTGCATGTACAGTACAGTATATCATAAAAATAAATTAAAAAAATATTTATGTTAAATTGGCTGTTTGTTTTCTAAGCTGTTTTTTTATTAAACAACCATACAGGGGTGGAAAATGTATCGGACAACGGAATGTGAAGAAAATTTTGATAAAAGTGAAAGAAATTTAGACAGGAAAGTAGAACATTTTTAGCCGATTAAGGCGCAAGAATCTCCCCTTGACGAGTAAAATCATCTGGCGTTAGAGTAAAATAACAAAGTAGGGTGCACCAGGGCACATTGCCGCCTGGCAAAAACATGAATTGGCAGAAAATTTTTTGGTCTACAGTCCCAGAAAGAAAAATATTTTTTCCACCCCCTGAACCATAAAGTTTTTTTCAAAAGGTATTGTGCTGTAAATGTTTTGCATACACCATTGTCGAGTTTGTGCGGGTGGTCCGTGCAGATAATTTTTCCAGCTTTTATCACACACCATGGCGTCTGAGGCATTAGGTTTCTTTGAAGGAATCTCACCAAATTTATTGCCAGTTATGAAGGGACCATCCTTGAGGCTTGGCCATTTTCGGATTCTTGGCACAATAATGGTGTAGCCGCCAGAACGATAACATAAGGTCAGATCATTTATAGACTGGTATATTTTCAGTTGTTCGCACGTTTATTGCCTTGATACACATTTCGATAGTTATTGCACAATGTTTCTAAACAAATCGATACAATACAGTGTTCTTAAACCAGATAAAATGAACAGAAATACTAAGCAGATAACAAGCGATACTTACTGACAATGTTTGGATTCTCAGGCTACTTTAAATAATTGAACTTTAGGTCGAATATCCTCAAACAACTAGCTTTTACAATATGTGATAAACATGGCCATCCCGCCAATTCTTCGTTCCTTAGCAACAAGCTAAATCCCCCAAAACGTCATGTAATCTATCGTTTGGAACCTTCATTCCGGCCCCATAAATACTAAGTGGACACACGATATTTATTATAGAGGTACAAAGTAAATTAAACTAGCTCAAATATGAAGTTCTTTGCAGATAGTAAGTTATTGAGAATCTTTGTGCTCGGTTTCCAACAGGACGCATTTGTCGACAGGTCTCAATAAGGACGTAGTTTTGGTCTTCACTTTAACCCTCCTCACATACCCATCCTTGTTGGGGAAAACTTCGATAATCCAGGCCAGGTGTTACGTGGACAAGAATCATCCACCATTAGGATGATGTCCCCTACTGATAGATTTCTCTGTACGCAATTCCATTTCTGTCTCGGTTGAAGTAATGGGAGATACTCTTTGGTCCAGCGCTTCCAGAACTGATTCGCTAAATATTGAACTTGATGCCACCTTCGTTGAGAATAGAGATCTTCTCGTCTGAAAACACCAGGTGGTAGAGTTGAACCAGATCTTAGTAGCAAAAGGTGGTTTGGGGTCAAAGCTTCGAGATCTCTTGAGTCGTCTGAGACTTTCGTGATAGGCCGACCGTTGATAATTGCCTCCACTTCGCATAAAAGCGTAGACAAGCCTTCATCGTCGAGAATCTGTTGCTTGAGGATAGCGTTGAGAACCTTTCGTACAGTTCTAATACATCTTTCCCAAATTCCTCCATGGTGTGACCCAGCTGGGGGATTGAAAACCCATTGAATCTCTAGCTGTAAGAGGTAGGCATTTATCTTTTGGTGATTCCACTCAGAGACCGACTCGTTGATATCCTCTCTGCCCTTAACGAAGTTTCCACCGTTGTCGCTTCTTATCTGTTCTGGTCTTCCTCTTCTGGCAATGAAGCGGCGCAGAGCGTTCAGGAACGAATCAGTGTCAAGTGAATATGTCACTTCGAGATGTATAGCTCGTATGGTCATGCACGTAAAGATACATCCATATCTTTTCACTTCAGATCGACCTCTTTTTACCAGAAACGGGCCAAAGAAATCGACGCCAACGAAGGTGAAGGGTGGCTTGTCTGCAGTCACTCGATCTTCTGGCAAATCTGCCATTTTCTGTTGGATAACAGGAGCTTGTCTGCGACGACAACTGAAACATCCAGACAGTAATCGACGAACGGCTGAGTTGGCTTTGATGATCCAGAACTTATTCCGTAACAATGATAGGACGTACTCTCTACCTGAGTGTCCCGAAGCCAGATGATAATGTTGGATGATCAGGTTGGACACATGCTCATGCTTGGGTAAAATGATTTGATGTTTTGCATGTTCAGGAATCGTTGCCGAACCGAGGCGTCCACCAACCAGTAGCATCCCATCGACCAGCTTGGGGTCAAGTTTGTAGATAGCACTTGATTTCTTAATCAATCTTGCTCGAGATTTGGATTCCGATCGAACACTACTAGACTGATTGTCAATTGTTCCAGTCGTCATCAATTTCTTAATTTCATCAGGAAAACTTCGTCTCTGTACATATTTCAAGATTTCTCGGTCAGCAACTTGTATCTCCTTAACAGTGATCGCCTCGATGGTCGAAGCCTTCTCTCTTTCTCGGTCTCAGGATTCTTCCGGCGGTAGTGAGCCTTACGCAAATTTGTTTTGTAGCGCAAAATCCAGGCTACAAACTTCTTCAATCCATGCCATGAGGAAAACCTGCTTAGGATCCCTTCGACTGTCGCGGAAGCTTCGCTTGCAACCATGCCGCACGCCTTGGCTTCCTTCTTCACCTCTGGGTCATCTTCTGATATCTTTTCGATGTCCGCCAGGTCTTTCGGCCACTGGTCTTCACTCTTCCATAAGAACTCCGGTCCCCGTAGCCATCTTGAGTCGTGAAGAAGCGATTCTGCTGATAAACCCCTGGATGCATCATCGGCTGGATTTTGCTTGGACTGCACATATTTCCACTGAGACGGTATCGATCCGTCATGAATCATGGCAACTCTGTTAGCTACGAATGTGTGAAATCTTTTATCATCATTCTTTATATACTTCAGTACGGCAGTGCTGTCGGTCCAGAATGTAGAACCGTCGATGGGGAGCTCAAGTTCCCTTTTCATCATTGTGTCTAACTTGACGGATATCGAGGCCGCAGCTAACTCGAGTCTGGGAATTGTTATTTCCTTGAGTGGTACGACTCAGGACTTGCTGATCAACAGGGCACAACTGATGTTGCCGTCAGAGTCCACCAATCGGAGGTAGGATACAGCTCCATAACCACTACTCGACGCGTCAGAGAAGTGATGTAGTTGGCTCGTCACGACGTCGCTGCAATCTTTAGGCTTTAGGCAACGGTCAACGGAAAGACGAGACAACTTTCGTAGATCGGTGAGCCAGTTGTACCAACGTTTCTGGCACTCTTCAGGTATGGTGTCATCCCAGGCCAGCTTTCTTCGGCATAGCTCTTGCAGAAGAACCTTGGCAGTTAACACGAATGGTGAAGCGAGACCCAAAGGATCATAGATAGAGCTTACCACTGATAGGATTCCGCGTCTGGTAAGAGGCTTCGGCTTGACATTGATAATAAATTCAATTTTATCTGACTGAATATTCCATTGAATCCCCAATGCACGTTCGCTTGGCAGTTGCTCAAAGTCAATTTCTTTCACTGAAATAGCTCTTTCGCTTTGTGGAATGGACTCTATCACCTTTCGCGAATTGGACAACCATTTCGTGAGGCGAAATCCGCCTTCCTGCAGTAATTGGTTGAGTTGGGCTGCCAAAGAGATCGCGCTTGCTTCTGTCTTGACGGATTTCAAACAGTCATCAATGTAGAAGTTACGTTTGACCGTTTCAGTAACCTCTGGATCAAACTTCTCTCTATTATCTTCGGCCGTCTTGAGTAATCCGAAACTAGCGCAGCTTGGAGAAGATTTCGCGCCAAACAAATGAACTTGCATTCGGTGATCCTTCGGGTCTTGATTAAGGTCGTCATCAGGCCACCAAAGAAATCTTAAAGCATCGCAGTGGTCAGGGGGTACTCTCACTTGAAGAAACATGCGTTCTTGTCGAAACCTGGTCAACACACCAACCAACGAATTTGTTAGGTCGGGACCCTGCATCAGCTTATCGTTGAGTGAAACGCCACGGTACTTGGCAGCACAGTCAAATACCACTCGTATCCTTTTAGGCTTATGGGCGTTGATCACTGGGTGATGGGGCAGATACCACAGAAGGCCATCTCGACGATCAATTTCTCCTTCTTGCACCGCTTGGGCAAATCCCTTGTGAAGCAAGTCCTCAATGACTGCCGAGTATCTTTTGAACAGTTCCGGATCCTTGAGAAACTTCTTCTTCAGAAGACTTAGTCGGTGCAGAGCCATGGATCTGTTATTCGGAAATTGAGGTGGAGTATCTCTCCAAGGTAACGCTATTTGATAGTGGTTATTCTTCAGTTCCACTGACTGTTCCATAATGGCGATAGCTTTGTGGTCTTCGTTGGACATTCCTAGTTTGCTCTCTGCGATATTTTCGCTAAACTCTCTGTTACAGAAGCTCTGGAACTGCTGGTCCAAATCGTGGTCTGTCTTTATGAAGTTTGCTGTATGCTTCTTTTCTTCACCGTTGCATCCTAGTGGTCCATTTATGGCCCACCCAAAACAGGTTCTGGTCGCACAGGGTCCTCCATCCTTGCTCTCCTTGAACTCTTTCGGCTCTAGCGCCTTGATGTTGTCATTCCCTATGAGCAGACCGACTGGAACTTCTAACTCTGACACTCGGACTCCACGCAGGTGAGCCCACCTGTCCACATCTTCTTGTTTCGGAATGTCCTCAAATGACACTGGTAATGACTGTACTGAGAAAACTGTTGGCAGTTCGAGAAAGTTTTCTTCTTCTAGATCAAGCAATTCAAGACTTACGACGCTGCTTTTTGTGACGCTATTTTCCCTTTCCAAAGTTGTTAGGGAGAACTCGGTCTTCTTACCCTGGAGACCCAGTTCTTTCAGAAGAGTCTCGGTACAGAACGTGGAGTTAGATCCACCATCCAGAAATGCATAGGTTACCACAACAGCATCCATCCCTTCAGCCTTGACTTTCACTGGAACCACAGCAAGTCCAACCTTGGATCTACCAGCCTTAACAGAATTGTGTGAGGCTTTCCTGGTCTCAACGAATCCATTATTGACTCGACTGGTTGATTCTTGGTTGACATCCTCAGATTTCACATCATCGGTAGTGGGTGATGGAGAATGCAGGAGTGTTGCATGTTTTCTCCCACAGTCAGCACACGCCGTGCCCCTTCTACATTCTTTGGCTCGGTGGCGTGGAATCAAACAATTAAAGCAGAGCCCTTTCTTCTTAGCAAACACCATTCGTTCATCATAGGACTTATCTTGGAAGGTTTTACATTCTTCCAACTTGTGGGGGCTGTAACAAAGGATACATCTAATAATTGGCTTTTGGTTTTGAAATTCATTTTTCTCTGTGCTCTCATCAGTTCTCTGGCCATCTTCATCAACTAGAGATGCAAAACTGAAACGTTTAGATCCACTATGGGGGGATCTATTCTTGTCAGTATCTTTGTCTTTGGTGTCACTTGAAATATCACCGAATACTGGGTGTGTTGCTGCACGGGCTTCTCTTTCAACGAAATGGGCGATGTCATCAAGTGTTATTTGCCTGTTCTCCTTTTCACTGATGTTGTCAGCACTAAAACGCCACCTTCTAACAAGCGTGATAGGGCAAACGTTGGATGATTCCCCTCAGACAGTCAGGATTCTCAATTTTATTAATGTATCCAGTCTCCTTGAGCGTATTCTTACAGCTTGTCAGTAACACAGAAAACCTCTGTAGTGCAGCACCATCTTCGGACTTGATTGGCAGACCTCTAATTACCTTGTTGATATATGCTGATGCAATTTTGTAGTCTTGACCATATCTGCTTTGAGTAATTTCCTTGCCTCCGAATAACCTTCATCTGGATTCATCAGAGAACAGCTTTGCATGAGTTCCTGAACAGCCCCAGAAGTGTACTGAACCAAGTAATAGAGACGAGCACTGTTACTATCGGTCCTTGCTTCAATCAAGGTTTCAAAGGCCCTCACAAAATTGCAATATTCAATAGGGTCTCCACTGAATATGGGCATTTCAGGCTTGGGTAGCGACAATTTTAGCGAACTCCTTTGTTGTTGTCCCACTAACTCCTCAATGCACTTGGTTTGCCTCTCTTGAATGGTCATGATCTTTACAAAGTTGTCTTGTTTCATAAATGACTCATCTAATTCTACCTCCTTCTTGACCATTCTTGGGGGAGAGCGTTGTCTTGATGTGTTCCATCATGCCATTCTGGTGCCCTTGCATTGAGGGAAGAATCTTTGGGTTTAACCTCTGGCTTCACTGTGTGCTCAGTCATCACTTTAATGGAATAATCGTTGGCTTTATCTGGGTAGAATAGTTCACCATGTTCATTGGCTTCTGCCTGAGCATACACTTCTTCTCTCGCCATGCACTGGGCTAATTCTATCTTCATATTTAATAATTCTTGTTGTTGTTTAATATGAAGTTCTTCTTGCTCCATCTGTTTCTGTAATTGGAGTTTTCTCTCTGCCAGCGTCTGGCCTTCTTCAATCAACTTTAACTTCGCCTCAAGGGCTTTACGGGTTGCTGTCTCCTCAATCAATTTTCCTTTCACTGAACTAGATGAGCTACTAGCCATGGATATCTTCGAAAGTTTACTTACTTTAGACACATGAGAAGCACTTACTTGGCTGATTGAATCTTCAGGTTTAATGTTTTCGTAGTCTGTCAACGTGGGGGGTTTGTCACCTTCTACTGCAATGATCCAGTGGACAATCTTCTCCCTTATTCTACAACTCGCATTAACCTCCTTGTCATAATATTGGTAAGATTCGTCAATTTCATCATCTTCGGTGAGGATATCGTGAACTTTCTTGTGGGCATCTTCAAATTTCTCCCAGGATTGTTGTAGCTCGTTTAACTTCGTCTTTACTTCTTCTAAGTTACTCTCTTCCTTAATTAATTCTCTAAGTTCGTTTCTTCTCTTCGTTAATGCTGATTTGAACCCAGCTCTACTTTTCTTAAGGCACTGTTTCTGATTATCGACATCGACCGCAGAGCTTTTGTCTTCTTCTTCGTAGTTCGATTCATGTTCGTCGGAGCTCATCTTATTTCCAAATCCGTTGAAATCCAATTGTCAAAACTAATGTAGCCGCCAGAACGATAACATAAGGTCAGATCATTTATAGACTGGTATATTTTCAGTTGTTCGCACGTTTATTGCCTTGATACACATTTCGATAGTTATTGCACAATGTTTCTAAACAAATCGATACAATACAGTGTTCTTAAACCAGATAAAATGAACAGAAATACTAAGCAGATAACAAGCGATACTTACTGACAATGTTTGGATTCTCAGGCTACTTTAAATAATTGAACTTTCGGTCGAATATCCTCAAACAACTAGCTTTTACAATATGTGATAAACATGGCCATCCCGCCAATTCTTCGTTCCTTAGCAACAAGCTAAATCCCCCAAAACGTCATGTAATCTATCGTTTGGAACCTTCAAATGGCACATTCTATCATAAACGGAGGAATAGGTAACTAATGACCAAGATATGCTATACATAAACAAAAACAGTTGCTAAAAAGATAATACCGTAATTTTGGATGAGGTAGATCAAAACATTGCAGTAATTAATTTTCATTTGGCCTTGTTTCAGAGTCGGACTGGCCTCTCATTTGGGGCGCTGCCATTGAGCAAGTAGGGGGGGGGGGGGGGCAGTAAAAAAAATCACAAACATGGACTTAACTACCCCACGCTACCTCGACAAGTTCGATCTTCCTTGTCTGCCGGCCATAACACCCAAGCAAGCAAAGGATGAACTCACAAACTTTTGGCATAGCGGCTAGCAGTATCATACTGATTAAAACGTAACGCAATTATAAATCCAAAATTGGGTTTTTAAATAGGAACTGTAAAATAAACAGCAGAATCAATCAATCAAATATATTATTATTGTTAATTATGAGGATAGGGGCACAGGTACAGCATCCCAAGGGGGCGCATGTGCCATTGGCACATAGGGCCAGTCCAAGACTGCCATGTTTACATGTACAGTACTGTATATCCAACAATTTCTTGAAAACATGACTTGATAAGTGATGCATGTTTTCCAAAGTGGAACCTTAAAAATACATGTATATACAGTGTACATTGTACACATGAGCTGAATGTATTGTCTAGCAAATAATATTGATCACAGCAGGGAAAGTGTAACTGAAATCAGGGGTGGCGCTGGGGGCTGCAGCCCCCTCATCGAGGAACCTTAGCTCCCCTGTCGGGGAAAAATTAACAATTCGTCGGGGAACGAGCTGGGGAAAAAAGGAGAAAAAGAAGAAAAAAGTTCGTCTTTTGTTTTCTTAGAATCGTAAACGTTTTTTTACGCATTAACAAACGTTTTGCTAAACAATGTCAAAGGTAATCAACTTTCATCTCCGGCACAAATCTATCACCTCTGTGTTGTTGCGCCCGCACGCTGTCATCTAGTTTTTGCACGAATAATTATTGTTAGAGTTAGTTTCCTATACAGTAAGGAAATACTGACTATAAAATCATGATTTTTACTGTTTTTATTTTAATTTTTTTTCTTAAAACTGCCCCAAAATGCAGGAAATAGCGTTTCAGAGGCTTAGAAAATCAAAAATTCCCGGGGGACCACGCCCCCGAACCCCTACAGGAATTACCACTACTTGTTAGACCCCCTGTCGGGGACCTTAGCCCCTGCGTCGGGGAATTCCTGGCGCCACGCCTGACTGAAATGTGAGTGTGCTGATGATTTCAAAGTTCATCCTCAATCATACATGTAAATGCCAAGACATTCATCATTCATGGTATGTTTTCTATAAATTATTTAGGGTTCCAATACTTGGCTCGACCAGTTTTCGAATATACCTTGTGTTTTGTCAAGCTGAAATGATTCCAAATAAAGAGACAAGAGACCTAATTGAAGAGGTTTGTAAAAAAATCATTTTATTTTTCATGGTCAATGATAAATAATTCTGCATTCCTACATGTACCACAATTGGCTGATGAGAGGCACAGTGTACAATCAGCCTTGAAAACAGTTGTGGCAGGGACACCACAACAGCAAGAGCCAATTACTGTGGGCCCAAAGCCATTTATTATTTATCACTGATTCACTTTTTGTCAAAACACTAACTTGATGATTATATGTTTGTATTAGATAATTAAACTGTAGGGTCGAAACGTTGGGTCATGGACAGTAACTTTTAGTTACGTTCAAAAAACTGCTTGAGCCAGAGTAGCGTCAAACTGTCTAATGAATTAGATGTTACAATGCAAAGGACAGCATACTAATATCATGTAGAAATTTTCAGATTTGCACATGCAACCCAGAAGATTTTGGACTCTTAGCTAACCGGCCAGATGTATTGGATTATATCTTCAATGCAGGTTTGTAAGCAAATCTAAATATTTAACCTTAGTAGGATTTTGAAAAATAACTAAAAGTGTGCTTCTCTACATGTATGTGAATATCAACATGTTCTCTAACCTGGAGATGTTCTTTTGCAAGTTCGAGTTATGAGTTTGCTTTCCAGTTCAGACATCGAGTTAAGATTTTAGTCAGCGGTAATGCAAAGAAAATATTAGGTATTTTTCGAAATTCCAACTTGAAATTTGAACTCAAACTAATCATTGAGCGTGGGAAAATGTGCTACGGTAGTCAGTGGAACAGTGGCAATTTTCCTTGTGAAATTTACATTTTATCATTTATATACATTTTATTTACATATAATTTTCATCTCATATACCTTAACGATCTCACACGGTGATCAACTACATCGCAGTGACGAACGTCACGAGCTGGCTTTATCAATGAGACACACTTACAGTACTATGTTGCCCGCTGCAGATCGGCAGGGATGTAAGGGCACTTACCCACCAGTAGAAGATACCTGAGGTGTCAGCGGCTGAAGCAACTGCGACCTTGATCGAGCTAAAAAAAAAACCACAACAAGGCAAAGAGGGCGGGCCCATTTCAATGGAATGGGGATGGGATGACAAACGAAAACGCATAATATCTCGAAGCAAACCGGGCTGTTAATATATACACGAGGTGGGTACTGATCCCCGAGGTAAGAAACCCGACCGGGTTAACCCGAAACAGCGTACACCCTTTAGACGTTAACTTCCTTTATTATTAATAATAAATACATGTAAATGCCTGATTTAGCACCGCAGCACTTACTAAATTATTTACTTCCGGATGCAGCCAGAACATCGTTAAATCAAGCATTTAGAGAACTTTTAAATTGAGGTATAAATCAAAACTTTAAACTGAACTCAAAATTTCAACTCCAACTCAAAATTTGTATTTGAAATTCCAACTCAAACTCATCTATGAATTATTAGAAACTCTCTAACCTAATCTATATTTAATGTTGACATTCTTAGGCTGGACTGGTATTATTAACTTCTCCGACAAAGAAGATCTTGTTGCAACTTTGTTGCTTCATGAAGTGATATGGAAAAGGGAAACAGCAATCAACCAAATAATGCAAGGCCTCAAGCTGTTGAATGTGCTGGAGATGTTACAGAAGTTCCCCCAACAGTTTCTCTCCTACTTTGTACATAATGATGTTGCAATAACCGGCAGTGTGTTGAAAGACCATATGAAGTCTAATGAGACCTCTAACTGCATGGAAGAAAGGGCTAAAGAATTTTTCTTGAGCTACATTCAACACGGTTATTGCAAAGCAGTTAACCCATTCACTCGCGACTTTCTGGGAGCTCTCCCACTGACTAGTAAAATTGTCTGGCATTAGACAGTAAAAAGATAAAGTATGGAAAATTCCGTATTTGGTAGTAAAATGGTTAATGTGCCTACATGTATATATGACAGGAACATTATTTTGTAACATTAATTTCGAAAGAACACTTAGGCTGCGTTTACACTAGAGCAAACGTATCCGGATTCATATTGTTTTGCATCCTCATGGGAATATAAAACAATACGAATCCGATTACTTTTGCTCTAGTATAAACGCCGCCTTAAAATGACAATGTAATACCTTTTGTAGTTTTTTATCTGCTTATTTCGCTTTTCGAGTTATTTAAGTTTGTTGGATATGTTGATTTAAACCTTTCAACCCAGGCCCCAGAACACGACAATTGTCGTACTTTGGTATTTTACTGTGTCTAATGTCAGACAATTTTACTCGTCAGTGGGAGAGCACCAGGAAATCAGCAGTAAAAGTGTTAACCTATCTAGTTACAACCTGTGTAGTTATAGGAAGATGAATTTCACATTTATCATAATACCTCATAGTAATTATAAAGTAGTGAACTGACAAAATATTATTTATACTTGTATCTTACCAGGAAATACAATGAGAAGATGCAAAGCTGTAATGCAGTTTGCCACAGGGCAACAGTCCCTTGCCATTAGTCTGCCAAAAAAGATAGCGGTTGGGTATATAGAAGACACCACAGCAAGCTACCCATCAGCTAGTACGTGTGCACTTAAGTTTTATCTGCCAACCAAGCACAAAACAATTGAGGAATTCTCAATGAACATGGACAAAGCATTGGAATGTGAAGCGTTTGGGTTCAATTGCTTCTGAGTTATTGTCAGGGTTAGGGTTTATAGCACAAAATGTATTTAACAAAAACATTGGGAAGTTTATTTTATGTTAGTTTCAGATATATGTAAAATGGAACTAGCATTTATGGGTTTTTTGTGTTACCATTATCATAATTAAATGCGAATTAGAAATGGCTACGGTAATTAAAGAGTTTACGTTGACAAAAACCTCGGAGTGAAACATAATTTCTTAAAACATTTTTAATAAAAATTGGATGCTGATAGTATATACAAATGTTTAAGTAGAAACTACAGCATTTATTTGTGTATCTTAAATCTTAGATTCCATGTTACTTTGGTAAAGCTAATTAATCCTCACTGTCACAACTAGTAATTTCTCAGAAATGCCATGTTTTAAAGTGCCTATCCAGCCTGTGGGGATTTTACATATTCGTAATCTTTGGGTTCCACCAAAAAGAAATGTAATATATCTGGTCGTTCGAAAATTGCATCTTCATGCCTTTTGCCCCTGCTAAAGTTCACAGGAAGTGACGTCAACCCAGGGACGCGATATTTTGTGGCGTTATTCAACAGTGAATGTTTATGAATTGAGTGAATTTTGTCTAAACAGGCTGTTTAAAGTTCAAAGCCAAACTTTCTGTATTTCATTGCTGAATCACTCCGTAAAATATCGCGTATCCTTGGGTTGACGTCACTTCCTGTGAACTTTAGTGGGGAAAAAAGGGCATGAAGATGAAATTTTCGAACGACAAGATATATTACAAATCCAAAGATCACAAATATGTAAAATCCCCACAGGCTGGATAGGCACTTTAACTGTATGATGGTCAAGGTATATTATTTCTGTTAACAAATAGACATCAGGTGTTGTAGCCAATCAAGTTGCAGCGTATGAAATGATACACCAACAGTAGTACTGTACATGTATAGAGGATATTACATGGTGGTGTGAAGCGCCGAATATCTGAATTTTATCTTCGAGTGGTTTCCCACGAAAAGAAAAAAATCATATCTTCACACCACCGTTTAATTTTCTTTTTATTATTTACTGAAGAGTTTTAAAGTGCGCATGCTCAATAAACTGTTTGCACCAGTTATTTGCAGGTAAATTAGCCAATTAAAATTGAGAAAATAATAAAGTGAATGATAATAACTAAAAACAGCAACAAAAACTATTTGCAGAGTCAAAAATATTTAGTCTCTAACCTTAACTACGTAAGCATCTCAAACCCTTGTAAGATAATCACCTAAAAATTTAATGGTTTTTGCAAATAAGTATTTTCCTTTTTCATTTGACTCTGCCAATGGGTTCACAGCTTCTCTCAATTTGTCCATTGCCTCAGCTGGAAGCACAGGAACAGTAGGTGATACTTCAACAAAAGGCAGTGCATTTGGGTTGCTTAGAAGGTCCTGGATTGAGACCATCGGATAAAGCGTGGAGTGTGTTATTGAATTGTGAAGTGCAGTAAGGTGACGATAAGCAAACATAAGCTGTTGTGGTGTTGCTGAACCTTCTGTGGATATGTTATGACAGTTATGCGCATTAACAAAATCTGTCAAGGTTCTTTTAATCCTTGGCAGGTAAACATAATGTAGACAAAATTTATCTGTTAAGTTTGTGATGTTTAGCTTCTCTTCAAATTCTAGTTCTCTAAAAATGTCAGCATAATATCTGTTTACTTGCACATAAACGTCGCCATTAAGGCGCTCAACACGTTGATTCCGAACAGAAGGACCAGCTATAACACTGCTGGGGCCATTGTTCTGGACCATATTCTGCCAAACTTGAACATTCTCACCGCCATGGTCGGTTCTAACACGTAATGGTCTGCCATACTTGCCAACTGCCACAGTAAATTTTTGTGCGGGACAGTTTCTGCCCTGTTATTGTCCGATGTGTCTCCAAAAGTGATAAGCCTACTGAAACCATCAATAGCAAGGTGAGTCACAAACCCCCACTTGACTAATTTGTGGTTTCCGTCTAAATGCCATACATAGTTAGGACACGGTGTTTCAAGAACTCTAGCTCGGAAATTTCTGCAACTTCGTACTGAAGGACCTTGGGGATCCACTCGATGTATTGACTCCCTTACTCTGTTTCTTTTCACAAGTAAGTTTTGTGCACGAAGGTGACCAATAATGTTTATTTCGCCAGCATTGGGATGTGATGCTTTAATCCTCGAAATAATTCTATCAAGGTCATCGTTTGTAATTTCACTGAACCTTTCTGAGTACTTAATACCTGCTTCATTTAAAAGCTTGTAGATAGTTGGTCGACTAACACCAAAACGTGTAGCAATCTGGGTAAGTGAAAATCCCAAGTCAAACATCTCCTTGACTTGGTCTCCTGTAACATTAACTTTTCGTTTGCCTACCCTATAATAAAATAAGAATATGTTAACACTTAGATAACAAAAAAAAAGTATTTTTGGCGGCAGTCAACAAGGTTCAGCCAAGTTGACCACAGTATTAGTCATGTGTTTTCAAATATTATTTTAAAAGCAAAACCTGACACATGAATGTGCAAAATTGTATGTTTATGTCATAACTTTGAAACTCTACATATGACATTTTGTAATAATAATTTGTAATAATAGACCACTGTTGTTTTCAACTTATGAACGAAGACCATATCACATATGTACCTGAAAATTAAATAACTATTTAATTAATATTTTATGAAATATAAAACCGACACAAGAGTCTATGGTGAATAACTGTTTTTAATTAATAAAAATACATATTTTTGAAAGCACCTTTCTTTTAATATTAAAATATAATACAGTAGCTAATTTTTTTTTGTCACTTTGATAAATCGACTGGCAGCCATTTTACCAAAATGCTGTAAAATTAAAATGGATGATTAAAAAGAAATAATTGGAAACAGTTTTAATAATGATGCAGAATGCATGTATTAATTTTCTATAATCACATGTGCTTTATGCTAAATATGATTACTCCCACAGGCCACCAGACCTATAAAATACCAATCAGCAGTTGGCATTCATATTTCAATACATTTCTTGCTGGTTTTGACCGCTTTTAATAAAATACTATGGGACTGTTAATGGCATGGTTTTTAATAAATCTAAACACAAACCCCCAAAAAGCAATACCCAATACTTGGCTATTAAACCTGCATGATTTAGGTCCATCCTACTTAGTATTTCCCAATAAAATCAATTTAAAAATAAAAATTAAATAGTTCATTAGCATTTGTCCTACATATAATTTCTACCGATATACAGCATTATTCCTACCTTCCTACTGTAGCATTGTCCTGTGATGCTTCGTCTTCTGTTAGTTCTGTATCGTTTCTTACATAAGCGTATAAAGCATCAGATTCCGCCATGTTTGAAGTTGAGAATGAGTGGTATATTGGGTTGAGTTGGTCCCCCTGCCAAAAACTTGTACTCAGGCTTCTTTTAACTGTCCACCCTTTTTTACATCTGGCAGCCGCCGACATTTTTACATTTGGCACAAGTAAATAATCCGTGTATTATTTAACAAAAATCCATGGTTTACTAAACAAGCTATGGATTGTTTATAAACAATCTATGGATTGTTTAATGAACAATCTATTATTTATTAAACCACACATGGATTGTTTATAAATTATCTGTAGATTGTATGACAAATAATCCATGGTTTATAAACCATCCACGGATTATTTAATAAATAAAACTTTTGCGTTAAACAATCCATGGATTGTTTGTAAATAATCTATGGATTGTTTAACTCAGACAAAAACATTGTTTATAAAAATGTATTATATAGCTAAATAATGGAAAATCAACGCATATTTGTGGTAAATAATATTTTTACATTTTGCGCCCCATAAAAGCACAGTATGCATGGACAGCTGCACAACCGCTATGTGCACAGACTAAGGTCACTTTAGTTAATTCGTCTAACATACAAAATTGATCATTGATCGTGCATAAAACTGATAAAAGTATAATCGTCATGCATTATTTTTCTGGAAGCAGTAGCGCAGAAACGCATTTGAAGTTTTTTTTTTTTTTTGGGGGGGGGATAAAGTCGACAAGCGATAATCAATGACCAATTTTTAGGGGGGTCTGGAAAATTTTGAAATCTAGAAGCTCAGAAAGACAATTTGCAGCAATTTGAGCAAACTTTTTCATCTAATTCTACAGCGAGCATATTTCAAATGAATCCAAGCTTACCTGCTGCCTCTTACCAAGTGCCGCCAATTTTTGCACCTAGTACTGACAGAAGGGACTGGGAACCAATCTAACGCTCGCGTTGCCAATCTCGTTCCCATAGCCTGCACAGACTCTGGAAACGCAACCCGGTCTCTTCCTTAAATTAACTATTATCCTTAATTTACAAATCGCTCTAAATTAAGGATAATGGTTAATCTAATTTTAGAACCCAACCCCAACACAACAAAGATCCTAACCCTAGCCCCCCGGCAAAATTTTCTCCATCCCTAGCCCCCGGAGTAAGGTCGCAGTGCTCTAGAAGAAGGTCTGATTGGTTAGAAGCTTTCTGTGATTGGTTAGGATCTCCTGTGAGATGGGGGAAATGAGTCGTAATTTTAACCAATGACAATCGACGTTCTAGAGCACTGCGACCTGACCCAGCCCCCGACCAGCTAAACTTATAAACAAGTGAGAGATACTAAGCTTGCGGGATAGTAATTGACTAACCAGTGCTGTAAGTAACTTCGTTAAAAGTAACTAGTTACAACTAATCGTTACATTTTTCAGTAACGGTAACAGTAACTCGTTACATTTGAGAACATGTAACTGTAACGGTAACTAGTTACAAAAAATGCCTTAAAATTGAAACGATTACAAGTTACATTTTGCCAAACACATAGTCGTTACTTTTTCTGTACGTTTTTAAATGAAATAAATCAATCGACAATCAGGCAAGCTCTTGATCATCAACACAGGAATAATTTAATCTGATGACAACATAATCCATTCAAGACACGAATTTAAGTAAAAAACTGTAAAATTTACATATACGGTTTTCAGTTTCATCAAGCACATTGGAACTTAGTCGGAACTAATCGGAATGCCGTCGCTCGCCTTCACGTGGCCTCGTCACGTTTCTGTTTTTTCATTGCGAAACCACTAGCTAAGCGAGGGATATTTTTGTTTAAATATTAGCTGGTGACTAATGCCCCATGTTTCCCATGGCTGTGCTGGGGATTTTGGATGACAAGTGCAATAGAATGTAGCCATTTGGTCCATTTTACTGTGAATTCTTGAATACCGTATTTCCTCGATTAAGCGCCCCCCCTCGAATAAGTGCCCCCTGTGCCTCCCCCCTAAAATAAGCGCCCCTCTATACATACTTATTCCCACTGGGAGTTCCGGCACATTATACCAAGATAAGGGCCTATTTTAAACACCCTGTTAGCTAGTTAAATGGGAAACCACTGGGGACCAGCAAAATAGTTTAAAAGGCGTGCGATATACAATTTCTGCAAATACAAGGTCAGATCAAGTCTCTAAAATATTTTTCACAAGTGATTCCCGGGTGTCGCGACTGAGCCTCACCACGTTTCCAGCATGGCTCAACCAGTTGTTCCCGGAGAAATTAATGTAGATGAAGTAATCGAAGCTTTTAACGCCGTTCATCCTAACGCTATACAAAACGAAGCTGTCCCAGAACGCCAACCTGCAGAAGCACTACAGCAAGTCAACCTAGCCCCGCCACATGTCAACCAAGCGCCGCAGCAGCAGCCAGGGCATATTATTCCGCCAGCTATGCCTCAGGTTGGTCTATAGTTTCGTTCCGTTTGGGGTCTATCTTTGTAGTCTTTTTGTTATTGTTTATTTGTACGTTTTAGTAATGTCTAATGGTTTAGTGGCGTTATGTCCGATTCACTTTTCTTCTTTACTCTCTATATTATGTACAGTATACGTGTAATTATATCATTATGTTTTGGCGCTTAGTTTGCTTCAATTTTGTGTTTGTATTGCGCCTTCGGTAGCGATATATACGGCGTTGCACATCCCATATTACGATAATCACGGCGTAGTACGTCAGCAAATCCCATGTTTTCACTTTAGGCGTTATGCATGCTGCACACGACTGCACACCTTTGTAGTTCACGACTGCCGGTGCTTTTATACATGCTGTATAGTGTTCATTAGGATTACAAATTTTGTAGTTGAGTTTGGCCGCATGCGGAGTAAAGACGTTTACCTGCTGTTTAGTGTGTAGCTAAAATAACAGGCTAATCTGTTCTCTGTGTGATACAAGCTTTGTGCAAGACACCACATTTATTCTCTGTGTGAGACAATCTCTGTGTGAGACATCAAACTTTATTCTCGGTGTGAGGCATCAAAATGTATTCTCTGTGTGAGACATCAAAATTTATTCTCTGTGTGAGACATCAAAATTTATTCTCTGTGTGAGACATCAAAATTTATTCTCTGTGTGAGACATCAAAATTTATTCTCTGTGTGAGACATCAAAATGTATTCTCTGTGTGAGACATCAAAATTTATTCTCTATGTGTGACATCAAATTTATTCTCTGTGGGAGATATCAACATTTATTCTCTGTGTGAGACATCAAAATGTATTCTCTGTGTGAGACATCAAAATGTATTCTCTGTGTGAGACATCAAAATTTATTCTCTGTGTGAGACATCAAAATTTATTCTCTGTGTGAGACATCAAAATTTATTCTCTGTGTGAGACATCAAAATTTATTTCTCTGTGTGAGACATCAAAATTTATTCTCTGTGTGAGGCATAACAATGTGTTCTCTGTGTGAGACAATCTCTGTGTGAGACAACAAAATTTCCTCTCTGTGTGAGACAAAAATTTATTCTCTGTGTGAGACAAAAATTCTCTGTGTGAGACAATCCCTGTGTGAGACATCAAAATTTATTCTCTGTGTGAGACAAAATATATATATATATATTCTCTGTGTGAGATAATCTCTGTGTGAGACAACAAAATTTCTTCTCATGTGTGAGACAGTCTCTGTGAGATAACGAGATTTGTTCTATAGGGCAAGCACAAAATTTATCCATGGTGTGAGGCATTGCGGTGTAGCCCACCCACTATCAGGTCTGTGCAACTAGTTGTGTCAGATAATCTACTGCACTATATTGGCGACGAACGTCTCGCTCTAGCCTGTTTGTGTGCGACAGGCGTGAATACGATGTAACGCTCGGTCAGCTATTCTAATTCAAAACGTGGATCGAAATGGCTATTTCCTGTCTATGATTAATCTAATCTGCTCATTTTCACATTATATGCTTTATATTTTCCTGGGTTTTATTACCCCTCTTGTATTTGATTCGAGAGGGGCAATTCTTAGTAAAAAGCCTTACACTCTGTCCACGACGGAGTTCTCGATCAGATGCACTGGGGTGAGATTGCCCAAAAACAACTGCAAAACACGAAAAAAAAAACCAAAAAAAACCAAAAAAAACCAAAACCAGCTAGACAAAAGTAGACTTAAAATCACTGTTTCATTTCCCGGTTGCAGCCAGTGACTCTTGATTCTCTACAAGCTCAAGTTGAAATGCTATTAAAAAAGACCAGCACAAACACGGTGGCGACAGCATTAGCCCATCTACGACAAGAACTCTCAAAGCCATCGGGGATTTTTGATTCTTTTGCGGCGGTGGCTATACTCGAACCTGGTGGACGTCTCCAGGGAGACCGGAGATATCCATGCGCACCGATACAACTCCATTTATAAGCAGACTCGTTAGCTGTTGAAGTTGGTCGGTGACAAGCAAGAAATGGAAATCGCCAACTTAATTGATAAATCCCTCAAACATTCTTCGCCCGCGTGGACTGCCCCTGTGACCCACAAAGACAATCTGGCCCCAGCTCTTCGTCCAGTCAGTCACGTTTTGGTGCCTTTCGTCCCAATCCGTACAACCGCGCTGTGTTGCGTTGCTACAACTGTCGCCGTATAGGGCATTTTGCTCGAAACTGCCCAGATCCCAGGAGATAGACGCCGCCGTTTGAACAGTTGAGGAACACTTTGAACATTCATCTTTATATCTCTATATTGACTTAGTATATCTTGTGTGCGTAATAAAAGGAGCGGTATATATCCAACTACAATGTTGTCTTTTATTCTCGTTTCGCAGGGGCAGGATTACCATAATTTCGACACCGTCTTACAAAAGGCTTTAAACACCATACGTAACATTGAGTGGTGTTCCGCTACGACTGACAAAAGCGTCCCCATGGGTCCGCTCCCTTCATTGGAATGGGTATCCACGGGTCGTGTGCTACCAAACTCCTAATTGGCTCCCCTTTCGAAACTCAGATAATTTTGTTGCTGGAGAGATTCATAAGCATGTATCTTATTGGGACTTTATTCTCCAACAGCACTCCAAGCGCACTGAAATTGGCTCCTACGTCACCAATGGCGTTGATATTCACTCGTTTTGGCGTCCTTTTACTGGTACTTTTAACAAAAAACACTATAGTTCTGCTCTTCTGCCACCCGCCGTATTTCCCAACAGTAGTTCTTGCCGTGGATTCGAGGATTTCATCACAAACACCGTTCTTGAGCGGGTGAGCAATGGGTCCTTACAAGTCATCGGCAGAGTGGGGCAAGGGGACCCACCCCATTTAGTTTTACCATTAACCATTGAGCCATCGAAACCCCGTTTATGCCATGATGAACGTTTTCTGAACTTGTGGATCAAGGACCTCCCTTTCAAGTTAGATACTTTAGTAGACTTACCTCGCTATGTTGAACCAGGTCACTATCAAACCGTCATGGATGACAAAAGTGGGTACGATCATATCCTTCTCACGAGTCGAAGCTCCACATATTTCGGTTTCCAATGGGCAGGATGGTATTTCTGTTTTCGCACGATCCCATTTGGCTGGAAAGCAAGCGCCTATATTTACCAGACGATTGGGCTTGCGGCGTCAAGCTATATTCGCTCCATGCATGTCCCCTGCTCTCAATATATTGATGATAGACATGTAGGCCAACTACGTATTTCACGCACCTCGCACACACATCCTACCCCCTCGAATTTCGCTTTGGCCGAAGCGGCAACTTACATAGTGTGCTACGTCCTTGTTGAACTAGGATACTTTATTGCTCTAAAGAAGTCTGTTCTTATTCCACGCGTAGTTGTCCCTTTCCTCGGATTTCTTTCCAACTCTGAGCTACAATCATTTATCCTCCCACAAGAAAAGTTACAAAAGTTCATCATCTTGCGAGAATCGGTCTTAGCCAAGAAATCGGTGAGGCTTAAGACTCTACAAAAACTTGGCGGCAAGATCATTTCTTTTCAATTAGCGATCCCAGCAGCTCGTTTGTATGCATCTGCCATTTTTAAAGCAATCTCCACCGCTATTTCCACAGGACGGGCTGTACCCTTGAAAGGCGATTTGTTGGCTGAAGTTTCTTCGTGGCGCTTTCTAGACTCCTGGTCGGGTTTTCTTCCTTGGCGACAAGAGCGACATTTTCGTTTAGACCTATGTTCTGATGCATCTAATTCCGGGTGGGGTGGTATTGTTTATTTCGCCAATGAAGACCCGACCACTGTTCGGGGTCCCTGGTGTGATCACGAGCGCTCTGCACCGATCGCTGTTCGAGAAACGCTAGCCCTCGTCTACACTCTGTGCTGTTGCGGGAAAGTTAATGAACGCCCGCTTAGATTATGTCGACAGTATGACCTTGGTGCATGCTTGGCAACGGCAAGGCTCGCGCATTCCCGCGTTGACACTTGCTCTTAAAGAACTCTTTACCGTCGCTGTGCGTCACAACTTCAGTATCACATTCCTGTGGTGCAGCCAACCCCGCCGACTATCCATCACGTATATTGTCTGACCTCGATTGCACTCTCACCTTAGCAACATGGCAGCAAATTCAGCGAGCCTATGGGCCACACACCGTGGATCTTATGGCTCTCTCAGCGAACGTCCTCCCGGATACCTCGGGTCGACCCTTAAAATTTTTCGCCCCATTTCCCATGAAGGAAGCGGCAGGCGTTAACGTCTTTGCGCAGTACCTTTCACCTTCCGAGAATGCCTATGTGTTCCCGCCGTTTGGTTTAATCGGCCCACTTCTAAAGTTCCTCAATCAGCAACATCTTTCCTACTCGATCGTTGTACCCGACCTCTCCCCTCGACGTTATTGGTGGCCACATTTGACTGCCCTAGACGATTAGCAGCGGCTACCGTTGACAATAATATCGCAAAACTCCGAACTATCTTTCTTTCTGCTAGTCGATCTGATACTGTGTCCATGGGTTTAGCCTCCAGCAGGGCCGTACATAGCGGGGGGGGGGGGGCAGCAGGGGCAACTGCCCCCCCAGAAAAAAACCAATATATTTTTTTTTATAAGGTTGATTATCAATTTATTATAGGTATTCCGACAATTATTTCATTTGAGTGCTGAAATGCGACGTAAACATAAATAATTCGTCTTGAAAATTTCAAATTTAAATGCATATTTTGGTTTCAACTTATGCTTAATATGCTGACCATGCAGCCATTTTGATTCCGTCAAGAGCGAACCGGCTACCGTGCGGTATAAATAACCTCATCTGCATGGTTGTTTTTATATTAAACTTACAAGACGTACTCTTTACTAGATAAGTAATAGGAGTAGAGAACATACCAAACACATGGCGTTCTGTCTATTTCGTTAACAATGTGCTTGCTTATCTTTAAAAAAGTCTAAATATTACCAGACCTTACAGATAAATGTTTTCAGAATGTTCCTCGCAAAAATAGCCGGAAATGCTCTTCTGGAGCTTTCAAAATTAAATTTTTTCTGGAGGGCATGCCCCCTGCGAACACAAACTTCACAGAATTTGTCTTACTGCCCCCCTGCCAAAATAATCCTGCGTACGGCTATGGCCTCCAGTAATCCCGCAGCACACCCTACGGTTAAGCGTTATCTCACTTCCGTCCGAGAGGAACAAGCTAAAGCCAGAGTTACCGCAAGGCAAGCAGTGCCCTTCTTTTTCGATAAGTTTAAGTCCCTTTGTGTATACTTACGGCGTCAAGGTTTGGCTAGAGATATAACATCTACAGCTCGTTATCTATTTGCACGCGACCTCGCCTTTTTCTCTCTAGACTTTTATTCTGGAGATCATGCCTCAGACCTCGGCCGTGTGAAGACCAAAGAAATACTTACATTGCCCGATAACGAAGGACTCTTGTTTCGACACACATTTGGGAAAACACTCAGAGGAAACGATGTACATACTTTCGCTGTTAGCTAGTTAAATGGGAAACCACTAGGGACCAGCAAAATAGTTTAAAAGGCGTGCGATATACAATTTCTGCTCTTCTACATTGGAAAGCAGAAGAAATACAAGGTCAGATCAAGTCTCTAAAATATTTTTCTACTTTTCGCCCACTTTGACCAAGCTGGAATGAATTTTGTCCCCATTCTTAATGCCCTCAGCTTCGTCATTGTGTGGCGGAAGGAGCGGTGGGAATATAATACTATTGATTGTGCTACTATTGATTATTTACATAAAATTTATTGGGCTCAACCTTTAGTAGTGCTCAATATTTAATTCTACACTTAATTATGTGGCATTTTGTCCCGGAATCATTTGGTCATCATTTGAATCATTTGGTCATCATTTGAATCATTTGGTCCGGAATCCTATGAAATAAAGCATTCTGAATGGCTATCAAATATCATACATTCATACTATTACTACATTCGATTAATATATTTCAAATACTTCTTTCGAATTCATTTATTTTTGGGGGCCAAAAGCTATTCCGCCCCCTTTTATAATATTGGGGGGCGCCTGACCGCCCTGCTTCCTACTCCCCTGATTTAGATTACGAAATCGATGCAATGTTTCCCATTGCCACCAAATACAGGTTGAAGCCCTAACTCAATTTGTCACTTAATTCATGTCTCTATTTAGGACTCAAGATGCTGAAGATGAAGATGATCTCCGATTGAAATTACTTTCCTTGAAAGATATCCGGGACTCTAATCAGCAGTTTTTTGTTGTCTCAGCAGAAAGAACAGTTTTTTGTTGTCTCAGCAGAAAGAACATGTAGATTATGCAATAATTAACAAAGGACATTACCAATTAGCGCCGGAGTTTAACCTTCGACATATAACAAACAAGTGGTTCAAGATGAGTGTCAAACAGCGAGAACCCCATTTCAAAAAATTTCAAAGTTGCAGATGACGAAAATATCTCCAATGCTGATGCAATTGTGTGTCCTGGCCAACAACCTTCCCAAAAGATCCAACTCTATCGACATTGAAAATGCTGTTGTGGGATTAGTAGCAACTGCTGTTTTGAAGTCTACATTTAAAAAGGCAGAGAAACTGTTGAATAGCAAAGGCTCAGTTGTCAGAAGGTCCTGTTGCATTTGTCATAGAAAACGAAACCTCCAAAAGGCCGCACAACGTCTTACTATCGAAAAGTGGAAAAGCTACCTGTGAAGCTTGTCCAGGGTGGAAAGCATCCAAGATATGCGCACATGCGGTGGTTGCAGCAGAGAAAACTGGTACCATATCCAAGTACACAAGCTTCGTCATCAGTACCTCAAGTCATTTGGAGCTGTTCCTGTATCTGCACTGAATATAGCAATGGGGACTTTTGTCATGCAATTATTGCAGTTTTGTCCTCAATTGGTGCGATCTTGCTATGGTTATTCCCAAACCTTAAAGCCCACAGGCATTATTGCCAGTCCACCATATGATATTTTGGTCATTGTTTTGAGGATGAACAGGGACTATCAGCCATCTTCTAATAATGAAATTCTGTTCAAAGAAAGAAATGTTTATTTTCACGTCAATGCGAATTGCATCAAAATGAAGCAATAGTATTTTGATCCTTGTACAACAGGTATCAAGTTTTCTAGCACAATATTTAAAACCAGAGCGCCAACAACTTTTAAGAGAATTTGGTTTGCAACTTTAAGTTCAGTTGATATCATTAGCATTATTTTTTAGAATAGTATTACTGTTTTGTTGTTTTCATCTAAACGTGTATGTTTCATTCATCTTTTATGACCTTTACACGATAGGGAAACGGTTCCAATAAAAAGCAACAGTTACAACAATTTCTTCCATGTATCGGTCCTTTTCTATCTGTTCCAATTTAGGACCATTTGAAACCATCATATTATTTTTATCGAAGCCACTCTGTTTTTACCCTTGTGTAAATGTGCCTTGTAGATTTTACAAAAAACTTTCAGTTGTGTATATTTAATCGGTATAGAGCATTAGGCCAAAAAAATAGTTTTCTGCTTCTGGTCAGCTCCAAAGTTGATGTGGATACTTGTTTCTTTTTCTAAATATTCCTATAATAATATTTATTCAGGATACCCACATCGCCAAAGTGTTTTTCAGTGAGGCCCTGTAATACATCACAAGATTACGTTACGCTATGTTAAGTTACATTACATTAAGTCACATAACACGTTACATTACATTACTATTATAAATTGTACAATATGCTTTCACATACACTTGAAACTAATTAAATTGGTGTTTTTTCAGTTCATTTTTAAATATTGTTAGCGAGTTTGTGCTTCTTGTTTTGTCCAAGTTATTAAAATCCACTGATGCGTGATAAATCAGTTTTTATTTTCCCCAGTTTGTGTTAACTTTAGGTAGATGTAGATTGTTGTTGGTCCTTCTAAAATATTTATGAATGTTATTTCTAATTAGTTCAAAGTCCAAATCAATTAAACCGTTAATACATTTAAATATATATGGTGTCCAGTTAATCGTTTTTAAGGCTTCGGTTGAGGAGGAGAGTGGTGTAGCATCAAGTACGAGTTTCGCAGCTTTATTTTCTATAATTTGCAGAGAGTTCATTAATATCGAAATAATTCTTAGAAATAAAAACGAGTTATGCATCGTTGATTGAAGAGAAAGAAAAGACTACAAAGGCATTACAAGACAGACAATGGGAGATTAAAGAAGAAGGGCCACAAGTTATGGAAACAGAAGAGTGACAACAAAGCAGAACAAGAACGAAACGAAGACCGTGCCAGGCAAGAACAACAAGAAGAGTATACAAGACATGAAGACAATGAAGATAGGAGCAAGAATGGGGAAGACAATGAAGATAGGAGCAAGAATGTGTAATATGGCAAGAGAAATTGGAAATAGAGAGTGACCGAAAAGAGGCTTGAGATGGAAAACCAGGCAGTCAACAACAGCGAAACAGCCTAACTTGAAATCACCTTTCAATGGCACGGCAGTCGACTGGATTCGATTTGAAAACATGTTCACATCCCCAAGTGGCCAAGAAACCGATAAGCGATGAGCAGAAATTTGGATATCTACTAGTGATGGTGAACACAAAGGTGAGAAAACCAGCAACCTAAAACCAAGCACTTCAGGTTATAAAACTGCATGGGAATGGCTTTAGAAAGAGTATGACCATACAGCTTTGTTGTGAATGCTCATATGGATGGGATAATTAACTTGCAAGTCATCAAATGTTCAAACTACGAAGGAGTAGTCGAAATTTTGATGCTTTACAAACTCTTCGCGAAGCTGATATGCTGAGAGGGTTCGTTATGTCGAGACTCAATAAATTACCACACGTCAAAGTAGATTTGGTTAGAACTGATGACAATTGGGAAAAATGGAGCATGAAAGACCTTGAGAGCCTTCAAAAATGGTTGAGAAGAAATAAAGTAAATGACGAAATGAAAACCGGTCATGATGGTTACAAAAGAGACAAGCAATGGTTTTCCCAGAAAGGTAATTGCTGGCCACAGAAAAAGTAACTGTAGTTTCAAATGCCAAGGGAGACATCAGACCAGCCTTTGTGATAGAGAGCAAGATAACAATGCTGTTCTTACTGGATATAACCCTTCGGATGGAGAAGGTTCACTGCCACCGATCATTCCAGTAAACGTAAAGGGACAAAAACGCTGGGCATATCTTGACACAGGCTCTGGCAGGAACTTTATATTCAGTGAAGCTATAGATGAAACTCGCCCCAGTATGGCAACAAAGAAACAATCATTACCAGTATTCCATGTTGATGTAGAGTCTATTGATGGAAAGCAAGTGGAGACAAGTGAAGTTACTGGTTCAATATTACACAACTTTACAACATTGAGGAGACCTGGTATGAATAAATTGAAGAAAATATATGAACAGACCAAAGACTAGGGTGGCCCTTAAAATTGGAAGTGGGAATTTTACAGCTGCCACCCTGTCAATCTATGCCGCTAATGGAGAAAACAGTGTGTGCAAAATATTTTTGCAATTGAATAATATTTAGGGGTGCCCCTCTAGCATTGAACCATCAGTAAAATATCGTCTAACTGACAAAATATAGAAAACAACAGTTTCAATCATCAGTCCATTCCGTAACCAGCATTCTGAATAAATGGCAACAAACAAATACGTATTCAATATCTTACAAAGTAAATATTTAAAAACATGCAGAACAAAGTTTTTGAAAAATCATGTTCATCAAAACCTAACTCTGAATCACTGTCGCTATCAAACAATAAATCACCCACTGGTGACAAAATTACTTTCGCTCGAAGATGGGCGCTTACCAGGTCAACTACGCTATTTCAGGTTGCTATATGAAAAATGTAAACTAGAGGAAAAAGTATAGTTTATTTGCTCATCGTATCGCCAAGCACTATAGTCATTTCCTTTATCTTCACAAAGTTGAAAAACGGACTGTTCGAGATTCCAGTCGACATGCCATGGTAGCGATATCTGCGTTTTCGACAAAGGTTTGGTATACCTGTTCGTGCATCCAAACATACATCTCCAAAAGCAAAACGCCAACAAATTTGGGACACAAGACCAAAGAGGCCGATTCATCAATCGACTTGATGACCTGTTTGATATCGCCCATGCAGATGCCTTGGATTCAACCAAAGAAGACCCCAGGAGATACGAATTTGCGTCGATATGTGAAAGCCAAATGCGGCAATTAAACACGTGAAAAGAGAATTCCCGACGATGGAACAACGTTCTCGAAAGTAATAATAATATAATAATAAAAACTTTATTTACCCTGCAAAAAATGGATCAGCTGCTACAAGTACCAACTGGTATTAACCCATGTGCAGCTATATATATGCTAAATACATCTATAAAATCATATAAAGATCATCATCAGCTACATTACATAGTAAATGTTAAATAACTATAAAAATTCGAAACAAAGATACAGCTAATCTAATTACATGAACATCGGTGCATAGTGCAATCAAGGTCACTCAAATAACTGTATATCTTGGACTTAAACGCAGCTAATGACTTAAATTCCCTAAGACTCCCAGGTAAACTGTTCCAGTCTGCAGCTGCTGAATACTGGAAAGTGGACTGGCCCATAGATGACTTAGCTATCGGTAGATTAGCAGAGTATTGTCACGGAGACTCCTGTTATGCATATTTGAACGAAGTTGCAAGTAGTCTACTAATTGTTCCGGACATTGTAACCTATTTACAATTTTAAATACAAGTAAAAGGCGAAGAAACCGCCTGCGATTGGACAGAGAAAGCAATCCTAGTTTATTACGCATGGTCTGGGTGCAGGTTTGTCTCTTAGCCTTAAGTATCGAGCACATGGCACACCCTTGGCTGGACAGCACGATTCTAAGGATGATGAGGAGGCGCGATCACGTTCATAAGCGAGCACGTCGATCTGGTGATAGCGTCCTTTTTGGACTCTATATCGTCAACTGAGGAACCAGGTGACCTTCAAATTACGAAAACAGAGGCGTGACTATTTTAAACAACACCTTGAGGAGAATAAGGGAAACCCAAAACGCTTCTGGAAAACCTTGAAGCTTGCTCTCCCAGGGAAAAAGAAAGTCAATAATGTTACCAAGCTTATGATTGACAACAAGGAAGTAACCGAGCCGAAGATGATAGCGAACGAGCTTAACTCATTCTTCACGGGTATTGCTGACTCCGTACTGAAAGATGCTTATCCAGAGACCCAAACATCGTAGTATCGCAAAATGAGCCGCCAGCTGAGTCTTCCTTTAAGTCTAGGAACGTAACGAATGAAGAAGTTTATAAAGCCTTGAATACCCTAAAGACTGCAAAGGCGACTGGAGCTGACGACATTCCAATTAAAGCTATCAAGCTTGGAGCGGGCCGCATAGCCTCCAGCGTCGCATACCTATTCAATGAATCCTGGAAGCTTTGTACATTCCCTTCCGATTGGAAAATTGCTCGCGTATCGTCGCACCACAAAGGAGGGGATATGACAAATCGCGACAATCAACGTCCGATCTCCATCTTACCATGCTTGTCTAAGGTTCACGAACGTTTTGCCAATGCACAATTACAGGATTTTGCTATCCAAAATGGCCTGATGGGGAAAAAGCAATTTGATTTCAAGAGATTCTCCTCTTGCAACGTGGCCTTAATATTGCTTGTTGACGAATGGAAGCGGGCAATAGACACGAAAAGGATATCCGTCGTTGCCTTTCTAGACCCACGGAAAGCGTTTGATGTAATAAATCACAACCTCCTACTCAACAAGCTTAACAATGCTGGTATATCAGGTACCCCTTTTCAGTGGCTAGAAAGTTACCTAAAAAATCGGGAACAATTTGTCAGTTGCAATGGTACTACATCGGATTTAATGACAATAAAACACGGAGTACCACAGGGGTCAGTATTGGGACCGACGCTGTTTTACATCCATTTTGATGATGTAGTATCAGTCATTGAGCACTCGAGCTGCACACTCTTTGCAGATGATACCGAAATCCATTCGTCAGACAAAGATATCAGCTGTGCTGCAAATTGTGTGAACGAAGACCTTGCACATGTTGCAGAGTGGCTCGAAAATAACGCGATGGTTGCGCACCGAGGGAAATCAGAGGTACTGAAAATCGCTTCACGCCCTGCCCTCAAAACAGCCGACGACATCGACATCCACCTAAATAATAGGAAGCTAAAGGAGGTGGACTCATATAAGTACTTGGGAGTCTATGTATACAATGTTTTGTCATGGAGTAACCACTTAAAATACGTGTGTAAAAAGGTCAATCCTAAACTGAAGCTCTTGAATAGGACTTCCGGTTTTTTAGCAGGACATCTTATTGGTAATCTATAATGGACTACGGTTGCATGGTATGGCAAGACTGCTCAAAGAAAATGTCAACGAAACTTGAGCGCCTTCAGAATCAGGCTTCAGAATTCAGAATTCTTCCGTATCCTTTTCCTACAGAGTGGAAAGTGCTTATCCATACATCCCCTGAAGAAGTTCGTCCAATTTTTAACCTTCCCATCGATATCATTAGGGGCTCTCAGCTCATCCCATGGGATATTTACCAAGTCGGCCTGAAAAGCCTCGATACAGTCCTCACGCCATCTGCGTGTCAATATTACTTTGTGTTCTGGGCGACATGGTAAATTTGGAATCACACCATAGATGGGCTGGTGGTCACTAAGAGCATTTTCCAGTACTCCCACACGTGAGAATATTCCCGGTGTAGATGTTATAAGAAGATCAATCAATGTAGCAGATGTCTGGCAGTGTCTGGTACTGTCAGAAATGAGCTGACTCAGTCCATTCGCTTCTAAGAACTCGATAGCTCTTTGGGTTTGCGCGAGTGAATCACCATGCATATTGCAGTTTAGATCACCTATTATTATCATTTCTTTACCGGACCGAGTTTCAGATCTCAAAACATCATCAAGATAATCAAAATAGTCGGCGGGCGAAGAGTCCGGGGCCCTGTAAACACAGCCGATTATATAATTGATGTTGCGTATTTTTGCTTCTATCCACACAGCTTCGAAATCTTGCTCCTCAAGGTCTCTTCGACTCTTGGTTCTGAGACCATCGGCGATATAGAGTGCACAACCGCCACCTCTACGTTCTTGGCGGTCTTTACGAAGAACCGTGTAGTCTGAGATACTGATTTCATCGTTGATTATGGTGCTATTCAACCATGTATCTGTAATAGCAATGATAGCAGGACGATTATGATTAAATATTAGTCTCAGTTCGTCGATGTTTGGCAATAAACTCCGACAATTTAAACTAGTCAACCAATTCGATCTTGATCTTCTGACGTGGCACTCATTCTGCTGATTGTCAGAGCTTATTGACGGCTGGTTTCTTCCCTCAGGTCCCGGGTTAATTTGTACATCTAATATGTGACAGATCTTGTAGAATATTTACATCGTATTCGGGGAAGCGAAGGACCCGACGGTAAACCAGAGCACTCATTGTACCGGGCCCTTTGTGTGAAGTCATGCTCTTTAGGTTTCACAAGCATTCTTATGCAGATTCGCCTTAAAAGCGAAGTTGATTTTGTGCTAGGTCTCAGACAAAATTGGTCGAATTTTGGTCGCTGGAAAAGGCCAGGAGCAGAAAAATTGCCAAATAAGTATTCAGTCGACGTTCTTGCACCAACGCGATGAGGTCTCAAGTCCAAACCACACAGGATAAAGGCAGTAAGGGCCGATAATGCGGTGCCCCAAAATCGCCATCTGCTCGCCATTGTACTTTACTTGTTCATAAATCATTCCTGAATCATGGATACCATCAACTAGAATTGATTAACAAATTTCAACACACCGTGGGGCCTAAAGAGATACACATGCCTCAACTTTGGGACAGTTATTGCACAAGAAGTATTCTATGAAGAAATCCAGAAAACGGTTGCAGGGAAGGGTTACATTGAGGTGGAAGATAGGCGTTGTGGAGTCAGGAATATATCAGACAACATAATTGTATGTGGGAAAACACAAGACGCACATCACCAAGCACTCCAGCATATCTTTGAGAGATTGAAAGACCACTGACTGACCATAAATCGTAATAAATCGTAATAAATCGTGTTTATTTGACCAATCCACAATAGTTTTTTGATATGTACTCTGCAAAAGGTTTGTTACCCGATCCGGCCAAGGCTCTAAGAAAAGACGAGAAACTTACGAACATAGCCGAAGTGTGTTCATTCTTCGGAATGGCCAATTGCTCAGCACTGTGGATCTGGAACTTTGCTATTCTAGCTGCACCACTTCGAGCATTAACGAAAAAAAGATGCAAAATGGAAATGAACTAAGACAGAACAGCATGCTTTCAATGCTATTACGAATCACTTGACAGACGATTCAGTGATGGTGTATTACCAAACCCAGCAAGAAACAGAAGTTATGGTCGATGCCAGTCCGACTGACTTGGTGCCATACTTGCACAGAAGAGATGGACAGTTCAGACCAGTAAGATATGTTAGCAGAGCCCTTACACCAGTGGAGCAGAGATACAGTCAGACAGAATGTGAAGCTTTGGCCATTCGAAAACTACGATGTAGCTATGCCATATAAACAAATAGAACCCCTACAGAGGACAGAATTGCCTGAAGAATCGTGCAAAACATATCGGTTGACTTCTGTGGACCATACCCCACTGGTGAATATTGCCTACTAATTGTAGATGACTATTCAAGATACCCAGTCGTTGAAATAATACACAGTACATCTGCCGCTGCTGCAATCCCGAAATTCGACTAAAGCATTTGCCATGTTTGGAATTCAAAACACTTGTAAGACAGACAATCGACCCCCATTTCAAAGCGAGGAATTTGCTACATATGGATTCAAACATAATTTTTGGGGCTAATTGATTGGAGAACAGGTTAGGCAAGAGGTACATACATGTCCAATACTGTCGAATCTACTCCATCGGTACGGATGGAGAGATTCGTAACTTGATACCTGTATTGCCAACATGGGCTATGCGTAAGGTATCAATAAAATCCGTCTATCGGTGCGATCGGTCCATCCGTGACGGATGGTGAGATTGGTGAGTCAACGTCGAATACTGTCGAATCTACTCCATCGGCACAGTGCAGAGATTCGTAACTTGATACCTGTATTGCCAACATGGGCTATGCATAAGGTATCGAAAAAATCCGTCTATCGGTGCTATTCGTACGATCAGTCCATCCGTCACAGATGGTGATATTGGTCATTGGTGTCACCTATTACAACAAACAACGCCAGCAGACAGCACAGTTTGTGTTCATCATTCATCACTGAGTATAGTTATATAATATTATGGAGTTGTCTCGTTCTATTACAAAACAACGCTAACTTTATTCACGTATTACTACAAACAACGCCAGCAGGCGCACAGTTTGTGTTTATCATTCATCACTGACTATACTGTAGTTATATATAATATTATGTGGATGCCTCGTTCTATTACAAAACAACGCTAACTTTATTCACGTGTTACTACAAACAACGCCAGCAGGCGCACAGTTTCTGTTTATCATTCATCAGTCATCACTGTATAAATTCATTCAGTAATTCAGTTCTTGTCAAATATGAACGGTCCCGTTAACTCTTCACAGTGCCATTAAAATAAAACACTTTGTTATAACGGAGATCGTAATAGAACCACTGTGAACCATACCATCGATAGTTTCCTTGATAAAATGTATTTGCCTTGCCCTCTTTTCCATCTTTCTTGGGCATGAGTGCCAGTGCTGAGACAACAATACCCATCTGCCAATAACATCGGGTGGACACCCATTCCCAATAAAAAACAACATCACTTTAAAACATTCTTTGTCAGATATAGGCTTCTTCCGAAATGCCATCTGAACCCAAGGTGGCCACGACCGCAAGCGGTAAAATAAATCCCCGTCTAATAATGTCAGTAATTCTCGTCTTTCAGAAATAACATCTTCCCTCTTTATATCATTACGCATCTGTACACCCCTATATGCTCACTGGTGGGTTACAGTCCCTTCTGCGCATGTGCGGGGTTTGTTTACGTTTTGCTTGTTTTGTTTATGTTGGGAGACTCCTCACCGGAAATGGCTGCTATATAAATACGTTTATCGCAAGCGTGTAGAACAATATGGTGATTTAAAATCCTTTGATTTGAATTCCAATCTATTTTATTTTTTTGCTACGCTGGTAGAGATGTCTCTAAACTGTATTTATTTCACACGCACGACATGGAAGAAGTTCAAAGAAGAAAATAATCGATTAAATATGAACAATGAAGTGGCGAGACAAAGACTAATGCCGTGAAATACGAGTGAAATTCTCGGGGGTACCAAACAATCAATTTATTCTGGTAAGCATTTTATAAAATACAACAAATCTTTGACCCTTTAAAGGACTTCCCTGTTCTTTAATACATGCTATCATGTCGATTTTTTAGCCGCGTGTATAAATGATAAATTCTAACAACACCGGAGACAATCGAGTCAATGTCAACCATATTTTTATACAATACAAACAAACGCTCTCTTTCATTAGTAAAAGTCTCAAGCAAGAAAAAAGATCTTTATATATAACTTTATATATGTACCTTATTATAGTGTATTTATACATAGACCCTACATATATAGACCCTACATACATAGGGTCTATGATTTATAGTATGTTTAAAGTTATAATCAAAGTCGGCCGTCGGATTATATTTGTCATGTCAGTAAAAAAGACTTGAAAGTCGTGCGAGTTTACTGTATCTTAACTAACATGGAAAGCCTTTAAATGGTCAAAGGTTTGTTGTATTTTATGAAATGCTTATCAAAATGAACTGATTCTTCGATTCCGTGGCGATTCCCCAGAGGTGTTCGAAGCAGTAGCAGAGGTTTTTGAAGAAGTAGCCGTACAAATTGACCAGGATTTTCGCCATGTCTCGTGCGTGTGAAATAAATACAGTTTAGTCTAAAGGCACCTCTACCCTTGCACCTCTACCAGGCTAGTATTGTATCTTAACTTAGCTGCATCCAATAGCAAAGTAGATTAGGATTCCATATCAAAGGACTTGAATCGCCAGCTTGCCATAAAAACAACGCGCTTAAAATAATATCGCAGCCATTTCCGGTGAGGAGTCTCCTACATAAAGAAACCCCGCACATGCGCAGAAGGGACTGTAACCCACCTTTAAGATAAGTAATACATTTTCTTCACATGTACCGCGGGCGCGAATTTCAGAAATTTTTTTAAAAAATCAATAGTGCAGAGACGTAACGCTCGGCAACATACTATACATAGCCTGTTTGGAAGCTATCTTTGTCTACACATCATCTTATTCTGCCTGCAAACAACGCAAAAATATACCCTATAAAAAACATTTCAAAACTCTTACACCTCTGTCATGCACTGTAGTGTCACCGTGCATATCCTACTTATGAACTTGTCTGCTTGCTGTCACTTTATCCACGCCTACTCCGACATAAATCATATACAAAGGGAGCGACATGACTATGGAACGCCATGTGGCATGTGTCCAAATATTATTTTGCGTAAATTATATGATATAATGACTTTAAATGTCATTATTTACAAATAATGCACAAACGTTTCATTCATTATTTGAAATAATTTAGACAGAGAAGCTACTTTATATCATACCATGAAATACAAGTCTACTCATGGTTTCATATAATGCAAAACCAACAAGTTCATTATATCAAATAATGACGCGCGCAATAAATCATGGTTTCATATAATGCAAAACCAACAACTTCATTATATCAATTAATGACGCGCGCAATAAATCATGGTTTCATATAATGCAAAACCAACAACTTCATTATTTCAATTAATGATGCGCGCAATAAATCATGGTTTCATATAATGTAAAACCAACAACTTCATTATATAAAATAATGTCAACACCACAATATCGTTATATGTAACCATGCACTCCCTAACGTCATGATTTCATATAATGCAATTGTGCGCCGAGTGTCCAAAAATTATTTTAGATGTTTCATGCGATTTCATTGTGGTCGCTTAGCATGTTTTCAAATAAAGCATCTACCGTGATAGTCGTTATGTCAAATAATAAAATAATAGTGATAAAAATCAATAGTGCACAGACGTAACGCTCGGTAACATACTATACATAGCCTGTTCCGAAGCTATCTTTTTGTACACATGATCTGCCTGCAAACGATGCAAAAATATAGCCTGTGTCACTGTAGTGTCCTTACACCGATTCCCTTACACCTGTGTCACTGTATTGTCACCATGCATATCCTACTAATGAACTTGTCAGGTGTCACGGTTTCAGTTATCCCCCAGTCTCATATCTCCCCTAACATAGTTCCTGTTATTGTTATATATTGTTATATGGTAATATATATATATTAAAATATTAGATCTAAATTTGTTAATTACATGTTACATTTTCATACAGGCTTTGCCTATTGTGATGTAATCCTGCCTAAATACTTTTTTACACATGTTATTCAATCCCGAAGTTAGTATTTATACCAAACTTTCACGACATTTCAATGACTCTTACGGCGTATATTTACCCTACCTACAGCATTAGATCACAAATAACCAAAGCCTGTATGACAAGCTAACATGCAATTCAAAAATTTATATTTAATATTTTCTTCTGAAATTTTGCACATGTTTTTCAATCCGATGTTACTATTCATACTAAAATTTCAGCACATTTCAATGATTTCTCCACGTTTTATAAAAAAACGCTTGACAAGCTACGGTTAGATCACATAATACCCAAAAGCTGCATGAAAATCTAACGTGTAATTCATAAATTTGTATTTGATATTTTAATATAACAATATATAACAATAACAGGACTAATCTTAGGCCGATCTCACACTGGGGGATAACTGAGACCGTGACACCGGTTGCTGTCACTTTATCCACGCCTACTCCGACATATTATCATATACAAAAGGAGCGACATGACAGCTTGTTATTCTGTTATATCATTATACGCATGCCCAACGCATAAAATATATTTATATAGCACGCACTCCTACGGTACCCTATCATTATACCGCTGCACGTCCCCGCTAACACCCGAAAATCTGACGAAGTCACACAGCATCTTTTGACGAAACCTCGAAATGGCAAATCGTTTGCAAGTTTTGGACAAGGCGTTAATTTCTTGCTACGATTGCGATCTTGACTGGTCACTGCTGCCACAACAATTTCGCGAGGTAAGTCTATATAATACCTATTGCCTATTTCACCTTAGTTACACATTTTAACACATTTTCAAACTTATCTTCAAATATATCTTTCACTTTTAGATGTGTGCCCTTTTTGGTAAAGGCATGAAACAGCGAGAGACTACAGTCCTGCTTGGCCTGCTCTCCCTCACGTCTTTTTCGATGGGCCATACAACTATCAACGTTCATGAATTTTGGTCAGAGCCCGCAATTCTCTGGATGGTATTTGTTCTGCCAACAGGTATAAAATAATATTTTTCATCACCACAACACTACTACACTAACAGTAAGAGTAAAAGCATATATATGGCGTTACAGCTTTCACGTATCAGTTCTTAAAACTATTAAACGGACACGACATTCCGCTATAATTGTTATCGCATCTATTTTCATCATATATTAATTTTGTAGAAGGTTTGTTAAAATCACAAACTAAACTACATTAAATTTCTGGCAAACATTTCAAACATAATGGTCAACTCAATGATTGGTGAAATTTACAGAACGCATGGCCAATACAGTTTATTTTATGTTCGGCGACTATATAGGTCCATTTACAGAACGCATGCCAATACAGTTTATTTTATGTTTTGCGGCTATATATATATTAGGTTTACAGAACGCATGGCCAATACAGTTTATTTTGATATTTTGACGGCGCAATCAAAACAACATACAACTACATTCGTTCTTCAATAATTCAGAAAATTTGTTATTCGTTTTCCAACATATGTTAAACTTTTAAATATAACCTCAGCTATTCAACAAAGGTCATTCATCAACAGGCACAGATTTATAATTGTTTAAAACATTGCCATAGCGCGGCCAGCATTATACAGTTGTAATGAATTTCTCTTCTTTTAATAGAAGCAACGAAATTTCTCCCAAAATATATTTTATTATTTATTTACTGAATTATAAGTTTATGACAATTAATTAGGCCAATGAAAAGTGATATTATGTTTCTCGTCAACCATTTTCCCCAAAACACTGCGGCATTTTTTTCATTATTCATTATTTTTTACCAACCAAATTACACTTGACAAACTCAATGAAAGTAACAGCTGCCACGTGAATACACGTGACTGAAAGCTGAGATGACAGAACACGAAGTGTCGCATGTTCTGCGAGTCTACCTTTTGGTCGAGGGTCGAGGGTTGCAAGTCGACGGTCCAGGGTTGCAAGTCGACGGTCAGAAAAATAACGCTTAGTGTGAATGTTACTTCATATTTTAAAGTTATTCAATGCACAAGATGTTACTCCGTATATACCCACGCAAATATATCAAATTATAACGCAAAGAGCAGGGACTTTGTTGGGAAGCGAGGTGCGATAATTTTGTGTTTATCGAATGCTGTCGATAAACATAAAATTATATAACAATGAATCCAATCAATTATTTACAGCCTGATCAGGGAAACATCTCAACTTCTTCGTGTTCTGTCATCTCAACTTTCATTCACGGGTATTCACGTGGGCCGTGCCAGCTGTTTCCAGTTTCAAATAACCGTGCGTGCAATTTGCAATTTACAAATGTATCTAGAACATGCTATGTAGTCGAGTGAAATGCCCAATATTACTTTGCATTCCCATTATAGCATCATGCCATAGCTTACAACTTCATATATTACTCGGGTTACCACCTGTGGTGGTAGCCGAGTCTAGGTTTCGGTGGTTTGCCATGTATATTGATTTTTATTTTTCGGGTCGACAAATTGTAATTATTGCATAATCCCGATAGGCTTTGCGAAACACGCAATCTTCTTTGAATTGTGCTGAAAAATGTTGCTCAAATGCTGTGAATCGAAGATCGAATAACATTGATGAAGTGAACTTTGAAGTGAATTTGATACATCTCTTTTATTGGGCTTTCTGTTTCCTCTGGATATCTCCTTGGTAACTTTACAGTTCTTGGGATAGCAAGCTGCAATCTTACAATTTCTGATGGTGGCAGCAGGTGAAATGGATAACCATCAGCATAATCCTGGTATAGCAATTACATTGACAATTGATACTTCGTAAACTTATCCCTTGCAAGTCTAAACTTATACTTTATAAAACATCCATCCTACCACATCTTACCTATTGCCACTTGGTATGGCATTTTTGCAAAGCTACTGATAGACGGAAGATTGAGTGTATCCAAGAAAGAGCCCTTAGAGCCATATATCAAACCAGAACTACCCTGTATCAACAACTATTGGACCAAGCAAAACTACCAACCCTTTATAATAGAAGACTCCAAGACACTCATCCTTATGTACAAACTAAAGAACGGATTAGCACCAGAAAATCTAGCAGAAAGAGATATAACCTAAGAAATGGAGATTTCACATACCGCGGTTTGAAACCATAAGATAGGGCAAACATTCAATAAGCTATACGGGACCCTACTTATGGTAAAAACTGGGAAATACAGAAAAGGACAAATCTTATATAAGAACTAGAGATATAGATAGTCTAATAGAAGACGGATGCAAGAACTGCGAACTATGCTCCACATAGTGTTTTAGTAATTTTACATATATATTTATCTATTTTACTTTATTTTAGCCATATATCATCTATACTAATGCATAGTACTATAGCATCTATACTTATCAATTTATAACATTGTATATTCATCCATAACTACTTAATATTTGCTACTATATACCCTAAATAGTGTCCCCAATTAGTTTGTCAAAAGCTAAACACCATTGACACTGAAATAAAGTTTTATTATTATTATTAATAGTTCAACCACGGCCAACACATTGCAGAGTGATTCAACAGTAAAAGTTTGGCAATTATTGAGTGATTTTTTTCTTATCTACAGGTGTTTCTTAAAGTTCAGAGTAAACTATTTTCATATTTCACCATTGAATCACTGCGCAACATCTTAGCATGTTTATGGGTTGCCACTCCTTGTGAATAGCAAACAAACTTTAACAAGGGAAAAACTTTATCATGATAATATTGAGCAAATTTTATCAGAAAGTGTTTAAAGATTATAAATAAAAAGCCAAAAAATGAGATAGGCACTTTGATATAATTATATAAAATTAATTATCCCAATGCCTGAATGTCCACACATCCTTTTGTCCATAATGGTGTTCAATGTACAGGTATAGTATTCTGTTTAATCTTTGGTAACTTCATGTTATTTAGATACTGGCCACAGGTTGCTGGACTCAACTCCAAAATGCAACAAGGGAGGTCTCTTCAAAAATAGTATCATTGCTGCGAGTAAAGTTTTATTCCATCTTGGAAGAGACATTATTCAAGGACATTGTGCTAGTGGTATGGCATAATATTTGATAACTCCAATTCAGGGGATAGCTTTTTCCAGAAAACTTTGATATAATATTATCACCTATAAAAGAGAAATACCACATGAATATCAACTATTGTTAAATATGTTTATAACCTCTGTTATATCCATACATTTCCATGCAGTTTAATATTCGATAATTATTGTTTTTTGCAATTTAGCGTTGCTATATTACCAGTGAAGGCCTGGGAAAATGCAGGAAAGACGAACAGTTTTGGGTGCATTATAAGCAGTGGAAAGAAGAGAAATATGGGTCAAGAGGCCCAAGTGATCAGGAATGGCTGGTTCTCAAGAGAACTGATGCCATAACGTACAGAAGACCTGCAGAAGAATAATTAATTTGTTTCATGGTTTTAACCATATTTTTTTATATATTACTGGACTTCAAATTACAGTATTAAATTTCATGTTACAAGCCTACAAGTGTTTTCTAGCAGACTATACCATATATATTATAAGAGAGATATTTTGTTTGTTTCATATACGTATTGTCTTAAATATTTCTGTAATGAATGAAATTTACTTTCCAACTATACATATGCCATATGAAAGGTCAGGGCATGGTTTCGTTTATATAAATCAATCACACGAGCATTCAAATTATATTAAAACATGCCACATGGCCTCAATTATTGGCCTCACAAGATTGAATATTTGAATATCGATATTTGAACGAAATAGAACATATCTCAAATCTGCTTTTTTAAAACATTGTGTCGGACGAATACATACAACAAGGATAAAACATTTTCATTTCGTTCGTTTATCAAGACTTAACTAAACTCAACATCTAGTATTTAGAAAACCCTTTCTGGCTGCCAGGTTGTAGACACAGTGTATAAAGATCTCATAATTGGAAGCATTACTTACCGCATTAAATCGTTTTCCGGTTGGAGATTTCCCAGCATTTTCTGCAAATTATACCCCAACGCATTCGTTGCCACGAGGGTGCTTCACTGCGTGAAAGTGTCGAGAGTCGAGAACCATCGCGTGTAACACACTAAACACGAACAGGCATGAACAATGTTGTCGAGCGAACATTGTTCATGCCTGTTAGAACAGGATAAAACCATCATGTCAAATCAACAACATTGTTCATACATGATACAACATGTTGTCAGAGCATGATGAAATAACAAGGTTGAACCGCATTGTTACAACAGCCATGAACAGTGCTGTTATTTTAACAGTTCTGTTCTATCATGTTGACAATGCTGTTACAGGCATGTTGAACCAACAACCTTGTTACAACCTGTTAGATTTTTACGTGTGTAGTAGATAAGGCAGCAAAATCATGGCCTTGTAGGTCAATTCAGCAACAACAGTAGATTTCAATAAGATGGATTGTAGTTTGATAATTCTTTGATCAGAGAGAATTAACCAGTAGTTGTAAACTTTTAAAAGTGCTTCACTGCGTGAAAGTCTCGAGAGTCGAGAACCATCGTGTGTGTGTAACGCAATAAACACCAACATGTAAACTTTTAAATTATTCTGATTTGTGTTCTTAAAACAAATTTATAATAATAATAATTTAAAACATTTATAAAGTGCCAATTCCAGAAACCGCTCAAATGTGCTATGTACCTACAGTATATTACACAATAGTATTAATTATAACATTATGTAAAAGCTTGTTTAAAAAGAAAAGTTTTAAGTTTGTTCTTAAAAATATTGAGGTTATCAGCATCACGAATTTCTTGCGGGATAGTTTTCCAAAATCGTGGAGCAGCGACGGAAAAGGATCAGATCGTAAATGTCGTACAGGTTTGTATCTAGTTAAAAGTTCAGTTAAATAGGCAGGAGCAAGATTGTTAAGTACTTTATATGTTATTAGCGCTAACTTGAATTGGATGCGTTTCTCAATAGCGTAGAGTCTGGCTGCTATTAATAGCTCAAAAAGCGGACAAACAAACCAAATTTGACTCACAAATGATTGCAAATGAGCTATTTCTTTTGTTATCATCAAGATGTGAAGTAAGTTGAAGAGCAGCTGCTTTTTCCATAATTTTAGAGATGAAAGGAAGATTAGAGATCGGTCGAAAATTCTGAAAAAGTTCACAATCCAAAGATGATTTCTTGATTGATGGCTTAAGTATTGCATCTTTAAAACGTAAAGGAAAAACCGAGTGAGAAAATGACAAATTAATCATCTTTTGAATAGCAGGACCAAGAATGGGAAAGCATTATTTAACGAGATAAGTTGGCGTAGGGTCGCTCTCGCAAGTCTTAGCGGGAGTTGATTTAATTAATAACACAGTATCTTCGAGAGTAATGGCTTTAAACTCGTCAAATTTCAGGTTGAGGTAGTACATTGCAAAAAGTGGTATTTGCAGTAGATATATCCTGAAGATCAATATTTCTGCAGAGGTTTACAATTTTATTAGTGAAAAAGTCAGCAAATGTTTCAGCAAGATCAGAACCGGATGGGAGAGGATGTTTCTTTTGTCGATTTAACAGTTTATTAATAATCTTGAACAATGCTTTTTGAAGTATTTACATTTCGACATTAACCTTCCTGCAATGATTAATAAACATATTATGATCAAGATGTGTTCAGCGCCATTTTCTTTCTAGTTTTCTCCTTTTCCGAATCGCAAGTTTTATTTCGACAAGATCGTTCAGGAGCATATTTATCAAGAATCGATTTTAAAGTTGTGTCATACTCAGAAACCAATATATCGAGATTATCAACAGTTGAAATCATATTATGAAACTTAGATGTACAGATATCCTGGCTGACTTTAGATGAATCAATATTCTTTAGCTTGCGGTACTTGATTTGAGATCTTATAGGAAGAGATTTTTTTGGAGGGAGTTGAAATCCGACTAAATAGTGATCAGAGATGGCTTGGTCACAGATGTCGAAGTTGAGTGGTAGTCCAAAATTTCATGGCTTTTTGTAATAACTATAGATCAAGAATATGCCCACTACGATGAGTAGGAGAAATAATATGTTGTTTCAGAGCAAATGATTCAATGAGTTGAATAAATCGACGTGACGTTAGATCATTTGCATCGTCCAGGTGTAGCTTCAAGTAACTTGGAAAATTCTTCTAAAAAAGTTCCAGTATTGGAACTAAATAGAGGGTGATTTTATAAAGACATGAATATATTCAATTGATTTGAGAGTTAGTTCGTCATGGTCGATTAATTTAGCGTCGAACTGTTTCTTGTGCAGTAAGCCAACTTCCCCGCCACGGCCAGATTCTTTTGGTTTGTGCAGGAATCGATAGATATCAAGACAAAGCTCATTAATTATAATATGATCACCATTGCCAATTTGAAGCCAGGTTTCAGTCAAAGCGATAAAATCAGTGTCGTTGTCAGTGACAAGATCTTGAATAATTAATAAATAAGTTGTTTTGTTATTTACTGATCGAATATTCAACAGTTTAAAATCAATGCGGCAAATGTTTTCATTTAAAATATTATCGGAATGATTATCGCTAGTCCCGTCGTCAGAAATTCCGCTATGAACACCAATATCACTGATATAAGTCAGGTTAGATCTTTAACCGACCTCACGTCGACGTTTATCAAAGCTACAATGGCTACGTCTTCGTTGAGTGATTATTCATCTAATCATTTGACAACCGCCGCGTTTGCCTCTGTATTTAAAAAGACTGTGTAACTTCATATTGATAATAGTTGAAGAAGACGCACTGACGTATATTCAAGAGCTCGCTACGAGTATATTCGAAGCTCATAGGAGCTACTTTAGAATTAACACAAACAGGTCGCCTCAAACAACGTCAGTGTAAAAGGTTATTTGTACATGTAGGTCCAGGGTTCACAGCTATGTCTTTAAAGATGGTTATGTCAATTGGTGGGTCATGGCCAGGAATCCCGAGGGTGGTATTTCCATGTTTACTCCATTTGATCAAAGCACGACGGCCGAATGCTTCCAATCGGTATAAAATGCTCAGATACCTCGAATAACCACCGTAAAGCAGTAAAATCCATTTACTGATTCAAATGAAACAATCTTAGTATAAACGAAGGAAATATAAGATAGGATAAAAGTAATAGAAAGAAGAGCAATAGTTAACGTGGCAGCCATCTTGGCGCCTAACAACTTTTGCTTTAGATGAAGCTTCCCAGAGACTAGATTAGGAATAACAGAATTTGTATATGTGCATTCATTCAAGTTCTTCCAAAAATACAATGTCATCAAGGTCCAACGACTGTACCTCTGCTTCATACCAAACCTCTTTAAAGATATATAAAAATAAATTTATACACACAGATTTCTTTCACACCATGTCAAAAACATAATGACCATGCAAAGTGACAACTTATTTTTAAACTCTCATTGTTGTAATGGTATGATGTGTCATTGCATTTAACATTTCTATGGAAATCTGTTGTAGCATAATGTATACATGTTATTAGCACAAATAATTTTAACATTGCATAAGAATATTCACACTTATGTATAAGTGTTGTACATACCAGAATTATTACCAGTTTTCCATCCAGTATCACCAATCTTGTCATTACCCATAGGCCAAAGGCAAGTATCTTGGCACCTACCAATCTTATAGCTGCCAGCTTTGCTTTCAAGTGGTTCGTACGATATTTATCTGTTCAGTAGAGCCCAATTTCTGTTTCCAAAGGATCTAAGAATTCTTCAAGCGTTTCTGGGATGTGACATGCTGAGTGAGAGTGGGGCTAGATGGACATTTGCTTCTTTTATGAGTGACTTTTCGATCTTCTAAATAATTTTGTTTTTGTATAATAATCAACGTCCTTGTAGCAGTAATTAAGTTTTGTATGGAAAGTTCCTACTTCCTTATAAAGATAAAATTGCCCTTCCCTGCTATGACCATTCCTACCCTAAGCACAAGCTAGTCCTTCGTTCCACAGTCCAGTGTGTTGTGGAATCGCAGAATCTCTCGTAGTCTGAACATTGATTTCTTTGAAATTTTTGTTATAGACGATGAGATTTGTCCATCATATTTTTCAAGTGGTGGTAGAAATTCGAGGCCTAATTTTTCTACCAAATGCTTCACTATTTCATATTTCTTCCCTTCTGTGGCTACACCGGTTTTTCGACATCGAAGTTTCAATGCTGCTGTGTCTTCAGTTTTGTAGAGTTCTTGTTGACACCAGTATTCCCGCTCCTTGTCATTCTCGAACTTCAAGTCCAGTTTTACCTTAAATTCCCCAAAAAATCGTTTCACTTCATCTTCAGTACAACGACTTAGAAATGTCTCTAAATCATGTGAAAACACCTTGAAGGCTATTTCTAAGATTTTTGATGGGAGAAATGCTCCCGGGGTCTCACTCACTCTTTCCAAGGAAGGTTGTAAGTTGGTCTTCGGCATATTAAACGCAATTTTCCTCAGTTCCAACCGTACTGTAGCCATGTGTTCCATGTTTTCTAAATACCACTGATCTCCAATGTTGTAATTTTTATGTACAGCGGTATTTGAAAATACTTTCGTTGGACAACGCGCGATTCGAAACAACATGAGGGTATGCACATTCTGCGAGCCAGTGAGCCATGCGAGCCACTCAAATTTCATGCGAGCCATTTTTGCGAGCCACGCAAAGTTGAAAGTTGTTCGCATTGAAATTAGCCTATTTTGTACCATAATGACCCTCGTATTCCCTCGTAGTACCCTCCTTGCTGATTCTTACAGTAAACATTCTTTCTCCTCGTGCTCTCTGAGTCTGACTGCTAGTTTTGTATTATATACTCTCATGTTTTCGCGTTTAATATCCGAAGGGAATCATAAATCGAATGAAAGTAAGTCGAAATTAATGAAAAACTCTGATGTTTTATTCACGTTTTATTTATGTTTTATTCATGTTTTAATATACCGGTCAATTCATTAAAAATATTCAAATTGTAGATGGACCGCCGATAGTACGCGAAGTACAATGGCGAGCAGACGGCGATTTTCGGGCACTGCATTATCGGCCCTTACTGCCTTTATCCTGTGTGGTTTGGACTTGAGACCTCATCGCGTTGGTGCAAAAACGTCGACTGAATACTTATTTGGCAATTTTTCTGCTCCTGGCCTTTTCCAGCGACCAAAATTCGACCAATTTTGTCTGAGACCTAGCACAAAATCAACTTCGCTTTTAAGGCGAATCTGCATAAGAACGCTTGTGAAACCTAAAGAGCGTGACTTCACACAAAGGACCTTCGCAGCATACAATGGACAATGGAGTGCCCGGAACAATGAGTGCTCTTGGTTTACCATCGCGTCCTTCGTTTCGCCGAATACGAATATAATACGTAAATATTCTACAAGATCTGTCACATATTACGTCAACTCGATTTCAGCGCGGAGAATCTTATTGTGTGGAGATGTACAAATTAACCCGGGACCTGAGGGAAGAAACCAGCCGTCAATAAGCTCTGACAATCAGCAGAATGAGTGCCACGTCACAAGATCAAGATCGAATTGGTTGACCAGTTTAAATTGTCGGAGTTTATTACCAAACATCGATGAACTGAGACTAATATTTAATCATAATCGTCCTGCTATCATTGCTATTACAGAGACATGGTTAAATAGCACCATAATCGACGATGAAATCAGTATCTCGGGCTACACGGTTCTTCGTAAAGACCGCCAAGAACGTAGAGGTGGCGGTTGTGCACTCTATATCGCTGATGGTCTCAGAACCAAGAGTCGAAGAGACCTTGAGGAGCAAGATTTCGAAGCTGTGTGGATAGAAGCAAAAATACGCAACACAATTATATAATCGGCTGTGTTTACAGGGCCCCGGACTCTTCGCCCGCCGACTTTTTTGATTATCTTGATGATGTTTTGAGATCTGAAACTCGGTCCGGTAAAGAAATGATAATAATAGGTGATCCAAACTGCAACATGCATGATGATTCACTCGCGCAAACCCAAAGAGCTATCGAGTTTTTAGAAGCGAATGGACTGAGTCAGCTCATTTCTGACAGTACCAGACACTGCCAGACATCTGCTACATTGATTAATCTTCTTATAACATCTACACCGGGAATATTCTCACGTGTGGGAGTACTGGAAAATGCTCTTAGTGACCACCAGCCCATCTATGGTGTGATTCCAAATTTACCATGTCGCCCAGAACACAAAGTAATATCGACACGGAGATGGCGTGAGGACTGTATCGAGGCTTTTCAGGCCGACTTGGTAAATATCCCATGGGATGAGCTGAGAGCACCTAATGATATCGATGGGAAGGTTAAAAATTGGACGAACTTCTTCAGGGGATGTATGGATAAGCATTTTCCACTCTGTAGGAAAAGAATACGGAAGAATGCCCACCCTTGGCTGGACAGCACGATTCTAAGGATGATGAGGAGGCGCGATCACGTTCATAAGCGAGCACGTCGATCTGGTGACAGCGTCCTTTGTTCTCTATATCGTCAACTGAGGAACCAGGTGACCTCCAAATTACGAAAACAGAGGCGTGACTATTTTAAACAACACCTTGAGGAGAATAAGTGAAACCCAAAACGCTTCTGGAAAACCTTGAAGCTTGCTCTCCCAGGGAAAAAGAAAGTCAATAATGTTACCAAGCTTATGATTGACAACAAGGAAGTAACCGAGCCAAAGATGATAGCGAACGAGCTTAACTCATTCTTCACGGGTATTGCTGACTCCGTACTGAAAGATGCTTATCCAAACAGAGACCCAAACATCGTAGTAGTGCAAAATGAGCCGCCAGCTGAGTGTTCCTTTACGTTTAGGAACGTAACGAATGAAGAAGTTTATAAAGCCTTGAATACCCTAAAGACTGCAAAGGCGACTCGAGCTGACGACATTCCAATTAAAGCTATCAAGCTTGGAGTGGGCCGCATAGCCTCCAGCGTCACATACCTATTCAATGAATCCTGGAAGCTTGGTACATTCCCTTCCGATTGGAAAATTGCTCGCGTATCGTCGCACCACAAAGGAGGGGATATGACAAATCGTGACAATCAACGTCCGATCTCCATCTTACCATGCTTGTCTAAGGTTCACGAACGTTTCGCCAATGCACAATTACAGGAGTTTGCTATCCAAAATGGCCTGATAGGGAAAAAGCAATTTGCTTTCAAGAGATTCTCCTCTTGTAACGTGGCCTTAATATTGCTTGTTGACGAATGGAAGCGGGCAATAGACAAGAAAAGGATATCCGTTGTTGCCTTTCTAGACCTACGGAAAGCATTTGATGTAATAAATCACAACCTCCTACTCAACAAGCTTAACAATGCTGGTATATCAGGTACCCCTTTTCAGTGGCTAGAAAGTTACCTAAAAAATCGGGAACAATTTGTCAGTTGCAATGGTACTACATCGGATTTAATTACAATAAAACACGGAGTACCACAGGGGTCAGTATTGGGACCGACGCTGTTTTACATCCATTTTGATGATGTAGTATCAGTCATTGAGCACTCGAGCTGCATACTCTTTGCAGATGATACCGAAATCCATTCGTCAGACAAAGATATAAGCTGTGCTGCAAATTGTGTAAACGAGGATCTTGCACATGTTGCAGTGGCTCAAAAATAACGCGATGGTTGCGCACCCAGGGAAATCAGAGGTACTGAAAATCGCTTCACGCCCTGCCCTCAAAACGTAACCACTTAAAATATGTGTGTAAAAAGGTCTATCCTAAACTGAAGCTCTTGAATAGGACTTCCGGTTTTTTAGCAGAAGACATCTTATTGGTAATTTATAAGCAGACTATCTTACCTATAATGGACTACGGTTGCATGGTATGGCAAGACTGCTCAAAGAAAATGTCAACGAAACTTCAGCGCCTTCAGAATCAGGCCATGCGCTCGATACTTAAGGCTAAGAGACAAACCTGCACCCAGACCATGCGTAATAAACTAGGATTGCTTTCTCTGTCCAATCGCAGGCGGTTTCTTCGCCTTTTACTAGCATTTAAAATTGTAAATAGGTTACAATGTCCGGAACAATTAGTAGACTACTTGCAACTTCGTTCAAATATGCATAACAGGAGTCTCCGTGACAATACTCTGCTACATCTACCGATAGCTAAGTCATCTATGGGCCAGTCCACTTTCCAGTATTCAGCAGCTGCAGACTGGAACAGTTTACCTAGGAGTCTTACGGAATTTAAGTCATTAGCCGCGTTTAAGTCCAAGATATACAGTTATTTGAGTGACCTTGATTGCACTACGCACCGATGTTCATGTAATTAGATTAGCTGTATCTTTGTTTCGAATTTTTATAGTTATTTAACATTTACTATGTAATGTAGCTGATGATGATCTTTATATGATTTTACAGATGTATTTAGCACATATATAGCTGCACATGGGTTAATACCAGTTGGTACTTGTACCAGCTGATCCATTTTTTTGCAGGGTAATTTTTTTTATTATTATTATTTTATTATTAGTTTTTATTATTATTATTGTCTTGGCGAAGCAAACAAGTTGGGATTTACTCTAAAGGTTGACCCTTCAGGTGCTCAAAACCGATGCTTTTATCAATGTATTTCGCACTTTCTGGGAATCCACGAACAAGAAGTTTTTTATATGGTCCAAGCATTTTTGTTGTCTAATCGAGTGATCAGTGTTACGAAGGAGGTAAGCTTATTTATATATAAACCTGAAAGCATTTAGTACAACATACACCAGTACCAAAAAATATTACAACAAAAATAGGGCAAATAGCTTTGAGATTGAAGAAAAATGAACTTCTTTGTGTGATCAGAATAAAATTGAGCAAAGAGGTCCAGAGCGGATCAAATCACAAGTTCAGACAACAATGATTTGCCTATTAATGAGTTGTCCAAATCAGATTTGGTGACAAGAAAAGCTTTATTGAGATTGGGGGTCTCAATAGTTTGTGGCTGTCGACAAATAGTTTTTGTCCTTGCACCATTCAAAAAATAATCCACCCCACCTGTATGGACGAGATCAGCAAAATCCTAACCCTAAGAAAAAAAGATCAAAGTGCCGACACAAAACACCCCTCAGGAATTTGTAAATGTTCCCCTTACCCCTCAGAAAAATTGTGAAGATCAAAGGATGCTGACAGGCTTAACCCCTCAGAAACGACTTTTGGAGCACCCCTCAGAAATTCTCGTCCATAGGGGGGATATTAAGTGGAATGGGCCTTTGTGGATTGATTTTGTTATTTGTTATTGAACCACTGGAATTGAGGTATCAGCTTACTGTAACTTGAAAAAAGCAATTATTCATTACATGTAATCATTATTTTCTTTCTGTTTGCTTAATTTCTTTCTGCTTGCTTATTTCTTTCTGCCTGAAACTAGAATTTTCCACTTTAGTTAAGTACAATTATTCAGTTTGTCAACTTTGATGAAGTCAAGAGTGTATACATAGTAATGGAAATTCTCCCTTTGAAGTTCTTGTTTGTGTGTTGAAAAGTGCTTTTGACATGAACTGGATCTGTTCCATGAATTTCATGTGTTTTAATGTGAGAAAGATATCTTGAAATATATACAGTTTTCGCTGTGAAAGCATCAACATTGTTAAAATGTCAAATAATGTGGGTGGCTTAGGGAGGGGGGGGGTATGGGAGCGATGGTGAAGAAGGGGGGAAGAGGGCCCCCAATGAGAACTTTTCCCTGAAACCTCAAATCCATCAGCCTTAGTTTGGACTGTTTTATATAATATTTATTCCAAATAGGATGGTACAGAAGAGAAACAAGACCTCTTGCACTTTCTCTCCGATGTTGATTTTACAAGGCTTTCCAAACGGCCGGGTACATGGGAAGACTCTGTGTTTGCATTGAATAATGAAATGGCAAATCATGTGGTAATACGAGCTGCTGCATCAATATTTTCACTGAATATCAATGTAGGATCAATCCTACTTCAAAAACTTCTGCCTCTGTAGGTCTTGTTCAAACACACACCGATAAATAATTCACTTTAATGCGGTTTGACTAAATAAATAAATACAGCTAGATAAGATTACTATACAATAAACACATAAACGTTAAAGCATACAGAACTACAAACTTACAGTTATTTCCTCAGACAGAGCAAAGTAGAGTTGAGATGTCGCGTTGAAATTCAGACGTTCGAATATGATGAAGAGCTAAGTATACTGATCCCAAAGTACAATAACGTTTAGTTCAAAATGACAGTTTGCTAATTACCAATTCTAATAGTTTTAACTAATTATAACCGGAAGTATAGTTTAAATCCTACATTCCGGCCCCTAAATGTACAACTAACATTTATACAATAACCTAATAATGGATTTGAACTAGTCGTAGTAATAATAAAAGAAAAAGGTAATAATGTTCCAAAAGGAATTAAATGAGTTCATCATCATGAATAGTTACCAACTAGGCATCGTCATTGAGATCTGTAGTTTCCAGGAATACGAGTTTGTCTACTGGACGTTCTAACATTCCAGACTTCGTCTTTACAGTTACCATTCTTACGTAGCCATCGTTGGAATTCGGCTTTACCTCCAAGATGCGGCCAAGGCGCCATGTACACCTTGCGGAATTCTCGTCGACAATCAAAACAATATCTCCAGGTGCAAAGTTTCTACGTGACTTTGTCCATTTCTGCCTTTCCTGCAAACTAGGTAGATACTGTTTTCGCCATCTTCGCCAAAACACATCCGAAAGATACTGTACCTGTCGCCATCTTCTGCGAGAAAAGAGATCTTCCTTCTTAAACATTCCAGGAGGTAATTTGGGACCTGAACGCAATAGCAACAAGTGATTGGGTGTCAACGCCTCCATGTCTTCAGGGTCATCTAATACCTTAGTCAATGGTCTGCTGTTGACGATGGATTCCACTTCGCACATCAATGTTACGAGACCTTCGTCATCAAGTGTCTGCTGGTTTAGAAGGGCTGTCGTAACTTTTCGGACGGTCCGTTTACAGCGCTCCCACACACCACCATGGTGGGAGCCCGCAGTAATAGCATAAATATCCATTTCACGTTACGTTGCAACAGGAACTGATGCACTTTCTCTTGATTCCACGCTACTACTGCTGCACAGAGCTCCTTCTCGCCGCTTATAAAATTTCCACCATTGTTGGACCTCATCACTTCGGGTTGACCCCTTCTAGCGATGAATCGGCGCATAGCATGGAGAAATGAATCCGTATCGAGACTGTGGGCAACTTCAAGGTGAATCGCGCGTACCGCCATACAAGTGAACAATACACCGTATCTTTTCACCATACTTCTTCCACGCTTTATCATGAAAGGACCGAAGCAGTCCACGCCCACAAATGTAAAGTCGGTCCGGTGTTACTCGATGAATTGGAAGATCTGCCATTTTCTGCTCTCCAACCGGTGCCTGTCGCTTTCTACAATCAACACATTTGTTGAGAACCCTCTTCAGTGTGACTCTCGCTCCAACCATCCAAAAATTTTCTCTAATCAGCGAAAGAACGTGTTCCAAACCAGAATGTCCAGAAGTTAAGTGATAATGCCGTGCAATCAGGGTGGAAATATGATGATTTACAAGATGGCGGTTGGACGTGCTTTGCTGTCGTCCTATACAATTTTCTGTGTGTTGCTGGTTTTTCGGCGTCGGTTTGGCATTGGAAATGAGGAAATTGCAAAACCATGTTGCTTGGATATTGGTATGTCGGATATTTTCAGTGCTTCCCATGCGATAAACACCCCTCCTGTCTTTAATAGTAAATTGGTAAGGCCGAAAGACCTGACCAGTGATTCTTCAAGTGTCAAGCTAACAAAGCTGCTGAAACTTATACAGATCGGACTGGTTGCTGAATGCATTTTACTCTGCGGTGATATCTCTCCAAATCCTGGACCGTTTCAGTTACATATAAACAAGAAAGGCCTGTCTCTTTGTCACTGGAACGTTCAAAGGTTGACAGATGCAAAATTTGAAGAAATATCGCAATCTCTCTCGTCAAAGTGTAATGGCGAAACAAAGCTTGATATCCTGATTCTCACGGAGACATTTAGCTCCATCATAATTCCAGACTCCTACTACAAAATACCGGGCTATGTTTTGCATAGAAAGGACAGGCTACTCAGCTACATTAATGCCTGGGTCGAGTCCCCTTCTCGGTGAAAAATGAAAGAAAATAAAAGAAAATTATTTTAAATTTATGGTTGCAATAATGTGATTGTTTTTTAGGTTAATGCCGTTTGCATGAATTTTAGAATTTTTTTGGTGGGTATAACTTTTGTAACAGGAAGTCACGTGATCAGTTATAAGCATAGATTCATCGATAAAAATAGCACTTTTAAAAACGCGCTGTGGCAGGTAGGATAGTCATTCTCCCACAGTCATATTTCCGCACAGATAGTAAGTTCTAAGTTTGGTCTTCAATGTCCCAACTTGAATCCGTGGAATTTCCTCATTGATCACTAAGATAATTGGGATGAAATCAAAACATAGCCGTAGTTCTTACGAATTTGTCGATTTAAAGTTCTTTACGCGATGTAAATGTAAGCATTCAAGTTGGAGCGACAAATTTGAGTACATTTCGCAGCGATATCGTATATAGAGATGCACGATAGACTTTGAAAACCTTCCCGCCGAAGCCGTTAAAGTTCAACTTTTACAACCTAAATACATTTCTCAAATGCGCCATTTTTGACGCTTGAGCCCACTCAGTCGAAATACTTGTTTCAGCGGTTACACGCATTGTCATGACGACCATGCACGCTAAACGAGAAAAACAGTGGTGCTGGGGATCGAAGCTATTTATTTTATATATAAATAAAGATATATAGTGTGCTTGCATGGATGTAGTAAATTATATTAGTCAATTCACGTAAATATTAATACTATCCCGCCATATTAAAATGTTGACTCTGTTCAATGTGCTTAAATGTGCTGTATTTTTGCGCATTATTTTAACGGCAGTGAATGCAGTCATGCAGAATGCAATAGGTTTCATCGGTTTTAATTCAGAACATTCGGATAAAACATTACACTATAACAAACATCTGGTCTGAAAGTGGTCTGGCTTATGTCTTTTCGTAACCAAGAATCTGTCAGAATAATGCGCGTGACTAAATTTTTGGCGCCAGATTCAAAATTCGCGTCGATCGAGAAAGTTATCTGGAAAGTACGTTCACTTGAAAGAATTAAATTCACCAGAAAAGCTTAATAATTTTACAATGTTAGTGAGTCTTATCCATCCGCATACATGTGGGTTTGTGAAAGTAGCAGCCTGGCAAAGCGGTTATTGCTGAAATCAAACGCGACGAGAACGAGACTCCAAAGGTTCACCGAGCGCGCACGAACAGTGAGATGTTCAAACGTTTCTCGTCCATCTTCGCTGGAAGCAACGTTTCAATTGATTCAAAGGTTTTCGAGAAAAAGCTTCCAGATTTGCGCAAAAAATTTAGCACATGGGGTTCCCGTAAAGTGAACGAACGTGAACGGTATGAGAAAATCTTTTGCGTCGACAACTGGAATCATCTGTCATCTCAAAGGAAAGCTGAACACACTTTAATGGAGTGCAATGGTTGTTTCCACCGATACGTTGAGCAGTCTTTATTCCCTGTCAAGTCCGTGCAGTTCAAAGGTAGCTCGAGGACTAGTCCACTGTCTGTTGCTCAAGATATTTGTTCCAAGATAAGCGCTCCAATCAAATGCACCCAACGAGAGGCAGCAGCCACAGCTCGAACAATATACGAGAAGATAAATCCAGTATTTGAAAAAATGTGCAGCATGCCATTGACGGATGCATTAATAAAGGTGAAAGAACTCAATTTACAAACCACGAAGAGCAACACTGAGAGAAAAAGAGAAATAAGAAGTTACTTCAAGAAGAGCAAAGTTAACTTGGAAGAACAATGGAATGATACTTCAGTAATGAGGTACAGTACTATATATATATATATATATATAAGTAGTTATTACAGTATTTATGTTAAGAGCAAGACTGAGTTGTAAATTGGAATCAAATGTTATATTTACAGGTGTTTTGGTAACAGACAATCAATGCAGGCCAGACAACGTTCGCGACTTGCAATCGCATTTGAAACTAAGGAAAATGCTCAAAGGCGTCAAGCCAAAGGTTTAAAGAAGAAAAACCCAGTGGGACATTTCAACAATATGAACTGGAATAAAGAAGAACTAAAAAGGGAAGTTGAAAGTTACGCTGATGGCAGCCCGGTTAATTGGTCAGATTTAGCAAGACGGTATCAGATTGAAAATTCTAGTGGTTCATTAGCAAAGAATGGTGGTCAAATAGCTAGAGAATGGCTAGTATCTGTTGGTGTGAATGTTAATAGATTCAAAAGGTTGAATTCCAAGAATAAGAAGAAAGAAGCTCAGAGGTGCAGGAGGAGAAATATCAGTTCCAACCCCCCAAACCAATGATGCCATGAAGGAACAACTGAAAAAAAAGGTCATGCAGGGTGAATATACAATTGGAGAACCTATTGCACCAAGAAAGGTATATAATCTATTCATATTTAATGTGTGTATTTAATTGCATGTACAGTACAATAGTAATTTATTTAAATTAATTTTTTTTTAAATAATCCATTCTAGAGTGTACAATATGGCCTTTTATAATTTTACTGTCATTTACTGTACTATAATACCAGACAATTTTATCCCTCATGAGATTGTGCCATCTGGGCAGGAATGGGTTAAGAACCCTCAAAGCTGTAAAGTAGCCTCATACAGTATAAATTTACCGTGGCTAATGCCAAATTATTTTACTTTTAAAGGAGAACCTGCCTAATAAGGTTGGAATTGGGTTAAGACTTAAGAGGATATTTAATTAAATTAACACTATAGGTGTTCTTAGCTGCATGCAGTACTGTATATTAGGTATAGCTGAGGTTAGCCCAATTACTTCCTAGCTATCAGTGCCAATGATACAGTTTCAGATATAATGATACAGTTTCTAACTGCAAATTAGGTGCACTATACTGGAATATTGCCTGCACATTGATTTAAACCATACTGGTATACTGTATACTATACATTACTGCACAGTTTGTACCACAGTACAACCTCTAATTAGTGTGAAAAATAGAGGTTCAACTGTAATTTAAATCCTATAGAATCAGTAATTATTGTATAATTTCATGTACATTATGGCAAAATACTGTATTCTGATACTGTATACTGTACACTTACAGCATTATATATCAGACTGTAATTTGATTTTCTAACTTTTTGTAGTATCAAAAGTTGGTATTGAATGATTCTGGAGATATAGTGAAGAGTGAGTTTATTGTAGAAGGAAGGAAGCAACCACTTATTGAAATCAGAGAAAGAATGATAAAAAGCCAGGAAAAATACATGCGAGACCGGTCAGATGAAGAGTTTGCCAACATGACAAGTGAATCTATTGTGAAAAGATTAAAGATGCTCAATGAGTACAAGGAAACTGGAACTGAAATGGAACGGAGGGAACACCTAAAGAGCATTGAAAGGACAAGACATCTTAAAATGTGGCATGACTTGTCAACAATCGCTAACCATAGTCATCTCGTTTTTATGGTATCGTGTATATACGATCAAGCCATGTTTTACACTGACGAAGAGTACAAGCAGAAAACCAGTATCACTGAAGATGTTCAGGCTAGAGTAGAAGCTCCTGAAGTCTATATTATAGCTAGATCAGGAAGCTGTGATGTTGAGCAGCTCACATACATAGACACAGGGTAGAATGTCTACACAATATGAACCAGAAACTACGTACCAAGTCAGGAAATCTAATAACAGACGTGATGAGATTTTTCCATGGCGATTCCCCTGCACGCCAATTTGAATCTGGGCAGCAGAAAGGTGGCAATTACTACTGTTGCAGCTGTGGTGTACATGCACCACGAGTGTATGAACTGGACTATTCCTTTCACTGCAAGCATGTGTCACTCTCAGACAGAAAAACATTGATTATGAAAGGGCCATTGGGTAGAAAAAACACTTTGTCTGCAAATAACAAGCCTTTCAATAGGCTGCAGAAGAATGAGCTCATTCAAGAGCTTAATACAAGGGGCATATATGAAGGGGAAACAAAAAAGCAATTAGAAAAGCTGTCAACAGATACCCTGCATGGTGTGCAAAGAGTGCCAGCCTTGCTGTACCCTAATCCTGCGGCAACAATGGAATCGCTGAATTGTGGGAAATATGAGATCCTTTCTTTCGAACCTCTTCATGACATTGGAAAACATGTTGAAAACTCCCAGCCCATTTACCTGAACAAGAAGCTTTGTCTATGAAAGAAATTATTGATCTCTCTGTTGGTGTAAAAGAAACGAAGCGCACTTGTGACTATCGGTGTGCTTTAATAATGCTGGCAAACCATGCCAAGCTCCAAATATCCTCGGCATCAGTCCAACTACTACTCAACTCAATGGTGTAATACAAGGCATTGCATATGGCTCCGAAGTCAATCGGTCTCCCAAATCAGTTTTAAGGCTGCATAACTTGACTTGGTACCATGGAATTCTGTGCCGAAGAGTATTTGGTTTTGCATTAAAGAAACTAACCACCAGGAAGCTTTATGGCAATTACTACCACAACATCACTTCCCATGCTGCAATACAGCACCGTTTAGTTTGTGGCAAGTCTTGCAATGTGGAAGAGCAAGAGAGCATCTTCAGTGCTATTGGCAGTATCACCAAGTCGACATCATCCAATCACCCCAACCACATTATTGGCAATGTTTTGATTAGGTTGCAAGCAGAAAAGCAAATGGGCACTTACCAGAGATGTAGAAGTGTTTCAAAACAGCAAGCATCTGTTTCCAAGCTAGCATAATCATTGCCACCATATGGGAACACTGTCATTCCACATGCCATCATGATGAAACACAGCAGATCTTGGCAAGCACACCTGGAAAGAATAAGCGATTTCTTGCTAGCAGGCAAAGGGATATGGTGGTCACAGCAGAACAATGGTGATATTGAATTTCTCGATGGTGAACTGTGTCCCGAATTTCATCCTGAAGGTCCTTCACTTCATCACTATCGTTCTAGAAATTTTAGTGATGAAGAGAAGCATCTTCAGGATTGCTGGAAAGAATGTCTGCATGACTCTACTCCAGTACCAGCACATTTATTGCGAATTGAGGATGAAAACGGAAACATGAACACAATCCACATTAATTCAGTGAACATGAACAATGCAGCTTTGGTGGAAGAGCATTCAGATGAAGTTCATGAAGAGCATGATGAAGTTCATGATGAAAGTAATGATGCAGATGAAGCTACTGGTGACGAAAATGTTGTATCGTTTCAGTTGGTTTCTGATGACAGTAACCAGCTACCATTGATTGAAGATAATGAACATGGTGAGGAGGAATCAGGTACTGTAAACATCAATTGTTTCATCAATTATTTTGGAGGTATTATTTCTGTGTACAACAATAATATCCTGCAGATCATCGATATTACACACAGTGGAAATTAGTGCAGTGCACAAATATATTAATATACAAACTATAGACTGGTAACTGAAATTAATCATGCACATTAATATTTGAGAAATAGAAAATGGCCACCCATGTTTATATGGCCTGATGCAAACATGCAGAGAGTGGGATGAATTTGAAAGTATACTGTATAATATTATGAAGTACATGTATATACTTTCAAATTTGACGGTCGACCAAACTCTCTCTCTTGTTTACATCAGGTATATATAAACACAGGATGTATATTTTCTATTTCTTTTATAAAATAAGACTGCAAAATATGCTGTGATGTCACAACCGTGTTTGCAAAGCCTGATATGAACACGGTCAGACCAATCACAGCGTGCAACACAACTTATTTTATAAAAATTAATATTGTTTTTTGTTTTGTTTAGAGATACTTTCAATCACCAAAGCTGACAAGTATGAAGACCACACAGTTAAGCCCACAAATGCTGACAACAATAACAATGGCAGCAACAACAGCAATAACAATGACAAACATGACAATAACAATGCCACCATGACCAACAATGAAAATGTCCACATGCCCATTGCCAACAGTAGCAACACATGCTTAACAAAATTAGGTCAGGCAGTGGAATTTATTTTAGGAAACACGAAACAAGTGCTGCAGTTCGACAAAGCAAGAACAAAGCACAAGCAGGTACCAAACAACAGATTTTACTTTGAACAATACATGAACATCCTGGCTGTCATTGAAACGAAGATATCGAAAGAACTTGGGAAATTTAAAGACGAACTAAAGAAATGGGAGCAAGAACATTTTGCGAAGAATTGTCTTCTCCCAAGTTATGCAGATATGAAATCAAATCCAATCGCCAAACTACTGATGGATAAGATCAAGTACTCAAAAGCCATGTTGACGAAATTTCGTATTAATTCGGGGTCTCCTAATTAATACACACGAATGTAGCTATTCGACAATCGATATACACGTCATACCTTCTTATTGTCCCTGTTGGTTCTTTTGCTTTATGTCCATAAGGTATAGTCAGCATTTCTGTCTTTTATGTAAATACTGTATAGGCACTCTTGTATATAATAACAAATAGCACGCCATGTATATTTAATATATTCTGTATTCTCATATTCCACAAATAACATTCCAAGGGACACTTGATCCTTAAATGACACGAATTATACAAAAATATTTCATTTTACCCATGCCACGCTATACAATTTGTATTTACTATTTGCAGAAAGGCTAAATGTTTTGGCCAGGCATTCTGTCACCTTAGCAACGTAAATGTCTGAACTCGTTCCATTCCTACAGGAGCTCGTGTTGACTTACAAATATGGTAAACGTGACCAAATTTGGAAATATGGGGAAATCTCGCTTTCACACGCGGGGCCGGGCGCAAAACTTTATAAGTCGTACGTATTACGGATTATCTAATTTAGAGTTATTTGCGAGATATAAATGCCACTTTCGAAGTTTGATTCACAAAGTTGGAGGTATGTTCTACTGATATAGCGTAAAATGTTTTCTACTGAACGAAGAAAACCTATCGCGCAACGCGAGCGAAGTTCAAGTTTATCGCCAAGAGGAGGTGAGCCTTTCGGCGAGACCAAAGTACATTTGTTCAGCGGCTTTCCGCGACATTGAAAATTGCGCCAAATTGAATTTTTCGCGTTCGACAAACTACAAAGATATACCTAATGGTAATAAGTTTTATTCACCCGCGTACATACGGATTTTCCAAAGTGGCCGCGTGGGGAATTAAACGACTAGAGCGGTTTTTATCAAACGAGATAAAAATGAGTCGACGAAGGAATACGAAGCCCGCAAAATGAAGCAGGTATTCGATCACTTATTCACTTTGTGGAAAGCTTTCTTGACGTTTAATAGAGGTAACTGCTGTGCCAAAATGATTTTGAACTGATTTTCCTTCCTAACTACTGTCCTGTGCTAAAGAAAATTATTTTGGGCTGGTGTACTCTGCTGCTGAACAATGGTTCATGAGTTTGCTTCTTTTGATGGCTTCAAGTGGGTGCCTGATTAATCAGATTTGCTGTCTTGTACAGAAAAATTAATTGGTAAAAAAGTAACTACCTTGAATAATGCAATATATTGCAACAGGTACTGTAAGCTGGGAAGCAGGTAGTCAATCAACCCAGTTCAACAAGTAAAATATTCTTGCATTGTGCACCTGTCAATGTTTAGCCCCAGGGGAGGGGGGCTGGGCAAACCCAGGGGATTTGACATTTTTCGATGATTACATGTCAAATTCCTTACTCACAGGACAAACATCCATGTGAAATAATGTAAAAGTCCCCTGGGTGAGGCACCACCATAAGCAACTTGCAGACCCGGTCATCAAATATCCCCTCCTAATGTCAAATTCCCTACCCTCAGGCATGAGAGTTGTCAAATGCCCTTGGGTTGCCCCCCCCCCCCCCTCGCCTGGGGCTATACATTGACAGGTGCATTAATTAATCGGACAGTAAAATTCTGAAGGGCCTAGTGGGATAATTTGAAGGACTTATGAAGTAAAAATGCATGTTCTTACCACTTACATGTAAGCCCACACTATATTTTGCAATAACAAGACAGCACTGAGCACCTACAGTACCTCATGCCAGAAATGAACACTCTGTATACAGTACTGTACAAATACTTTTATTAATAGTAAGACATCGCAAAAATGTACTGTACAAATTCATTTCATTTGCTAACTCAACATACAGTACACTACGGTGTATATATACTGTAATTATATACAATGTGCAAACATACATGATATGCCAATACAGGTGTTTTCTTCAATTACTGGGAGTCCAAATTAATGTACATACAATACATGTACATTGTTATGTATTGTGTTGATGTGTTATGACAATGCCTGGAGATGCACTGGATCATCTTTGTCAATTTAAAGCAATACTGTACCTGAAAACAAAAAAATAAGGTTGAAAAAACAAAAAAGTAAATGGTTTATACAAAGCAACTACAAGATTCAAGTCTTTGCCATTCAAGCTCTGCTGTGTAATTAAGCCATAGTGATAATTATAATGATAAAACCACATTTCAATTACAAATAAAACCATAAATGCACTGCAGTAATAGCAAGAACTTCAAAGTTGTCAAGATGTTTCGTCTTTGGGCAACGGGCTGTCAAGATTTCCAAGTCTTTCGGCAGCTAGTTTGAGCTTTACTGTGTAATAAAGCCATATTTATAATAATTATAATGATAAAACCACATTTCAAGTAAAAATAAAACCATAAATGCACTGCAGTAATAGCAAGAACTTCAAAGTTGTCAATATGTTTCGTCTTTGGGCAGCGGGTTGTCAAGATTTACAAGTCTTTCGGCAGCTAGTACAAGCTTTACTGTACTGTAATTACAGCAAGCCATAGTTATAAATACTATATATATAATGATAAAATCACATCTCAATTAAACCTATATAAATGCACAGCAATAGCTAGAACTTCAAAGTTGTCAAGATGTTCATGTCTTTTGGCAGCTAGTTCAAGCTTTACTGTGTAATTACATTACTGTAAAGTGTAGAGCATAATTATAAATACTGTATAATGATAAAATCACATCTCAATTAAACCTCGTATATATATTTATATATATAAATGCACAGCAACAGCTAGAACTTCAAAGTTGTCAAGATGTTCACATCTTTGGGCAGCGGGTTGTCAAGATTTACAAGTCTTTCGGCAGCTAGTGCAAGCTTTACTGTGTAATTACAGCAAGCCATAGTTATAAATACTGTATTATAATGATAAAATCACATCTCAATTAAACCTATATGCGCAGCAATAGCTAGAACTTCAAAGTTGTCAAGATGTTCACATCTTTGGGAAGCAGGTTGTCAAGAATTACAAGTCTTTCGGCAGCTAGAAGCTTTACTGTGTAATTACAGCAAGCCATAGTTATAAATACTGTATTATAATGATAAAATCACATCTCAATTAAATCTATATGCACAGCAATAGCTAGAACTTCAAAGTTGTCAAGATGTTCACGTCTTTGGGCAGCAGGTTGTCAAGATTTACAAGTCTTTCGGCAGCTAGTTCAAGCTTTACTGTTCTATATAGTTCAAATTTACTGTGTAATCAGCCATAGCTAATTATATATATATATGATAAACCCACTCAAGTAAAAATTATAATCTATAATTGCACAGCAATAGCAAGAGCTTCAATTCAGAGAAACAGTGGTCAAAAGATTTAAAAATGTCTTTGGGGAGGTACTGTAGATTTAAAAACGAATTGTTTAACTGTGCAGGTAGACTGTATAAGAGTAAGAATAGGCACTAAGATTCACTAGGGTAATATATGTATAATAGGCTGGAGTAAACAACAAATATCTACTGACAGTATTCAATAAAATGTATAAAGTTTAGTTATAGATAACTATATTTTATGAATAAACGTTTGAAATGCTGCGTGAAGACAAACCGTACAAGCGTTTGTCTTCACTGTTCTGGTTATTATTTTCATATTATCGAAACAAAATATACACTATATTAAATATAACAACTCGGCCTTCATACAAACAACCAGATAAATATTGCGTACCTTGACCATTGACGACTTCCTTCAAATAACTCGTCGTTTTCAAATTTACTGTACAGTAAAGGGTGACGTTAACAAACCACGATCACCTCCAAGCAAATATACATCTTCCTGCTCGATCTATCGCTCCTTGGTAACTCCATTTTGTTAATCGCAAAAAATTTCGCAAAGGCCAAATACGGCGGCGGCCGCGCAATTAAATTACTGGTTCGAGGAAAAGTTTGACCCAGGCATTAACTCACCTGAGTAGTGAAAATTGGTGGTGGGATTTTAGCGTACGTAAATGAAACCCTTAACGCCAAACGTCGTAGCGACCTTGAATCAGCAGATGTTGAATCTCTTTGGTTGGAAATTTGCCCACACAAATCTCAACGCTCATTGCTTATCTCAGGTATTTATCGCCCGCCATCAGCGAAGCAGGATCTAAACATTAAGCTAAGCAAGAATATCGAGAACGCTTATTTAGAAAACAAGGAACAAATAGTTTTAGGAGATTTTAATATTGATTTCCTAAATACTGATTGTTTTCGAAAGCATCAGTTGGTGAAACACTAAGAAATTTGAATCTGACTCAAATCGTTAAAGATGTTACAAGACCAATTTCTGGAACATGCTTGGATCACATCTATACAAACCATCCGGATAGAATGTATAATGTTTGTACCGTAAACATTGGTTTATCTGACCATCTTCCCGTGTTTGCTGTACGTCGCTTCAAAAAATCACCTGAGCATTCTGATAGAAAACAAAAGCACTTCTCTCTTGAGTATCGTAATTTAAAAAACCTCGATCATCAGTCTTTTGTGAAAGATTTAAACTGCGCCCCTTGGGATGCGGCTTTTGTTTTCGAAGAGATCGATGACGTTGTGGAGTCTTGGTATGGAATCTTTGATGGTATTCTCAATAAGCATGCACCATTAGTTTCTAAACGGGTTAAAAGAACCAGCCAACCGAAATGGTTTACAAATGATCTAAACAAAGAGATACAAAACAGAGACAGTTTTTTGAAAAAAGCCCCTTTGACTGGTCAGCCTTTCGACAAGCCAAAAATAAAGTAACACAGCTAATCCGTAATAAGAAGAAAAGCTTTTTCGAATCAAAGGTGAACGAAAATCGAAACAACCCGAAGAAGCTGTGGTCATTAATCAAGGATCTGTCGAGAACTACCCAGAAAGAAGGTCATGGTTCTCACCAGCTAGAGGAAAATGGCAAATTGGTGTGTGAGAGTAAGCAGATTGCAGATCTTTTCAATTTATTCTTTGTGAGTCAGCCATATCGTCTTCTGGCAGCCATCAAGTCATCTTTCTGTGAAAGCACGCTGCTGGCATCACTTTCACAGTCGAAAAAGTGCAGTACTAATTTCATGCTTCCTCACATTACATCTGATAAAGTACTTGAGCTTCTCCAGGCTATGCCAATCAGCAAAGCGACCGGGATCGACGGACTGAGCCTGCGAATATTGAAAATTGCTGCTCCTGCCATCTCTGTATCTATTTCACAGCTAATAAATCGCTGTATTGCTACTTTCAGTTTTCCATCTCTGTGGAAGATCGCCAAAGTCACCCCAATTTTTAAGGATCAAGGTAGTAGGATGGACAAGCAGAACTATAGACCAATCTCTGTATTGCCTGTTCTTTCAAAGTTGTATGAGAGACATGTTTACGATGCACTTAATTCACATCTAATTGAGAACGACCTTTTGTATGGTCTGCAGTCGGGTTTTCGGAAACGTCACTCAACCGAAACCGCTCTCATTCGCCTCCTTGACCAGATCCTCTTTGACCTTGACAACAACAGCGTGTCAGGACTCGTATTTGTGGATTACAGCAAAGCTTTTGATTTAATTGACCATCGGATTTTATTGGCTAAGCTGAGTGCATGTGGTGTGGATCACAAGAATTTGCAGCTCTTTGAGAGTTACTTGTTCAATCGAAAACAGTGTGTTGAAGTCAGCGGTGCTAGATCAGCTACTCTAAATATCACCCATGGAGTCCCTCAGGGCAGCATCCTCGGGCCACTCCTGTTTTTGACTTTCATTAATGATCTACCGTCAGTCATTCCAAACTCCACTGTGGATGTTTATGCGGACGACACAACATTCTCATCATCCTCTCACTTTTCCGTTGCCCCAACCCTAACCCTCATAGTTACATTGGATACATTTCATTCAACATTGTAGGGGAGAAGGGGGCATGAGTTCATATACATACATATTTATTAGTTGCTCCCCAAAAAGGCTTTTCAGCACTAATTTACATATTAATCTATATACATATTTTAATACATTGATTATAAAAAGTTTAACAATAAAATACAAAGAATAACTATATAACAGGATATAAAAATTTATAATAAAATAATCTATTCATTTAAGAAGTTAAAAAGAAGTTCTTTTTTCAAAGCTCGTTTAAAACTAAATACTGATGATGTTTTTAGATCTGTACTTAAGGAATTCCAAATTGTTGTTGCACGATATAAAAAGGACCGTTGACCTGTCGCTGTTCTATATTTTGGAGTTTGAAGATTATCTCCTTGTCTGGTTACTCGATCCGATCTTGTTACAAATTTGCCGCATAAATAGCGAGGTCCACTATTGTTAACGTATTTGTATGCCATAATAGCATCACATATAAACAAAATTTGGTCAATAGGTAACCATCTTAACTCTTTCAGTGATGGAATCCTAGCTGCGAAGTTCTGTACTGCTTGTAATTTTTTCTTTCGCTTAGCTGGTCGTTGACCAATTTGAGCAGTAAAATAGTTTACTAAATACCAAGCTTTGGATTATGTTTACCAGGATACCTGTAGGTCTATCGAAGAGATGTTTTACTCGGTTTATTTGATACAATTTGTTCATACATTTAGATACCAATTGTGTCACGTGTTCATCAAATGATAATACTCCATCCAAAGTAACCCCAAGATCATTTACAGTTTCTGAAGGGAATACTTCTTTACCCATAAATTCGAAATGAATGGTACTCAGAATCTTGTGTAAAAGCTGTGGAGAACCAAAGAAGATAATTTTAGTCTTGTCTGGATTGGCAAGTAAATTATAGTTGCACAGATATTTTGTAATAATTGTAAGGTCTTCGTTGATCACTTCTGTAGTACATTCGTATTAATATAACTCGGATTTAACCAGACATGAACACATGGTTTATTCACATACAACAACCCCTGCGGTCTAACATGACCACCCCAATTGCTAGTAGAGGGGGTAGGCATTATTTACAAACACTACATCTCTTCCTCCAAACTATAAGCTGGTGCAAAAATACAGTAAATAAGTTGAGCAATCTTGAAATGTTTCGAATGGCGAACTATCTTTGTCTATAGTGTTGATAAAATAGTCTACAGTAGTGTAAACATAATTAAACGAATATCAGCTATAATTTCTGTTCGAAAGTCTTTTTTTAGAAAAGTTCAAAGTAATGTCCCATCCATGTAACCGAGGACATAGTCATCAAATTTTGATGGTAGTTTCTTTACTCTAACAGGACGCAGGTAAGCTGGGTTACCACTTGTGCCAGAATCTTCTGGTGATTTATGGTTAGCTAAGTCAGTTGATGGACTGGTACGTACAGGCAGATCTTGATCTGCAAACTCTGGAAGATTGGGCACATCCTCAGGACATATGTTGATTTTACTGTCTCGATCTAGCAGTTTCTTGATCTTGGTTACATTCCTTCGGTACTGTACACCATCACTTTCAACAACAACACTGTTCCCATCTTTCTGGACAACTGTAAATGGAGTAGACTTAAACGGCGCAGATGTGTACTGCGCAGATGTGTACTTCGATACATCACAAGAAATTTGGCCATCACTGATTCCAATTTCCGTCCTTCTGCTTGAGCAATACGTAAGCGTTTTAAAATCCATTTGCCTGAGGCCACAGTGGTGCGTTCGTCGATGGTGGATTCCATTCTCCGTCAAACTTCTGAAAATGTTGGCTGATAAACTGCAGACCATTGTCAGTTTTTAAGGATATATGCAGGCCATGTGTAACAAATATCTTCGACAGAATGGAAACAATCTTTTCCGCTGTTGTGGACTTGGTAAATTCCACTTCAAAGAATCGGCTGTAGTAGTCTATGACCACAAAGACAATCTCCAGACGGTAGCGGTCCCAAAAGGTCAGCAGCTACAATCGTTGCAGAAATTAGTTGGAACACCTTGCCAAATGTACCCCATGCTTTGGAATATATTAGGAAAGTATGTTAATTTATGTTTATTGGCACCCCCTTCCCCCATTTCAATGTTGTTTTCTATAAATTACATGTTTACTTTGTCTTGTAGCGCACTCAACAAGTATTTGGTTAACAACAACCTTGAAAAGGGGGGAAGGGGGTGTCGATGTCGTTGAAAACGGGTAGTGTTCCAAAAATTTCTGCAACGATTGTCCGAATTAAGTGCAACTTGTTTCAACAACAACAAAACAACAGACGTTTTACGGCCGTTTTCCCCGCTTACACAGGGGTTGGCCGGTGGTTCCCCACGACAGTTTCCTCCACTTTCCTCGATCATTGGCATCTTCCCTTTTCAGCCCACTCTCTCATATCCCTCTCCACTACCTGGCTCCATGTCATCCTTGGCCTTCCTCTTCCTCTTGCACCATCAACCTCAAGCGACATACACCTCTTCACCCAGTCACCATCATCTTTCCGCAGCACATGTCCCAGCCACCTTAATCGGCTCCTCTTTACCACGTCAGACACCGATTCAATGCCCATTCTTTCCCTCAGCTCCTTGCTAGACACTCTATCCCTCAGCGATACGCCACACATCCACCGCACCATCCGCATCTCTGTCCTCTCCAGTCTATTATTCAGCTCCACAGTCATGGCCCACGTCTCACTTCCATACACCATAGCACTCCTCACACAGGCCACATACACCTTCAGCTTTAGCAACACTTCCTTCCTTGTCAGGATCCCAGAGAGCTCTTTAAACTTTCCCCATGCACAACGTACCCTTGCCACAGATGCTGAATTTGCTCCTCCACCCCCATTCAGCATATCCCCCAGGTAACAAAACTTTTTAACATTCTCTAAATGGACCCCATTGCCCAGATCCATGCTCTCATCTACGTCACTATCCTCTCCATCCCCTGCTCTTTCACACACCTTACAAACAAACGTATCCACAACTCTAGCCAGTGAGCCCTTCACGCCTGAGCACCGCTTGTGTACCCATCCACTACAGCCTGTGCATCGAATAGAATTATTTCCAACACCCTTCCCACATACTACATGGCCACTTCCCTAACTTTTCAACATGACCACTATTCTTCCTTGACACCATCACCTTAGTCTTACCAGTGTTCATCTTCAAACCCTTTGTCTCCATGCATTCTTTCCATCGCATCACTTTCTCCTTAAGCTCCTCAATGCTCTCAGCCATCAAAACCAGATCATCAGCATACAACAACTCCCATGGCATACCCTCTCTAACTTCTTGCGTCAGTGCCTCCATCACGCATACAAACAGCAATGGACTCAGGACCGACCCCTGATGGACCCCAACCTTCACCTCAAACTCTTCACTATTCCCATGCTTCGTTCTCACCACAGTTCTTGCTTTCTCATACATTGTCATCACTGCTTTCACCAACCATTCTTCAACCCCCAGCTTTCTCAACGCCCACCTAACCACCTCCCTGGGAATTCTGTCAAATGCTTTCTCCAGATCCACAAATGCATAATATAGTGCTCTATTCTTAGCCACAAATTTTTCCTGCATCTGCCGAACCATAAAGATCGCATCTGTCGTTCCCTTTCCAGGCATAAACCCAAACTGCATGCCATCTATATTCACTTTATCTCAACTTGTTTCATACTGAGAATATGCTTTTACATCTAGCATAAGTTACCTTACACTGTTGGTTTCCTGTGAGACACTCAAAATTTAAAGGTTCGCATCGTATTGTCTCGAATGCAAATTCACGCGGCACAAATGTATTTAATGCGAAATTACAAATGTTGTGTGCCGCATGAGGGACCATAATTATATAGCCTATATAAGTACTGCAGCTTAGATGCGTGTTTCTTTTCTTTCAGTATGGATTTAATTAGTACCTATGATAGTGAGAGTTCGACTGACTTTGAAGCCGAGGAAGTTGGTCGAAGAGAAGTTCGGCAAGTGTACTTAGTTACTTATAGTCAGGCCGATACTGACAGATTTCCCACAAGATTGTCTTTTTCAGCAGCGGTCGTTACCTCGTTTCGGGCACCATCGGCATCTGTATTGCACTGGTGTTGTTCACGAGAGCCGCATAAATCATCAGGGGTCCACTACCATTTGTGTCTCAAGCTAAATAAACCTCAGTGATGGCTTCTGTCCAAAAGATACCTGAAGGAGCAGCACAGCATATCGGTGCATTTTTCCAGCGTGCATACAAATTATTTTACTGCCTCGAAATACGTCACAAAGCAAGACAACGATGCCTTATATAGTCCTGGTCATCCTGATTTGTCGGACAGCGCTGGCCCGTCCATGATGAAAGCTCACAAGGCTAAGGTTGATCGTAAGATGACGAAACGAAAGCAGGAAAATACTCACCTAAACAACGGCGAAGGTTTCTCCGCAGTACAATTGTGTGCAGGAGATGAAACAGGCGACGAGGAGATAAATTTGTCCCGTGAAAGGTAACGAACAAGCGCCTAAAGGCTTTTCAGGTCTCCGAAATAGTGGTAAATAAAAACATTAAGACCAGTACTGATCTGTTAGCGCTAGCACATGAGCAAAAACTTGAAGGCAAAAGCAATCTTGCTGAATTTATAATTAACCGTGGAAGAAAAGTTGTAAACGACGTGATTTCCACTGCATGGGAATTGGAAAAGGCAAAGGAGGCCAAGGCTCTCGCCTAGACAAGACTCGTTTAGAATTACTTCGTGAAGCAGGAGAACACAGGTGCATATGTGAGCCGGAAAATAAGTGGTATGAATGCGCCTCGCGATTAGTGTTAATTAGCGTTGTGTAAATACATATATAAATATATATGCTAGAAACATCCCGAAACTGTTAAACCAATGTTATGGCTCACTTAATTCATATAAATAGCTCGAGTTTATTGCATTCCGCATGAAAACATTTCGTGCACAATGTGTGACGTGCGATCTGAAACTATAGATGTTAATGCACTTTTTACCCGACAAACTCGCCAAAAAGTGGCACTCTGTGCATGCTAGTTACATGTTGTACTTGCGTGCTAGATTAAGGTGCCTGGAAATGAGGTTCTGGAAATGAGGTTCTGCAGGGACGCTTTGTTGTTCCATCTGTTTAATAATAAATTATATTGGAAGTGCACAAGTGATCTAAGTGTATAACATTGCTTATTGACAAAGTGCCACAATTTGTTCATTTAATATTTGATTCGTCTTCCTTTACTGACAATGATTTATTTAATTCTCTTAGGCATGCTTTCTATTGTCCTGTCTATACAATTAGTTGAAGTGTTCAGAATGGTTGACTTTACTCGCATGACAAACTCGTTCCATGTCTCTCGGTCGATACACTGTATTTTCGCATCTTCCCGAAGTTGTCTTTTTACGATATGAAAAACATTCTCTATTGGGTTTAAATCAGGCGATCGAGGTGGGATTTCTTGCAGTTCAATGCCGAGTTTTGATAGTGTTTTCCTGGCCTGTGCTGAAGTTTGTGACGGATCGTTGTCCATAACGAATCTTTTTCGTGAACGGGATGTTTTCCCCATCTGTCGAAACATGATGGGAAATCGTCTTTCGATGAAATCAGAGAAATAGCATCCCGACATCTTTTCGTATTCCTCAGCGCAAATAACGCCCTTTTTTCGAGCTATTGCGATCATTAGGTCTTTCGACCCTTTAGCCGTGATGGAAAGACCCTCGCTCTTCTTGCGCCAGAATCTTGCTCTTGGCGAAATGCTTCTCTCAGAGGATTTGTCTTGTGGACAAATGATACACCATCTAAATAAAATACCCAGAAGTCCTTTTTTGTACGTTTGTCGAAATTTATAACCGAGTTTATTCAGATACGAGACAAAAGTTCGGTATTTCGCCTTTGTGCAGTCTATTCCACTATTTTCCACAACGTCCATAGCTATGAAGTTTGGATCGACCAGGCGAAGCTGTGAAATGGAACGAGAAAGTTTTCGTTGGTCACGCTGTGTCAACAAGCACGTTCGGCCACGTTTCTTCCATACATTTGCAGCTTTATTTTTCTCCTTTCTCTCATCTTCGTTTGCTATTCGCGAAACGTTTGATCTGGATACTTGTACTTTCGCAGCAATTTGTGCACACGAGTAGCACTTTTCTTTTTTTAATAGCACAACTAATGCTCTTGTTTTATCGTTGATACGCTTAGTGAAGCCCATTGTCCTAATATGCTATGGAACAAAAACAGCCGAGTAAATTATATCATTGCTGACGTCACGTAAATTGATGCGCGCGCACTATGACCAATTATAAACTCTCCATACGCAGCATATCATACTACTAGTAATATACATGGAACGTAGTTTCAGGACCAACCTAAAAGCTAAAATATTGGACTTTCAGTATACTGACGTATTTCGGACAATCGTTGCAGAAATTAGTTGGAACACCTTGCCAAATGTACCCCATGCTTTGGAATATATTAGGAAAGTATATTAATTTATGTTTATTGGCACCCCCTTCCCCCCCATTTCAATGTTGTTTTCTATAAATTACATGTTTACTTTGTCTTGTAGCGCACTCAACAAGTATTTGGTTAACAACAACCTTGAAAAGGGGGGGAAGGGGTGTGATGTCGTTGAAAACTGGTAGTGTTCCAACAATTTCTGCAACGATTGTAGCTCCCACTATTCTTTTGGTTGTAGATGGGAATTATTGCAATGGACAGAACTATTTTTACTATATATAGTTTATTTAAAAATGTTTTGGTACCAATGTTTGGTAGTTTATATAAGGCATTAAAACATAATTTGTCTACATAGATATACCCAAATTCACAGTTTTATTTTATTTATTCATTTATTTATTCTAATTTTGTAGATTGCCTTGACTCTTCAATGTGATAGCTAGACTTTGTCGAACTATACGGCATTATAGTGGTCAACTTGCAGCAAGTCTGTGTGGTAGTTCTTCAAAACATCAATGACAGCTGCTTGTATATGTATTATGTATCAATAAGATTTTTAGGCTGTTAAATACTAATAGTTTTGGAAGTTTAAATATACAAATATGATCATATTATCAACAGTTTGTTGGGGACCAAACATCTTCAAGATGTGAGCTCTTTCATTAAAATCAACGTCTTTTTAATGCACGTATCACTAGCTTGCTGAACTTTGTATCATAAAGTGCTTCCCATCCCAGGAAAATTGCCAATTTTACAATCTCTTTGTCACCCAGGGGGCATTCCTTAGGGGAGTAGTTGGTGATATGTGCATACTAAATACTATCATGAAACTATGTATAGCCTATTACATGAATGTTTTTATATTACATAAATCAAAAGCAATATTTGTATTAATATAAATATAAACTCTATAAATGAATAAATACCTTTATGATTCCCAATCACAAGGTTACTCTTTTTAAAATTGTGTGATACTGTTTCCTGTCTTGAGCAGGCTAGCTTGCCTCCTGAAATACATATTACTAGAAGTTACTATTGCAAGGGAATTAGTACTGCTTCAAAAGCCATGGGAAGCCTAATTTTTTATAAAATTTCCAAAATGAAGCCACGGTAGTCACTGATCTCTGTAGTATGTACACATTTTTTCAATTATTTTAATTATATTTAAATACCTGTACAGCAGACTTAAATTACAAATACTGTAACTATCACTTATCTGAATATAATGCATGGTTTAATTATTGCTGTTACCATCCCCCCTGGGCACTCCTGGTCCCGGGGGGATGGGGCCGTGGAATATAAAACCTGGCTGCGAAAGATGTTGGGCGAAAGATGGCGTCGAACAGAAACCAGTTTCTTCAATTTTTCTGAAGAGTAAAATCTTTCTAAGCTGATTCCTGTGTTTGAAGGTAATTCCATTTTAAATATTGAAAAGTATTTTAACATGTTTAACTTTTTTGTATGTATAAAAACTTTTTTAGTTTTGTCCTTGGGGTGGGGAATTGCATTTTTTTACTTGTTGGGGGGGTAGACAAAGTGCAGTTAAGTGATAGAAAATTTGAAAATCCGGGGGGTGGTAACAGTAAGAATCGAACCATGCATAATTGGCAACGCTTTTAACTGTTCAAGTGAAATGCTGCTTCTGGAGTCTGGACTGATGCAGGAACAGTGGTACGAGGTTGGAGCAGCTGCCCCCCTGCAACCTGCCTCGTACGCCTATGAACCGCCTATGAACCGCCTATGAACCGCCTATGAGTAAAACTATGAGTAAAGCTATTGGTAAAATCTGGTGAGAGACAGTCAGTGTCAGAGACATAGTCTACGTCGATAGTTGAGGTCGATTTCAAAACGTAAGAAAACTGTGGTTTCCGTTTAATTTACAGTTGAATCGTCAGTCTTGGTATATGAGCAGCAGACGAGACTTCTCTTTATCTATTTTCAGTTCATAGCCGTTCATCGACGTTAGAATTTTACTTCGTCTCCTTGGTTACCTAATAATGCGCTGAAGATAGTTGTGGGCTCGAGTAACAAAATGGCGCCGATATTATAAACTACCACGTACAAAACGCGTTCGCTTTGCGGACAGACAAAACATTCTCAATATCATTAGAAAATCACCTAGATATATAGATTGGAACCTAACGTTGAACAAACAAATTAGATATCGTGTCTCTCATTGCAAATGTTAAAAACCTCGCTCAATTGTCACACTACGAACTTCCGTTATTAATATTGAACAAACCAATGAAAGAAGACGTCATATCTAATTTGTTCGAAACAAGTACAAGTATCAAAGCATCATCAGGCGCAAAATTACGCAAAGATGCTTCTGTGGTTCCGCAAGCGCTCTATTTTATGCGACAGCTTTTTCGGCAACCGCAGCGTCACGTGACTTGTTTCCATGGCAACATAATATAAATATTATCCGACCATCGACATTGTTATATACCAACTACAATTGGTCAAAGCAATACGTTTTGGAATTTTTTTTCTCGAATTTAATGTATTTTCGGGCAGTTTGATCAGGGACCCAGGCATTACTACCCCTGAGCATAAGGCCAAGCTTGATGAAACTGGCCTCGATGTAGCAGGTTGTCGCCATTGCCTTGCCCAAGCTGCTGTCAATATGTTCCAAGGTGAACTATTTGGTTATGCACATTATTTGCAGATTAAAAGAATGGTTCCCCAGCATGTCAAATTTCTCTGGCAAGATGTTATATGCAAATACTGGCCTTGGTTTTCTTCTCTTCCAAGGGAGCTTTCCCCACCTGAAGCTTTTTCAATGAAACCAGCACTTTCCATCATGCATGGAAAAGCTCACATTTGGTCTTGTCAGGTATTGTATAATAATTTTTTGTATCAGCATTGACAGAAATTCAATTTAAATGAATTTAGACAAGTAAAGTTTTTTCATTTATATCAGTTAAAAGTGTCACTTTTGGAAAATGCTAGATTGTAGTGTTGCAATTAAAACTAATTAAAGCTACTGTTATATATATTTACATTTTATCCATGAAGTTAAATAAAATCAAACATAGATACACGGATTTTTGAAATGTAAAATCAATCCCCCGAATCATACATGTAACTAAATTGTCTCAAATATGATGTCGGGGATTTTCGATATTCCTCGTATTACCGATATTATTCCTTAAAGTGGATAAAGCGTTTATGGTCGAAATTCTGTTTTTGGTGTGAAAAAAGTCTTTTTTAATAAATGTCTTTTTTGCAGGTCTTTATTGGCAGTATAGTACATTTGTTCCTGTTTGATGCTTAATTAGGCCCAACATTTTAAATTTGTGGAAAAATATTTTCCAGTTCTTTCATTGAGGCAATAAAGCTTATAAATATAATGGTATTCGAGTGTGTTAAAGTACTGGGTCTGCTTGTATGAAACCTGGATATAGTGTTAAAAACATAGCAGCAGCATCCAGGCTTTGAACAACCAAACTTAAATTTTATCCCCTCGCAAGCGAGGGTGATATTCTCGGCATGGCAGGGATAGATTTCTCACGAATAGTTCGTATATATTTGAATCGGACAAAATTTGAAGACAATCGAACGGCGGCCATTCGCGAGTGGTAATTTGACGAACTACATAAAGAGGTTTTTACGAAGAGTATACACCTTTACGTAATATAACAGGTACGTGTGTTATGTATTTAGACTCGCTAATTCCAAATCTGTTTTCAGAATTGAAAACGGTGCAATATTCATCGAGATAACGTTCAAAATAATATACGACAATAATATATAAAAATAATATAAGTAGATAAACCGTTTTTACGAAGGGTATATGCACCTTCTCGTAATATAATAGGCACGTATTATATGTATTAAGACTCGATAATTCCGAATCTGATTTCAGGATTGAAATCGAGTACATATTGGCCGAGACAACGTTCAAAATCTACGTGCGATATATGTTAATGACAGACAAAGTGATATGATCGGCAGCCAGTTATTTAATCAGCAAACGACTGTAAATACGTATTATTATTTTGCTTTCTGTCGAGCGTACTGTCTTAGTGTGTTGCGATGCCGAATATGGCGAGTTCAAATCCCACAACGGACATCCTTTCTGTGAGTTTTCTTTTTTAAATTTATCATTCTTTCATTTTTTGTCTTGATTTTAACAGTTAGACTTAGGGTTTGGGTTCGGATTATGAGTAGGGTCTATTTTAGAATTATTGTTATTATTACCCACTGCCAGTCATATGCGGTCTGTGGGTCCTGGGGACCATGGATGTGGAAAAGAAACTCTAGGTGGGGAGACAAGGCGGGCGAGGTGTTACTTTACTCCTCGCAAGCGAAGGTGATAATCTCGCCAGGGCAGGGATCCATTTCTCACAAAAGGTATGTCCGTTAAGGTCAAAATTCAAAACCGGAAAACCTCAAACTCTAAGCGGGAAAAGCATAATGGGAGCTTGTATGTGGAGATTTGTTTGAATTATTGCGGGTCGCTGTATGTTGGTGGCATTTTGTATCACATGCACAACCTGCAATAATTCAAACTAACCTGCACACACAAGCGCCCATCATGCTTTTCGCGCTTAGAGTTGGACGTTTTGTGGTTTTGAATTTAAAGGACAACCTTAATTGAATTGGCTGTATTGCCCACTAGCCCAAGTATCCCGAGTCAACGCCTAGCTGGCGTCTTGTTAATTTTAGAGATCGAATGAAATGAAATATCAAGTGTAAACGCAGAAATAACTCTCGCTAAACCATAGCATTGTCACGAGAAATACACTGTAGTTGATAAGTTTTTTTCAAATTGGTAGCGTGGCCGACTGATCTAAGGCGCTGGTTTAAGGCAACATACATTTCGATGTATTACATGATGCGAATACGGGTCTAAATTTTATACAAACGCATGAAGAATTCACCGTGTACCAGTTACATGATGCGAATATGGATTTAAATGTTAGGTAAATTACGTAGATAAGAACTCACACTAAACTATAGCATAGCAATGTGACGATAACTATAGTTGATAAGCTTTTACTAATTGGTAGCGCAGCCAAGTCGTCTAAGGCGCTGGGTTCGAATCCCATCGCTGCCACTCATTATTATTATAATTTATCGAGGAAATTAGTATATATATACATTGAATGAAATATTTTTGACAATGATAATTTGGATGGATATTTAATGCTTTGTAGAAAAGAGCTCACCTTACGTTATCCATTGACGTGAGTGCTATTCTTGTTATTTTGTATGCATTGGCAGTGTGGCTGAGTGGTCTAAGGCGCTGGTTTAAGACACTAGTCGTTTCGATGGCATGGGTTCGAATCTCACCACTGCCATTGCTCATTTTATTTTATTGCACATTACCGTAAATTATTTTTCTTAATTGATTCTATAGATGGAATGAAATGGTTACATGATGCGAATACGGGTTTAAATTTTATAATATAAGCGTAGAAAGAACTCACCATGTACCAATTACATGATGGGAATACGGATTTAAATTTTAGGTAAACGCAGAAAGAACACTTAAGCATAGCAATGTCACGAGAACTATAGTGGATAAAGTATTACAAATTGGTAGCGTAGCCGAGTGGTCTAAGGCGCTGGATTAAGGTAGCAGTCATTTCGATGGGGTGCCGGGTCGAATCCCACCGCTGCCACTACTCATTTTATTTTATTGAAATTTTACCTTGAGATTATTTTTCTTTATTAATTCTAGAGATACAGTGCGATATATTATCCGAGGGTGATAATTTCGCCGTGGCAGGGATCCATTTCTCACTGAATATATATATATATATATATATATATATATATATATATATATATATATATATATATTTGAGCGGAGCATGGTAGCACCAACTCCTTATAAGGAAGTAAAAATTCGTTTTGGGTGAACCGTTTGATTCGGACAATATTTGGATTTTGGGCGAAGGAGGCCATTGGCGAGTGGTAATCTGACGAACTATACATAAATGGGTTTTTACGAAGGTTATACACGTTTGTGTAATATTATGGGCACGTGCGTTATGTATTTGGACTCGCTAATTCCAATTCTGTTTTCAGAATTGAAATCGAGTAAATATATATTGGCCGAGATAACGTCCAAAATCGTATCGACAGAGACCACAAATACAAATACGCGATCTGGGCACTTGGGGGCGAGCACGGGGATTATTGCGTATTCGTATTTCTAGTCTTAAATTTTATCTAAGTCATATACAAAATAGTGATATTCGGTGTATAGAATTTAAGTTCAGTTGTTCAAAGCATGGATAGCACTGTTATATTTTTAATACTTATCCAACGGATAAGCTATCCGGGCTTCGTACAGCCGACCCTGTACTATATGTACAGTGCATATGCACCAACCTTCAATCGCAAAATTGTTAATGCTGATTTTATGTTTTAAACATTCAAGTTCGTTGGGGTGGACGTTGGCAATTAGGAAGTGGGTACTCGATGGGAGAAGAGGTCGAACAGATCAACAGCTACATATCAAGATTGGGTTCTACTACAAAATATATGCATGCTGCAGGTTGTTTTGTTTTTTTTGTTTTTTATTTATTGATTCGCCCATATATACAAAATTAAAGATGTTTTCTTCTACAAATTTACTCTATGATACATGATCAATGGTCACAAGTGTGATAGATAATTTAACACCGCGAGTGAAGCTTAACAGCCACAAGAGTGGACGTTTAAGCTTAACGAGAAAACTTCACGTTTCAAGTGGAAATATCAAAGAAAATTACTCGCTTCATAGGCACTTTAAAAGGAAATGATTAAATTTTATTGGTTTGAAAATTAATTTATGAGTACATGCAATTGTACTGTACTTCTGTAATTTTACTGACATTGTCCTTCCAGTAATCAACTAAAAACATAATTTTCCAGCATAATTAAGTTCTCTCAATTGCATTATATTACATCGGTAATATAAGAGCAGTTGACGATCATCTAGTAATGGTAATCTAAGACTGGATTTGTTGAACCACTGGTACGAACCAGTAGTGCGATTTTAGCGGGTTTGATTAGTTTTACTTTTTGTAGAATAAACATCTATTATACTGTATCATTTGTTTATCATTATTGAGCAATTTTGCAAGTTGTATAGTCCTAATTTGAGCTTACTAAAATGCGAGCAGCTCTGCTGATATTACTGTAATGTTAAATGACCTGAATGTAGTGATCATAAATATAGATTTATGAATGATCCTACGAAATAGCCTCAGAATCTGGGTCATCACCCCTATACTATAAAGTTTTGTGATTGGTTGATTCAAACAAAACAACAGAATCAACCACAAAGAAACCAATGTCCTAACCCTATCACTTTTGTTCCATATAGCCAATCGCAAAACCTGTTCATTTTAGGTACGTATTTACCCCAGAACCTTGCTGTACCACTTAATATGGGCAGGGATTGATAAAATATTTTTCCTCACAGTGGTATCTCACATTTCTGAAGGTCGCAATGAAACCTTAACAGAACATGTGCTCCACTGGAACAAACAAAAGGTTTTGAAACTTCCTAAAAGCCTGAGTAAGAAATATGTTTTGGTATGTATTTATTGCTCTCGTAATTGCACTACCAACGCTTGTATTGTTGTATACACTCATCTACAAGTGGACAACTAACTGAAAAATAGTAATGTTTTTATATAGGTGAAAAAGTTAATTGAAGACAATAAGGATGAGCTTCATAAACTAATGAGCGACCTTAATGTTAGCAATAATACAGAAAACGGTTTATTGGAGAAATGGGCTAAAGAAATTAGAGCATGTGGAAATCGTAAGTGTGCATGTACAGTATAAAGTGACAATGCTTGGAAAAGATAACAGACGATATAGTGATGTTCATCTAGAGCCATTGAGCCACTAGGAATCACATGGCAGAGCGAAGGTCACATACTGTACTGGTAGTTATTTGTTTCGAATCCATATGCGCTACCTAAGCAGCAGCCTTGCGTTTAAAAATCTTAAGTTCAAAAATCTCGTACACTTTTCAGAAAGTAATTTGCCCCTCGGTATATTTTAATGCTAAAGATAAAAAAAAACCATCTCTCAACAAATCATTATAGGTTGCCGGTTCGAGTCTGTCTAGGACTCAAACATAAAGTAAGAAACATTTTCTGAGTGTACGACACACTACTGTGTGTCTATAGAGCTCGGCGACAATGCGACACAGTAATAACGCTAGACTTGGTATGGCTGTGCAAATGCGTCACTCAGTGACTCAGGTGTAACGACACGACAGACAACGTAGTGTGTGTCCAGATTGAAGTAGATTCGTATAGTACATCGTAAAACATCGTCAAATAGTTCGGTTTCTAATTTTTTATATCGATTCTATAGGAAACTTTTCTGCAGGTGGTGACATGACAAAGCATGAAAATGATCTCATCACATTTTACCAACTCCACACAGAAATATGCGAGGCCACAGCTTTGACACCATTCGTTGAGAAATCTAGCGACGGCGTTTTTTTTTGTTTTTTTTATAATTGAATTGAATTTTATTAAAAATAACTTGAATGGCAAAATTGTATAACAATTTTGAAAAACACAAGTTAGAAATTACATTGCAAATTTAACACTAATCTAGCAAATGGTACAATAAGATATATAAAAGGTATAAAAATCAGAGAACAAATGTTAAAAACTTATCATCACAGCACATCCCACTTTTGGATACAGTATGGTAAAAAACTATTTTTGAATGTATTCGTCCGACATTTGAGCATAGGAATTGTTCTAGCATTTCTAAGGGAGTAATGGCATTCGGAGAAGTTAGGTATCAAGTCGTTCAATTTACTGTTTTTATCCCAAATTGATTTATAGAAAGATTTAGTGAGCAATTCTCTTCTGTCGTTCAAGGTATCGATATTAATTAATTTGTTCCAAAGCATTATCATAGGACGTATGCGGAATTATTATCTTCACAGCTCTACGTTGGATGTCCTCAAGCTGTTTCCTTAGCTCCAGGGTAAGGGACGAATGCCACACTGGACACGCGTATTCAAGTAATGGACGAATAAAAGAACAATAAACAATACAGAGATCTTTTGTGGGTACTCCACTGCGCTTAAGTGTACGAAGTGCGTAAAGTCGTTTACTGGCTTTGGAACAAACGTGTTCAATATGACAAGACCACTTCAAATCTGATGACAAATTAACTCATAAGAGTTTAATGGTTTGTACATGTTCAATTGGTTGATTGTTAGCTATCAGAGGATCGAGCAATGGTTGGGACTTTGAGAAGGATATCCTAAATTCTTTTGTTTTTTTCACGTTTGGCTGCATGTTGTTCAAAGTTGTCCACTAGCTAATATAGTCCATCTCTTTCTGCAAAGACGTATTCTGGTTGAAAGAAACAATTTCAGAAACAGTGCAGTCATCGATATACTTATACATAGGCAGTGTGGGTGTTAGATCATTAATCATGACTAGAAAAAAAAGAGGACCTAATCTTGTCCCTTGAGGTACTCCGGCATGAATAGGCCTCCAGGAAGATTTGAAGGGACCAAGTTTTATGCTCTGCTGACGATTTTGCAAGAATTCCGCACACCAATTAAAAAGAATTGGCAGGACATGGAGTACTCGGAGTTTCTCGGTATCAGGCGATTTCGCCCCATTACAAGTTCGCCCCCTACAAGTTCGCCCCCAATCTTATACCAGTTCGCCCCCAATCTTATACCAGTTCGCCCCCACGTAGTTACCAGTTCGCCTCCATGTTATACCAGTTCGCTGATATCAATAAACACGTAATATGGCTAAACCTCTGCGGTAAAAGTCGCGTGATTTCGAAAGAATATTTCCTTTTTTTCATGATCAATTTGAAATAAAAGTTATTTCTTGGGTAAGAAACTTGTAAATTTATACTAAAACAATTAGACGCGGGCTTGTTGTCTAATTGTTAAATATATTTTAGAATTGCATGTCTAAGGATTTATGGAAAAATTTCGGGTGTTTGAACATATACATGTTTACAAAAGCTCTGTTTATGGTTAGCAGCGATCTTGTGAGACTATATATATGAAGTCAGCCATAGCGCCATTGAAAGTGGTCGCGGCGAATTAATTCGTCGCGGCATTCGGCGAATAATTATTATTAGCATTCGCTTTAAAACCTGACGAACGAATTTAACATAAAACCTTTTAAAACTAAACCCGGACTACTCTGCTAGACAAAGGTTCCCTCCCTCCCTTCTTCCTAGCTCCCTGTAGCCGGGACCAGTTGCGAAAAGGCAACATCAACTAGGCCTTCCGTTTCATTTGACGAACTTCGTAAAACATCGTAAAGGACATTTGTATAGTGCAAGGGAAAACAGTTTCGAAACGAACATTGAAACTTTTATTAAAAGCGGTCAACATATTAAGAAACTTCATTTAGACGATTTGAAAGGATACAAAAGCTCATGTCTATGATTAGCAGTGATATTGTGAGACTATATATTTATGAAGTCAGCCATAGCGCCATTGAAATTGGTCGCGGCATAAGAGGAGTTCTCAGTCCGTGCAACGCTTTGTGTCTGACAAGATTTTACATATAAACATAAAAAAACATGAACATCTCAAAGCTGATCAGTTTCCACGTGCGAATATTTTTGCTCAAACTGGCATAAAGTGACAGTTCTATAACTCTATTGTGAAAAAACCCGCAAATGGGACACTATTTTTGTGACACTTAATATTTCTATAGATTCTATGGACGCCTGAGCCTTTTATTGTGACATTTAGCATTTCTATGGACGCGCTTTCCATGAACGATTCTAAACAATGAGCAATGACTCATAAACATTTTTTAAACATTTCTTTTGACGCGTAGGTCTAACCCATCACAAAAGCTTTCAATGAACACTGTTTCACAATGAATGATGTCATAAGTAAAGTGATAACCATCACCAACACGCTTTCCATGAATAGCTCTTAACAATAAGCGATGACTCATACAGTATTAAATTATTTCTCACTATTGTCTCCTTGCGCATAAAAGGAGACATACTGTAGTTCAGAGACATTTCATTTCCGTGCGTACACATACGAACACGATTATCTACACGATCACGATGTCTTCCAACGATAACTGTATTTGCTGTGGGAAGCCAGTTAGAGCGCGCCAAGAAGGTCTTCAGTGTGAGGACTGTCTGCGGTGGCAGCACCGAACTTGCCAAACAGGGATCTCTCAGAGAGTTTACAGAGAAGCTGTGCGCTCTGGCCACCCCATTGACTGGTACTGTTCGCTGTGCGCTGATATCTCACAACTGGATGATGAACCTGACTTTGAAAGCACAAGGCTGGAGCTTTCTGAATCGTCGCCACGCACAGTCACTCATGACGGGAGTGAGGATCTATTTCCCGAACTTGGAACGTCGCCGCGCACAGTCACTCATGACGGGAGTGAGGATCTATTTCCCGAACTTGGAACGTCGCCGCGCACATTCACGAATGGTACTCATGGTAGTGAGGATCGAATCCCTGACGAAGAATCGTCACGAAGCATTGTCACGCAGAGGAGTGAGGACCCAGCTCCTGGTGAAGAATCGTCAATTGAAGAACCCGAAATCGTAGACCGTACCATAGACGATCATCCACCAACTATCGCATACGAAGTCATAGAAGACTCTACAAAAAGAGGGAAACATAAACTGACCGACAACCGAGGATATTCGTACAACGTCAAGAGACAGCGTGTGAATGCTACAGACTGGCAGTGCACCGTCAGACCTAAGGTAATGTAATTTCATTTTTGTTTATTGTAATTGTCACACTTTGAAGTAAGCAAATAAAATAGCTAAAATGTGTAACACTATCATTTTGATTGCTACTTCGTGATCACAAAATGGTTTTGGACAACATTTTGGTTAGGATAATATATATATATATATATAGTGAAAGTGGTCTTACCTCAAAAATGTTGCCGCTTTAGCATTCCATAGTAATTACCTGGGTTGAAACGTAATCAGCTAGGTTGAAACAGATTGACCTAAAATACAAATTTACCTACAACATATTATATATATATAAAAAATAAAATATTTTATTTTTGGTTCTTTATAGGTTAACCCGTGCAGAGCAATCGTCATACAAAGGGGCGATGGTGACTTTGAGCTTCGGAAAACTCATAATCATGCTGGCGAGGTTGGGGCTATCCATGCTGCGAAAATAATATCACAATTAAAGAGGGAAGCTGTGGCAAACCTGTTCAAACCTGCATCAGCCATTGTTAACAAGGTCCTGCTAGAGGAAATGACAGATGCCCCTTGTCCAAGTCTGCCCAACCCAACAAATCTTGCCCGTGCAGCCAACTATCTACGGAAGCAACTGCGACCCACAGACCCAACAGACCTTGACTTTAATTTGGATGAGCATCACATACCAGATGATTTCCTACGTAAAGACATCAAGGTTAGTAATTGTTTTAATTGAATTAACCGAGAGAAATACTATTTTAGTTTGCGAGGAACATTTTTATTATCATTTTATTCAAGTTTTTTTTATATATATATATATATTTTTCGAGTGAAAATTTCGAGTGTTGGAATACATACATTTTAAGACCAAACCGGGACCAGTTGCGAAAAATGCAACTTAGCGGCCTTCCGGCTGGAATTGAACCCGCGACCCTGCGATTGCTAGTGCAGTGCTCTGACCACTGAGCTACGGAAGCCGTTGCCGAGAGCCCAGTCACGAGTTCTGTATATATGGTGGTAATGCCGGAATAAGATTCTGGGTATATTTATTTTATTTTCACTCGAAACGTCAGTATTTCGTTAGTAAAAATCTTGGCAGTTTACCACCTTTTCACTCTGCTATACTGTATATTCAAAACACTGTCTATGCAACACTCTATACTTTTTATTTTTTACACTGTATTATAATTGATAAATAATAATGATGATATATTCTAATCTAATAATATATATATACTCATTACTCGTATTAGGTACGTAATCGACGTCACCTGTTCTTTGCCACAAAGAAACAACTCGATGTCCTGAGTCGTGCCAAAAGTTGGTATGTGGATGGTACCTTCAAACTCTGTCGTCATCCATTCAGCCAGCTGTTGACAGTGAATGCATTTGTAAGGACAGATGACCATGCCAAACAGGTCCCTTTACTTTTTGTGTTGATGTCGGGCAGAAAGAAGTACGATTATAGGGCTGTTTTTCGTGCTATTTTGGACGTCCTTCCCATTAGGCCATTGGTTAAGCGGATCACAATTGATTTTGAAATGGCACTTTGGTCTGTTTTTCGTGAGTTATTTAGTGGAACTAAGATCATTGGGTGTGCTTTTCACTGGACACAAGCTTTATGGAGAAAGGTTAGATGACACTGATTAATAGTTTTCAATTGTTATTACAAATTAAATAATGAACAATTTTTAATATTATTTATTAATTTATTCTACTAAAGTATCGATTTTATTTTTATTCTAGATTCAAGCACTTGGCCTGCAAACAGCCTATACCACAGACCGGGGCACCTACAGTTTCTTAAGATTGGTGATGGCACTACCTTTTCTACCACATGGTGAAATTGTGCCAATCTTTACCCGTCTAAGACAGCAAGCAACCACAGAACCCCTCCTCAAATTTGTCGATTATGTAGACACCACGTGGATCTCAAGCAGTACATGGCCACCTAGCTGGAGTGTCTATCTGCAAGCCATCAGGACAAATAATGATGTTGAAGGGTGGCACAATGCTCTCAACAGGCGTGCTCATGGAAAAACTCAGCTCCCACTTTACATGCTGATAGAATTACTTCATCAAGAAGCAAGGCTGACATCCTTACAGATCCGACTGGTCAGTGAAAAAAAATTATGCCGCATTCAGCGAAAGGTGTACCGTGACATGCAGGCAAAAATATTCACTCTCTGGGACAACTACAAGACAGGCAAGAAATCTGCATACCAGCTGCTGAAGGCATGCCAGTATCTAAATGGCAAACTAGTACACTAAATGTGGAAACAATAAAAAAATAGTTTTACGCATGCACTAGTATTAATATTGTATATATTTTATTGTATATTTTATTGCCACTTTACCTTTCTTATTTAAAGCATTATTACACCAATTCTTTGTTAATATTTGCTGTATTGGAAGCTGGAGCATGAGGTCTGAATTTGGAAGGATATTGGTCGAGCTGTGTAATCAGGGTAAAATTGAAAACATTTTTACCCTGATAACACAACATGCATCTTAATTAGTCTGCAACAAATTGAACAAAAGCCATTAAATGTTTAAAATAATTCCTTCAAATTGCTTTTCTAAATTTTGACTGGCTGACAAGCAAAACAATATACCGGTAAAACACTTTCTATATTAAATATATCAAAATGACAAAAATGTCAGACAATTACAGCCATGAGAGGCTTCTTTGAATACAAATGAGATACTCAAGGAGAAAAAATATTAGCCATACCTTTTCGTTGCGAAAACACCATTTATAATTCCTTCGAATGTATATCCCCATTCTATACTTTACAGCCTCAACAGTCAAGCACTAACCAGATATGGGACCGCTTTGAAACCAAATCGAGATTTCGTGTGATGCCAATTGCCAAAAATATATTTTTAAGATTCTTAGTTCTAAAAAAACTGTATACAGGTGAGGGGAACTGGTTTACGATTGGGGGCGAAGTGGTATCCGATTGGGGGCGAACTGGTATCCGATTGGGGGCGAACTGGTATCCTATTGGGGGCGAACTGGTATGAGGTTGGGGCGAACTTGTAGGGGGCGAACTTGTAGGGGGCGAACTTGATATGGGGCGAAATCGCCGTAATTCAGTTTCTCTAAGGATATTGTGATCTATCCTGTCAAACGCCTTTGAAAAATCAATTAAACAGGAACGGACAAACGTCTTTGGAGTTTCAGTGACAGAAAGCCATAGATGGATTAGACGAATAAGAGCATGCGCGGTAGAAGAACCTCTGATTCCACCAAACTGATAAGGGTCTAACTGCGGCATAATTATTAAGGACAACCACTTAAAAACAAAACCTTCGAGCACTTTACCCATAACAGCTGTCAAAGAAATTGGGCGTAGATCACTGTCCACAGATTGCGGTTTGGGAATCTTCGGTAGTGGTAAAACATTTGCGCATTTCCAGAGTGGAGGAATGCTACTCTGACTGATTGATGAATTGAAGATTGCACATATGGGATTGCTAATAACTGAGGCAAGGTTTTTCAAGAGCCAGTTAGGGATTTCGTCCGGGCCGTTCGATTTACATTCTTTAATCGACAGGAGAGCTTGTTCAACAGCTTGGGGTTTGATGATATACTCATTAATATGGGGAACAGGAACTGGTGTATACGTGAGCGCTGGAATCTCATCAGCAACTTTACTAAAATAATCGCTGATTACTTCTACTATATCTAAACCTCTAGTAATAGAACCATCTACAGTCGTACTAGAAAATGTTTTTGTTTTCGAAAGGCCAGACATTTGTTTGATACTATCCCAACACTTTTTAGGATTGGATTCTTTCAATTTACTAACACAATTTTGGTAGTAACGTCGACGTGTCGATTTGCAAAGTTTCATAACTTTGTTGCGATAAAAATTATACTCGTGTTGGCGACCGCGTTTAGCAATGGTTTCCTTAATAACAGGAGTCATCCATGGTTTATCAGCAGGGTGACATTTAACTTGACGAACCGGGAGGTGAGTGTTCATTGCATCAGTTAGCACGGTATGGAATTTGTTAAATTGATCTTCACACAAGGTGAGATTTAATAAAGATGACCAATTCACCGCTTGAAGTGACGAGAACAATGCTTGCTTGTTAGACGCTTTGCAATCACTAGGGGTGGGCGATACTGGGATTTCATGTTTCGATACGATACCGATATTGATACTGACACTATTATTACTACATAAGTTTTACTAATATACTTTCACTGTATTAATATATGATTTGTGTTAATAATTGACAATTACATCAAACGTTTAAAACCACAACAAAGATTTAATAGAATATAACTATTAACCCATGGTAATTAAACATTAACAATGTAAAATATATAACCAAATGTTCAGTTTTGTACTATAGATTGTCTCAGTGTCTCAATTACTACATGTTTTGATTCAAGAAAAGAAACATATCAACATTCTTTGGTTTCAGACAGCTTCTTCTATGTGACACTAGTTCTCCAGCTTTAGAAAATAAACGCTCTGAAGGCACAGATGTTGCTGTGATGCACAGATATTTTAAAACTAATTAATAATTTTAAAACTAAGGCCTGGATAGTGCTTACTGTTTGCACACCACCATTCCAATGGATCTTCTTCACGTGGTATCACATGCTCTTCAAAATACTGCCTGCTCTCAAACAATTTATCATTCATTCATACCTTGCATTGCATTTGCTTTCGACGTGTATTACTCGTTTCAGCCGTTGGAATAGATTCTTCTAAGACTTCTATTTCTTCGTCTTCTATTTCAATTTCTTCTTCATTTTGTGAACTGATATCTGGTGAAGTTGACGCCATATTTTTTGCCTTTTTTGGCAACGTGGGCACTGGGCAGCGTGCGCTGATCTAAACTTATTTGGGAACTGGGAAGCGTGAAGCTGTACTTCATTTAAGACTGAGTTCAATTCAAAATCAATTACTCAATTAGTCCGTATCACGTGACACGTGAGCAATATCGAAATCATCGATGCTGAAAAATAGTATCGATACCAATTACTAATTTCTCAGTATCGACAGTATCGATATTTTTTAGAAATATCGCCCACCCCTAGCAATCACGTCTTTGAATGCGAGAAGTTGGCAAACTCGGAGCTCGTATACCAGTAGGATGGAAAAGGACACACGAATGATAGATGTACTGACAGGTGGCACAATTTGTGGCTCGTCATAGTAACGTGACAGTGTCGAATATGCTTGATCTAAAATGTTATTACCGTGTGTAGCTTTGGTTACAAGTCTCTTTAGCTTGAAGGAAGAGCATAAACTACCCGGTTTAAATTGATTAAAATCACCAACAACGAAAATAGCAGAATTAGGATAAGCAGTAAGGGCGGTATCAAGACAATCGAACAGATGCGTACGAAGTTCATTATCATCATTTTTAGGTGGATGGTAAACAGAGCCAAGAATAATAGAGTTAATGCCCCTTGGTAAGCGATGTGGTCTAAGGAGAAACCATTGAGTTTCAAAATTGGGATCGTTTAGAACGTGTAATTCAATAAAATTTATCCTTGAGTTATAAAAGTACAAAGACCACCACCGCGTGCATCGTTAGGTCTATCCCTGCGACAGGTAAAAAAGCCAGGTATGTTTACAAGTTCATTAGTCACGCACGACGACAACCATGTCTCCGTAATAACAGCGATGTCACATTCATTCACAATAATCGATCCATTTCTTAACGATAGAGCGAGCATTGCACAGAAACACCTTCGGAAACGAATAACCCTTCGATATACTTCGGATAGATGGAACAGAGGCATCTTGAGAAAATATTGATGGTTGATTCGGCAAAGTGACTTGAATATTTAATAAGTTGTTAACATTAGGTCTAGATGTAAACTTCTTCGGTTCACGAAGGCGAAAGGCGACCACAGGAATCGAAAATGGTGGAGCTAAGTTCTTCGGTTTACCTCCTCTGGTACCACGCCTGGCACTTGTCACAGGAAATGATGAGCTTTTCACTCAAGCGTTAAATCAGCAGAAAAATATGGATAAGAAAAAGGAGCAATTGAGAAAATGGGTGTACTGCATGGTGATAACGAGAGGCAGAATGCTCTTAATGACGGCAAAAAGCTGTTAACTACAATGAAGAGAGTTACAATCCGCGAGGAGATTGAAATGTTAAGTTTTTCTATTTCGCAACGAAAGAAAAACACAAGTCGTTTAGCAGGTTAGTTTTTCTATTGAACAAATAGCAAATTGCTTGCATCAGACTCAAATAAATGTTCTATTTATTTTACCGAACGAATATTATCGCAATTGTACAGTTAGGTACAAGTTGTAAAATAAAATTTGTTTGCTTTTTTAAATTTTCTTTTTTAATTACGTTTTCACACCATGTTGCAGTACTCGAAGTTAATTAAGAATTTATATATATATATAGAAATCAATTTCATTTTTTGCTAGATTCTTCCAATTAACAAAAGGTCAAGATTAAGAAGTAAAAATTTAAGCGAGAAAAAGAAACTTGAAAGTACTATCAAACAATATAATTCGGTAAACAGATTAGTGGAAGACGTGATAGCGGACGTTACCTCTGAGCAAATCATGATGGGAGACTTCCCTTGGATTGTTGCGAAAGACGGCGACGGTATAGAAAGTTTTAAAATTGAATGTCGTGATCGCTATCATATATTACTTTTTCTTAATTGCATGTTTTAAATATTTAGATTTCTTACCGTTGCGCACAAAAAGAGTGCCTGTCGAGAGTTATCTCACCGGTAAACGATTGTCAGAAGTTGAAATTTTGGAAAAATAAATGCGTCAGTTTCTCTGTTACTACAAGGATAACATGTTTAAACTTACGGATCGTTTGGAATATATAGAGAAGGGTATTTAATATTAAATATGAAATAATATTGTAATAAACTATAGGTGTCTGTGAATTGGAAATTATTGCAGTTGATGTGTTGATAATTACACTGATAGATAAAAAATTCTTATCACGTGGCCTAACATATTTTTAGATGAACTAACTGATGAGATCGTTGAAACAGAACAATTAGCTGAGGTAATTTGGTTATAATTTCGAAAGAGGAGAAAGTTAGATTGTTGTATTTGTAAACGATCAATATTATAATATCCATGTGTTATATAGGTAAAGTATAGAGCAGGGCAATTCAACCGCCTTGTTAAATAGTGGGATATTTTTTTGCAAGAAGATGATAAAGGAAGCTGTTGGTATCCTAAAGCCCATGCTTCAAGGTACACTAGACGATATTGTCCTTTCCGATAGCGACGAGGAACCAGATGGTGATACATGGGACGACGACTGGCATTTAAACAAGAGATCGTTTGTAGATGGTTTTTGGATGGTTTATGCTAATTGGAGTCCAAAATCCAGCTACAATGAGTGGGTGGCATCCCATGAAACCCCTGTCAATGAGCAGATAATACGGATTTTTAATCCCGGGGGACTGGAAGCCTTGGTCTTATGTTATTTCAATATTTAATATGTATGTGTTTGTGTTGAATGTGGAAAATGAAAAAGAAATAGATAAAGAAAAATAACGACTTTATATTAACGGTGGGTTATTCACACGAAGTTTATACAAGGTTTAAGAAAGTCGTTGTATAAACCATGTTTAAACCTAGACGCAGATCGAGTGTTCAGTCTTTAATGCAGTGAGTGATTGCAACAGCATGACTGAGGGTGGGAGATTTCCTCCAAAATTGTAGTATTACAATGTACATACCTTGGGTGGGTGACTCCTTAGTTTCCTTGTCCAATAACTCATAGAATTAGAATCAAACTTCGGCCCAATTTAAAATTATTATAACATCAACCCAAGTCAGTTTTAGGGTTAGCGATTATTTGAATTTCGGTTTGTTCATATATCGAGAAAGCGCCCAAACTTCACCTTGCAGGTAAGTCTCCTTTAATTTTTAAATTCTATTTCGTCATTGGGCTACGTCACTAAGGAGTCACGTGAGATATTCATATTCAAAGTGTTGCAATCAGGAAGTTTAATGTGAAAAAACAAATAAAAACAAACTGTTACTGTTATTTAGACCTAAGCCACTGCTGTTGGTTGCTGCTGACAATAATAGTTGTCCAAAATTATTTGTATTACCCAATGGTTTGTTATAAAACTCATTAAAAGTTGTGGCGTTAGACCACCCAGCACTTTATAAAATTGTTGCAATGGGCATGCTTGATCTGTTCGTTGCAGATGTTGATGCCGTTCTGGTGCTGTATCCAGTGAATTCCAGCAAGTTTTAAAACCAATTTGAGCCACCTGTATATGGTGTCAATTGTTACCCCTTTGTATGTTTTTTTGATAACTAATCAATAGCTGATGACATTTGCCTCTGAGAGTTTTATTTCTTTCGAGGTATGTTCTTAATACTGTCACCACACACAAAGGCGTGCATCTGGAGTGAATGATGTTACAACCAAAGGAAAGATATCCAGACCAGGAAAACACTTGGGTAATAGATTTGTGTAATGAAAAACACATTTTGCATTGGTGAGCACCATGTTTTCAATGGATAAGGCCTGCATAGTTTGACATCTCTGTGCCGATAACAAGGCTATAAGCGTAGTTAATTTAAGTGTTAAATCCTTCAAAGTTAAATATTTGGGTGGGTGTAACGTTTTTGTGTTTATTATTTGCATATAGGGGGTCCATGCTAAAAATGACCCTATTTTACATATATGAGTGAAATAATCGACCAAATAGCCTGAAACTTTGACACACATTTAGTATTATCGATGTTATGACATATCCAAAATTTAAGAAAGAAATATAAAATTTTCTTTGTGTATAAAAATCTTGCGTGCAGAACGACGTGTAACTATTGCATATAGGTAGGGTCCACGAAATTGCCTGAAATTTAGTATTACCGATTTTATTAGATATCCAAAATTTCAGGAGCCTTATTTTGATAATAGGAACAATTTAAGAATTTGGGGTGCCACAACATGGTCATGTCCGATTTCGTGGCAGCACTTCTAAAATTTCTTCAACTATCAAGGAAAGTTCTGTGCCAACTTTGGTATTTTCTTATCCGTCCGTAACGGTGGTTTCGCTATATGCCACCTCACCATAAAGGTAAGCGCTAGTTCTGCTAAGCGAAGTAACGTGGGTGTGGAGTGTTCTAAATGGATGCGTTATTAAAAGAAAAAGTTAAGAGCTTCATGGCCATCACGATCGGGAATGACGGTACGTGTATAAGGACTTGGCGTCCATGGTGAAAATAAATTACTGAAACGCAACTGGTCGAACGTTTTGCAAGGCATGTTCACTATCTTTGATATAAGAAGGCAACTTCTTAACCAAAGGAGACATTACATTGTCTAGAAAACTGGTAATGAGCTCTGTGGCGAAACTATAAGCAGAAACAATGAATCGACCTGCCAGGATTATTAGGTTTATGAATTTTAGAGAGGAAATATATAACGGGCATTCTGAGACCATCTGACCGAAAACCTGTCAATACCTGCAAGAGAGCCTCTTGTTGATACAAAGTCTTCCTTGACGGTAATTGTCTGAAGATACGCTATATACAATACTACGTTATGCTTGTTTGTAATTGTCACTGATCACTCAGTCTCAGACCAATTTTCGCAGTTCTTATAAATTATAATTATAAAAAATTGTTAAACGAAGGAAGAACCTTTTATCGACATCGGAAATAAACTTTGTGACAACGGTATAGTTCTAATTACATCCACCTGCTGATAAACTGAACATGTCTAATGCCACACGTTATATTGTGTTCAAAAATCATTATAATGCCACACGTTATACTGTTCAAAAATAATTATTATTCATGAGGAAAACAAATAGAAAAACCATGCATGAGCGTATCGTGTCTTTATATATATTCCACACAACGCTGATGGAACAATTGTATCTCATTTGTTAAAAGGATTAAAGGAAATGATATAGTTAATACTGATAATACGGTTACGGGATCGTTTCAGGTAGTATTTATTCAGATATTTACAATGGTTCGGTGTACAACTTTGGTAAACTAGGATCTACTCAAAACGTATTTACAGAAGAGGAACTTGTGGCGGACTCGCGTTCTGCAATCAACAAGGTTAGGCCTGTCACTCTACTCAACGGTCACGTGACTCACAATAATATAAACAATAGTTATTCCCTTTACATTACTCCCCCCTCAAGAATCAGCCTCCTGGCTGATTTATATAAATGTAAACAATCAACGGCGAACAGTATATGTTATTTGGAAAATCTGTCCAAAAGTCGCTTATCAATAATATTGTCCTTGGGTTCCCAAGTGTTCTGTGAGGATGGATACCCTTTCCACTTGACTAGGTACTCAGGCTTTCCTGCGCGAATGCGTTTTCGTACAAGGTGTTCCGCGGCAAATATGTCTCCATTATCGGGTGGTGGATTTACGTGATGGTCATTGGAACTAACCGACGGTTCAAGTGGTGGTAGTAATGAGGTAGATTGATCAATGGATTGGTTGGTAACGGGGGAAGGGTTAAAGCTATCGGCGGGTAAGTCGGCTTCGGCTAAGTATGGATCATTAGCGTCATCTGTAGGTGGAGTAAGTGGATGGTGGTTTGGATCGACGTAAGGTTTGAGACGGTTAGAGTGTACCGTTGTGGAGATACGACGGCTATCGCTGGCTCGTAGCTGATAGTGCACCGGGGAGAACTTTGTGACAATTCGGTATGGACCATGCCAGTTGTGACACAATTTCTTGGATAAGCCTTTTCGGCTTTTGGGTGTATATACCCAAACCTTGCTTCCAACAACATACGGCGATGGAACTGCGTCCCGGTCGTAATAATCTTTCATGCGTTGTTGATAGCGTTGAATATTAGCCCTGGCTAATTCATGAATTTCTTCAACGTTTTTGACGACTCGAGCGCGATGATCGTCAACGGACGAGGATACGTCAGCGGGTGGCAGTAGACTGACATCTAGTGGGAGGCGAGGTTCTCGACCATACAGGAGATAGAATGGTGATTCCCCAGTGACTTCCGATGGAGTAACACGATATGCGAAGAGCACGTTCTGGAGGTGTTCGTCCCAATCACGTTGGTCGGAGCTCACATACATCGACAGACTTTGAACAAGTGTGCCATTAAATCGTTCGACAAGCCCGTCTGTCTGCGGATGGTAGGCGGTGGTTCAAAGTTGTTTGGTGTCCATACCTCGGAGACAATCTTGGAGAGGAAGTTCTTACCTCTGTCGGACAGGAGTGTGCGAGGTGCACCATGGCGAGCCATGATTTGGTTGATGAGGAGATTGGCAATGACAGGAGCGGTGACGGCACAGCAAAAGCCTCGGGCCACCGAGTCAGGTAGTCTGAAAATACCACAAGATAGCGGTTACCGGCGGGAATGGTCCTACGCAGTCGACGGCGACACGGTCGAATGGTCCTTCTACCGGAATTGGCAGCAGAGGAGCTTTGGCTCTTGTGCGAGGAGTCTTCTTCATGGAACAATGGACGCATGATTTGACCCAGTGGTCGACGTCAGCGTACATTTTGCGCCAGTAATACTTACTTCGCAGCTTCTCGTAGGTCTTAAAAACACCAAAATGACCAGCGGTCGGGTCGTCGTGACATGAAACGAGAATTTCATGTTTAAGGGTGGTCGGTATTACAAGCTGCTATGTGGGAGTTTTCTTGCCTTTACCATTGGGAGTCCAAATATGGCACAGAACGCCATTGTCGTCGAGGAAGTAGTCATCGATGATGTTTAATAACATACGACTTGCTGTATTAGAGGTTGGACGGGTTCCATTTTCAAGATGGTTAATGACGTCAGCCAAATCTGGATCACGGCGCTGCATGGAGTGGACACGGTCGCCCTGATAACCTGGTTGGTCGATGGCTGCAATGACAGGGTATGCACGACGGGAGAGAGCATCGGCGTTGCTATGATGTGTGCCAGAGCGATGTTTGATTTCAAAGTCATACTGCTGGATCTGGAGGGACCAATGGGCAAGGCGGCCAGTAGGGTCTTTGATGTTCATGAGTCATTGGAGGGCGTTGTGGTCAGTGTGTACAGTGAACCGTTGGCCATAGAGGTAGGGCTGGTAGTATTTAATGGCTTCGACTAGTGCCAACGCTTCCCTTTCTGTGACACTGTAATTCTTTTCGGCGTTGGTTAAGCTGCGACCCCCATAGGCGATGACGACTTCATTGTCATGTTGTTGTTGACCAAGAACCATCCCAAGTGCATCGTTACTGGCATCAACATAAACATCAAATTTAGCTGAAAAATCTGGGTAGGCAAGGATCGGGGCGTTGGTTAATGCCTCTTTAAGTTGCAGGAAAGCGTGTTGGCGGGCGTCCGACCATACAAAGGGCTCGCCCTTCCAGGTGAGTTCATTAAGAGGGACTGCCATCTGTGCAAAGTTACGGATAAATTTCCTGTAATAGTTTGCAAGGCCAAGGAAGCTACGCAGGTCCTTGAGGTTGATGGGACGAGGGAAGTTACGTACTGCGCTGACCTTATGGGGGTCAGGGGAGACTCCCTTGTTTGAGACAAGGTGACCCAGGAAGTTTACTTCACTGCACCCAAAATGACATTTAGTAGGCTTGAGACGGAGGTTAGCTTGACGAAGTCGGTTGAATACTTGATCTAAGTGCTGTAGGTGTTCCTCAAATGTCCTGGAAAAGATGATAATATCATCAAGATAGATGAGGCAAACTTTCCAGGATAACCCACGTAGCACACACTCCATAAGACGTTGGAATGTACAGGGTGCATTGCAGAGTCCAAATGGAAGGACCTTGAATTCGTATAGACCCCCTTGTGTAAGGAAAGCTGTCTTTTCCATAGAATCTGGATCAAGTTCCACTTGCCAATAACCAGACATAAGGTCAAGGGTGGAAAAATACTGGGTTCCACTGAGGGCGTCAAGGGTGTCATCGATACGTGGTAAAGGATAACTGTTCTTTTTGGTGATGTTGTTCAACCGACAGTAGTCAACGCAGAAGCCGTCATCCCCATCTTTCTTCTTGACCAACACCACAGGGGCTGCCCAAGGGCTGACAGATGGTTGAATGACATCTTGTCGGAGTATGTTTTCAACATGCTGTTGGACTTTATCGCGTTGGTGGCTGGAGACACGGTATGGGCGGAGACGAATGGGTGGGTGCTGTTTGGTGTTAACTTTGTGTCTAATCAATGAAGTTCTTCCTAGGTCATCAGAGTTAATGGCAAAAATGTCACGATTGTTATTGAGGAGGTTCTCTAGTTGCATTTGTTGTTCAGCTGTTAAACTGGAATTACTGGTTTCAATTTGGATGTCCTCAAGATTTCTTTGGTCAAGAGGTGGTTGTACCATGTTAGTGGTGGTCTTTCGGTGACTTGGCATGGGGTGTGGTGGTGAGGGGTTTTCATCAATAACTATAGGTTCAGTTGTAGGTGGTAAGACAGAAAAATTCCCCAATGTAGTGGACTTGTAAAGGGTAGTTGGTTTGCTTGTTGGGTTTATTACTCGGAAAGGGATGACCCCGTGGATGCTGTTGCTAAAACTGTGGCCCCGCGCATCTGGTATCTTTCAGAAAGTCGGTCTGTTGGTTCAATAATGCCTGTTTTACCATAGGTTGTGTTATCGGACAGCATGGCAGGAATAATGGCTTCAGACATTGGTGGTATAACCATTGTTGCACAAATATGCACTGAGGTGAGAGGAAGTTCCTCTTGAGATGGCTTGTGGGTTGGTGGGTTAGGGTTTGGTCCCCTAAATCTATGACAGCATTGTTGGACTTCAAAAAATCACGTCCCAACACAATATCATATCCAAGCCTAGATATAATCAACAAATCAGTTGGGTATGTATATCCATTCATCCCAATAATAATTTCTACATGTCCGAGTATTGGTAATTCCTCACCACTGACAGTCATTACTGTATTGCCAGCCTTTGTGTCATTTTGCAGGGTAACAGGGCATGTAAAGTGATTTTCTCTAGCAAATTCAGCACTCATAACAGAAACGGCTGCCCCAGTGTCAACAAGCATTTGAACCTGCTGGCCATTAGCAGAACCGCTAACAAATAAATCAGGGGATACAGACATACCATTTTGCTGGTTTTCTTCCATTGTTCTTTCCTGTTGCAAGGGCTGACAACCATTTTGAATACCATTGATTGAGAATTCAGGATAGGGTTGTTTCTCATAATTAGCCATGGGTGGTTGGTGTTGTGTTAAACATGTATCTAGGCCCCTGGTCCAGCATGCTGTGGGAATCGTTGAGGTGGTGGGCTGTAAGGAGGATAAGGTTGTTGGGCTAATGGTGGGAAGGAATAAGGTGTAAATTATTGTTCACCTCCAATTCCATTTGGGCAATTTCGTGAAATGTGACCGGCTTGCCACACTCATAACAAATAGGTCTACCGTCTCTTGTACGAGATGTTTTTTGTCCATATTGACCCTGACGAGGTTGATAATTTCCTCCATAACGTCTCACGAGACCATCAAATCGCCTGTCCATTCGGACTTCTAAACGCTTAATTTCGTCTTGTAGCTTTTCTATTAGGTGTTCCGATGGTTGTTGGATGTGTAGCTTGTAGAAGCAACGACTGGCGGTGTAGGTTGTAGTCTAGTTGCCATATGGCGGTTTTTGGCTCAACCTTGCTGTGAAGGCCCCCCAAAAGGTTTTTGCAGTTTTTGTATGTTTGAAACATGGAGATTCATAATCTGGATAGTGCCACATTGGCACCCGTGGGGAAAAAGAATTATTGAAGGTTTTATATAGACAAGTTCTATTATGGCCACCATATTGAAATTCAAGGTGGCTGCATAACAAAATTCACTGCCTTGCCCTTCGCTATACTGTTTAAGTGTGTTACACGGACAATAACGGTAATAAATAGTGAAAATTTTAATCTAAAAAATAAACTTATTGTAATGTTAAGTATATCGGATTGGATTACGGTTGTTATTATAATAAAGCTTACGTAAAGTAGTGCGCTATTGACCGAGTAATTTGCAAGCTCAGTTGAAAGCAGGAATCAGCCATTTTTCTTATAAGTAGCTTTTTGTTCGTGTTGAACTCTGATGAATTAGACTTTAGTGAAAACATTTATATGGTGTAATCAAGAATGCTAACAAAGTTAAAGCAAGATATGACTCCATGAAGTTTCAAATGTGGGATTACAAACAAACCATTGATCAATGCACGGCAACGAAGAGTCAAAAAAAATTATTGAAACGAGTAAGATAGGAAATTGAAATGAATCCAAATGTTATAATCCAATGCCACCTATCATGTGTTGCTTCATATACTTCTTCGTCTCATATTCCAATGAATTAAAACGTCAAGGTCATCAAGATACAGTAGAAACTTTAAGTCAGACCTTGGCTACAAAACGAATACGACGACATGAAGAAAAATTTTAGAAGCATGCGAACTACGCCAAGATATTTGGGGAAATCAAGTACGCACCAGGTTACTTGGTGCAGTCAGCGACAACCTTGTAACTGGACCATCGCTTACTCCTCAACAGGTGAATCTAGGTCTGATCATTGAACGGAATGACTTAAAAACAAGTCATGAAGAAGATGTTATCATAGCACAGCAGATGGTTGCTGCGGGAAATGAAGGAGCGAACTGTATTAGAGTTATTCGCGATGACACAGATGTCTTTGTCTTGTTGCTGCATTAATATGCCTTCAGCAAGTTAACTTGCACTGTTGTGATAATATTGGTGATACGGTCTTAAAGTATGCTTCGATCATCGCTTACCTCCTGGCCGCTCATGCGCTGAAAGGATGCGATACGGTTGGTTGTCCTTGGGGTATCGGCAAAGTTACCGATATTAAAGTTCTTTCGAAAAAATGAAGCTTGATGCCATTGGTAACCCTAACAGCAACATTGATTTGGTGCTTACGCAGATAATGGAAACATGTCGGATATTCGGTATGAGATCTGGCTAGCCAAATCAGCGAAAGCAGGAGCAACGAAAGTATCGAAATTAAAGTCATTTCCTCCAATCACAGAGGACATATTTTCAGATATGTTATTGTAAAGAAGCATTAAGTGAAGATCCTCCATCTCTCGATGGAACACAATTTATAGCTGGTCCAGAAATGAAACTACCAAGTCGCTTATTAAGGCACTGGCTCCTACAGAAATTCTGGAAATTTGATTTGTTGCAACTGTGCTTCTGACTGGCCACGTAAAAAGCGACAGTCCGTTTTCTGCAAGTGCCACACCTGCGAAAACCGCTATAATTCATAGACAAAGAAATCCAAAGAGGATTGTGAAGAAGAGGAAAACGACAATATTGAAGACTCGTAACAATAATTTATTTTGTTGTCTAATCTCAAACTTTATTCATTGAAATATTTCTACATTTGCTTGTGTTGATTTGATAATGTAAATATAATTAGGAATGAACAATATTAATACTCTCAATGGATTACTATTTTCATTAGATGAACTATTTTATATGAAGAATATAGTAAAAATGTGACCAGCTGGACTGTCAGAAACGATTGCGAAATATCTTTATATAACAGCCATTTTGGACGCCATTTTGGATTTAAGAAAATAGTCATATTTCTACTTTTACAATGATGCATCGAAGACGTTATTTAACTATGCATAGAAAAACAATATAAAAATTATAAAATCATACATTTTTTCAGCGAAATAAGACCAGTTTTTCTTTGTTCTCACATATGGCGGCCATATTGGACGCCATATTTGCTCTATTTTTAAAATTTGGAATAATTCGTTTTCCCCACGGGTGCCAAGGTGGCACTATCCAGATTATGAATCTCCATGTCTCAAAGATACAAAAACTGCAAAAACCTGCTTGGGGACCTTCACAGCAAGGTTGAGCTGTCTGCGACCAGACTATTGCGAAAGTTTGGCAGATAAAGATGCTACTTTCTCCACTAACATCCGGATGGTCTCATCTTGTTGTTGTTGATGTTGATCTTTCACGTCGATGGATTGCTTGACGGCGACTTTGAGCCTGGCCAGGTGTTCTGCCTCTTCAAACGACTTTGGTTGTCGCATGAGGACATCTTCTTTAATTTCAGGTCGTAGGCCTTGAATGAAGTTACGCATTTTGTCGGTATCACTCACATCGAACTGATGACAACGAAAGTTTATCGACTCTATGTAATGTTCAAGAGACTCTTCAGGCTCTTGTCGAAGGCTGCTCAGTGTTTGCCATTGCATCTCTAAGGTTTTTGTAGCTATCCTTGCTGGTTTCTGGAAGAGAATAGAACCACGACTCAGCGGTCCCAGTTAAAAAGAAAATAAGTTCGGAAAGGGCAAGGTCGTCGCTAGGTGAGATTCGTCGTCGACGAAGATGGTGGTCGAATTTCTCGCACCAAAAGGCTTCAGATTTGTCGGTGTCTTGTTGAACGATGTATTGACGGCTGAACTCACAAGTTCTTGTTGTTGTTTAAATTCGTTCAACAATTTATCTTGAAAAGCATTCATTTGCGTTTCAAAACACTTCTCCATCGCTTCGATTTGTTCTTTCGCATTGCTCATGTTGGGCTTTTCCTTTGTACTTGTATCTTTCCTCAAATTATAATAAGTTCCTTTCGTGCTCATACAAGAAATGTAAAAGTCTCCTGGTTATTCAACAATTAGAAATAATTTGTCAGCCAAGCAGCTCTACTTGAATAGCAAAAATATATTTAATGTTCACACGGCAAACAATGGCTCTGCCCGCATTCTCCACCAAATGTTACGGGATCGTTTCAGGTAGTATTTATTCAGATATTTACAATGGTTCGGTGTACAACTTTGGTAAACTAGGATCGACTCAAAACGTATTTACAGAAGAGGAACTTGTGGCGGACTCGCGTTCTGCAATCAACAAGGCCTGTCACTCTACTCAACGGTCACGTGACTCACAATAATATAAACAATAGTTATTCCCTTTACAATACCGTCAATATAGAAGAGATGGTTTGGAAACTCGGCCTAAGTCTTTGTTCTGTGTTATTGTTCACGTTTATGCAAACTTGTGCACGGTCAGCACAAAATAATTTTAGTATAACTGAAGCAATTATCCAAAAGCAGCATTTGGGTTGAATCGCTCAACCATGCTTATAAATATTAATAAGCAAAAAACAAAAGGTTTGAAGTTCACCGGCTTTCCTAACCATTCCTCTCTATTAACTATAATACAGACAAGTTTTGCTAATGAAAATGTTAATTTTCTGTTTTATTATTAACTTCTTATTAACCGAGAGCGCGACCATTATGAGAAAATATCAGACCAAGGTCTTGACAGTACGGACCGAGCCCGTATGGCGAGATTCGTACATAAAAGACCGAGGTCTGATATTTTCCCCGTAATGACCAAGTGGTCGAGGTTAATAAGATGTTTATTATATGGCATAGCTTTTTTAAACAACATACTTTTATACATACGTTTTGAGTGACAGAATCGTCATTTTCAATCTTGTTCTTCTATTGCTTTCATTATAATAAGATTCTCTTTTAAATCATAGTCAATAAACATATGGTCTGAAACTCGGTAAACTTCAAAGTGGTTACTATTGTTAAACAAATGAGCTACGTTTTATGTTGGACGGTACCTAATTATGCACAAACCCATTGTTTTAGTTTTATTAATATTTAAACAGCATGGCTGAACGATTGAACCCAAGCGTTGCTATTGGATGATTGTGTCATTATACCAAAAATACAATGTGTTCACTAACCATCACCGTGCTCAAATTTAAATAAAGGCGAACAAAAAGATAGAACAAAAAATTTCGTTTAGTTTCCAGACCATTACCGCCATTGACTAAGTCTAAATTGTTTATCGTCCGAGTAATGCATAATATATTGCTTAATTTACTAAATTCGTTAAATTTTTGTGGCTTTACAAAGTTTCCTCCATTGTAAACAAAAGTAGCTTTGCCATATAATATAGACCTTTCATAATGGCGGCCAGTCTAAATATTATTTTATATACATGCAAATTAGCCTTTCTGGCCTCGTTACAAAGCAAAGATTCTTTGGAATTACAGACACATGAACGAGGTCAGAAAGGCTAATTTAAATTAATATAAAAGAATATTTAATTTTCTCATTACTTTTTTTAACTAATTTTAATAAAGTACGTGGTATAGCGTAAAACATGTCTTTGAAAAGGAACATGTTTTCCTCCAAATCATGCCTTCCCATTGGATACGGGGCCAGGTGGTTTTCTTGTGCCCACGTTAGAACCACACATTCGTCAGATATGGGAATTGGAGTCCCATGAATAGTCTTGTGTTCGGTTACTCTTCCCGCCACAACAATTTTTCCGTGATCGAACACAACAACCCCGACCGATTTGAGAGCAGAACCTTCGTGGTTGGATGGTCCGTGAGACGTTTGCATCGAATGGAAAGAGGTCTGTGGGATGTTAATTTTCTTTTGTGCTGTGCTGAGATCGTTAGAGGATTGTGCTGTGCTGAGATCGTTAGAGGATTGTGCTGTGCTGAGATTGTTAGAGGATTGTGCTGTGCTGAGATCGTTAGAGGATTGTGCTGTGCTGAGATCGTTGAGGATTGTGCTGTGCTGAGATCGTTATTGGAAAGTGGAGTGGTTCGGTCGTTACTGAGTTGCGTCGCCGTGTGCGTTGGATCCACGTTTGATGACTCCATCTTTCTTTTCGTTTTTCTCTTGTTCTTTCTTCCGCGCACAATCTAATGGCGAAATAGACAATTATCTTAGAGGAATTATCTTGGAGACAAATAAAGAACTATAATTCAACAAAGTCTGTATTACTTAAAGCAATGAAGAATGTCAATTTACAGATCTATCATATTTCACATCGTTCTTGAGATATTTAGACATCACAAGGTTTGCACAATTGTACAACATTTTAACATATTGGAAAATCGTATGAAATCTCTTGGAACTTTGTATATTGCAACAGTTCATGAAATTCAACAATAACAATTCAAATAGCCTGCGCAGCAGACGTTTGTTTGGGGGGAGGGGTTATATTCGGGCGAGGGTTTCCGCCTACGCTGCATTCCGAATATTTCCCTCCCCCGAATATAACCCCTCCCCCCAAACAACTGTCTGCTACGCAGGCTACAATTCAAACAACTTCGGTGCAAACCTTGTGACGTCATAAGTTTTCTAATTTGAAGTCCAAATATCTTGAGAACTACATGAAATGTGGCAGAGCTGGAACATTTTCAAGAGTTTGTTTAAATAATACAAACCTATAGGTTCATAATTGGAACTTTAAGGCAAAACGCCAATCTTTCACACACGGGGATTGCATACGGCACAAGTACTTACTTTCTATAAGTTAGTAAACAAGGTTACTTTCTGTATAAGTACAGATTCGAATAGTCGTTTTGTCAAGGTATTTGTTCTTCGTAAAAGTTGTTATTGCATTAAGAACTCCGTTAAGAATTTTTCGTGACACAAACAACTTGTATAGCAAACGTGCAACTTAGGGACGTACCATTATACAGTATTTCTGAGGGGGGTTGGGATAATATAAAACAATTGGGCTAATATCAAAGGGAACAGTCATTAAGAGGTCAATGATGTTTCAATTTAAGACCTCGCCAGAAACACTCTATTGTTGTTGGGTGAAAGCATCAATCAACTGGGTGAAATAAATAAATCAGGTGAAAGCATCAACTGCTCTTGAAGCTGATTTACATTCTGCTGACATTGATATATGCGGTGTTAGCGAAACACATCTACGACCTGATGTACCGGATGCATTTGTCAGTATTTCCAACTATTCAATTTATAGGAGTGATAGGAACTGGTTTGATAATGATCAACGTAAAAATGGAGGCGTTGCAATGTATGTTCGAAGCAACCTGAAAGTTATTGATGTGATTCGTTCTGACCTATATGAGTCAATTAGTATTATTGTGACATTACCATCTGGTCATAAGATGCTAATTTGTACCACATATCATCCTCCCAAGCCTAAATACAAAGATGTCGAGTTAATTCATTATTTATCTGATCAAATTGACTTGTTCCTAGACCATAACCCGAATTGTGTAGTTATATGTGGAGGAGATTTTAATGGTCTGGATGTTAATTTGTTATCCACTATCACTGGTCTTAATGTTTTGGTTGACTTTGCTACTAGATGCAATGCTATACTAGACAACTGCCTGACAAATCGACCAGAACTATTTTCAAAGTGTTACGCCATTAACATGCTAATTAAGACAGATCACAATGGAATAATACTACCAGCTGGGAAAAAGTTAAAGCCCTTGAGATATAAATATGCATTAAGGGACAAAAGAGAACACTGCAAATTGGCATTTCAACAGCAATTAAACACTTGATTGGAAATCTCTTCTGGATGGGACGAGTGTTGACAATTCTGTAAATCAGTTGCAGCATACCATTATAATGATTATGAACCAATGTTTTCCTATGAAGAATGTTTCAATGTCATCTAGAGATCCATACTGGATGACTCCATTACTCAAACTACTATTAAAGAAAAGAGCAAAATACCAAAGACAAGGGAAAACCGCTGGTGTGGAACTCCTTAATAATCGGCTTTTTGCAATGATTAAAAGAAACAGGAGAAACATTGGGCCTGGTGGAATTGGTTCCGGAAAATGATGGAAGGAAATTGATAGGATGTCAAATAGAAACCAAGTGTTCCAATCAACTCTGGATCAAAATTTTGTAAACAAGCTAAATAATTATTTTGCTGATATTTGCTCGGATGACAACTACAATGCGCCAATCCCTATCAAGGTGGATAAAGATACTCCGGTTCCTGAACTAAATGAAACTCAAGTGTTGCTGGCATTATTAAAAGTGAAAAAGACTGCAACTGGTCCTGATAACATCCCCTATTGGATTTGGAAAGATTATGCTAATGTATTTGCATCAGTGATAAAGGAAATATGGAATTTATCACTCCAAACGTCGACATGGCCCAGTTCGTGGAAAGAAGCGAACATTAACCCCTTAGCTAAGATTGATGTTCCTGCAATATGTCCTGACTTTAGAGGAATTAATGTAGCCACAATCATTGCTAGGATTTTCGAGCGGATTGTGTATCAAAATTTTGTTAAAGAAGACGTTGAAAATAATATGTCTAAGTCGCAATTTGCATATCGCTCTGATAGGCATGCAGCATTTTACCTTGGAAGCCCTTGATAGAAACGATACCTCGGCTATAAGATTATTTTCTTTAGACTTTTCAAAGGCTTTCGACACTGTTAAACATGATATTTTAATTGACAAACTTAAAAACTGGCCAAATATAAAAACTGGCCAAATATAAACCCTATTATAGTAAATTGGTATCTAAGCTTCTTACAAAATCGTAAACAAAGAGTTATCTATCAAGGTATGACGTGTGAATGGAAGAACATTAACAAAGGTACAATTCAAGGTACTGTTAGCGGTCCTTACTTATTTAATATCTTTATGAATGACCTTGAATCAATTAATTATCAATCTTCGCTTGGTAAATATGCTGATGACTCAAATTTGCAGATAATTGTAAGTAAAGATACTACAGATATTTCAAATACTGCAGTTACTCATTTTATGGACTGGTCTGATATTAACAGCATGACTTGCAACCCAACTAAATGTAAATAACTTATTTTCAGTAAGAAAGGACAGTCAGTAAGTTTTAACATGATTTTTAATATAGTACAGCATGACACCATAAAGATACTTGGCATCACCTTTCAAACCAATAGTAAATTTGCTAAGCATGTTGCGATTAAGGTTAAAGAAGCAAATAAATGTATTTTTGTTATAAGAAGCCTTAGGAAAGAGGGCTGTACTCAGAAGGAAATAGACCATCTATTTTTATCTCTTATCTTACCCAAATTGACATATGGTCTTTCAATTTATGGAGCTAGCACATCAGATCTTGCTACAGTACAGTGTTTTTTAAAAAGGTGTCATAAAAGGAAATATTCATCTAAACTTTATTCTATTCATGACTTGCTTGAGAAAAGAGATAGGCGCATTTTTTATAAGATAAAATCTCAGTCACAGCATCCGTTAAGATCTCTTCTACCAAGAGTAAAAGATTCATCCTTTAAGTTAAGAAACCCTACATGTACTCGTCCAAATATAAGAACTGAGCGTTTTAAGAATAGTTATGTAAATAGGCTGATTTTTAAGTATAATTTATTCTTGTTTTAAAATTATTATATTCATGTATTTTACTATTCTCACTCATGTAACATCTGATATGTATAATATCTATGCTATTAAAGATTATTATTATTATTATAATATCTTTATATTTACGAAAAAAATTCTTGCACGGCAATGTTATGAGAAAAAGTTCATGCCTCAAAACATCCCCCCAAAATATAATGGTCCGTCCCTTATTACAAACATCAAACTGCAATTTCTTAATACAATAATCACCATCGAATTATCAACAAGAATTGTGTTGCATGCAAACAAAACACCAGTATGACAATCGCATACGATACATACCCCACAATGATAATCGTATACAATGAATCGTATCATAAATCATTTACAGGTATTCCTTACCAGTGATGTATAGAGAAAATACGTCCAAAAAATTACTGTTTCCAACAAACTTCATTCCATCGCCAGGTGTTCCACAAATGTTGCAAAGCTTCTACCTCTTGCATGTTTGTGACAGGCCAATACAACAATATCCCAGCCATGGTGGATATTTAGGACATTTGCCTAACATACATAGAACACAAATATAAGAATATTGCACATTATACAAAACTAAAAAGAACAAATGGTGAGATCCTATCAGGCATTTCGCTAATACGTTCTTGATTTTAACTGAAACATAATAGTTTGAGTTTGAAATAGTGAGGTTGGTGTCTTAGTAAATTTTTAGGTACAGTATCGAGGTTTTATTATTCATTCACAATCACGAGTCATTTTGGTACATTGTGGAATCTTTAGGCTAATCAGTAAACTGAGTAGTCTTCCAATTGTATCAGTATCTGGAAAGCATTACCTTACTTATATCAACAATGACCACAATTTTTATAGATTTTTATAGATCTTTGTGAGCACATTTTTTATAGGTCTTTGTATTGGTCTTGAATTAAATCAATAACAATTCAAGATTCCGACAAGTCAATCAACTATTTACCAGCGCAAAATAAAAAATCTGCAGGATCCTGGAAAACAATGAAGGATACTGTACTTATATAGAAAGATCCTCTCGGACAATCACAGTAATGGTCTTAAAAATCACTGCAAAAGACCAAATCTTCGGAAATGAGATCCTTTTTCGTCCAACGCGGTTATCCTACTCATCTTTTCGACACCGCTATCACAAAGGTTTCATTATTTCGCGTTTGGACATTCTAAAACCGCAAGCCGAAAACATTTCCGACAACACAATTCCTTTAGTTTTGACATTAAATCCCTTTAACTACAAAGTTAGTGATATTTTCACAGTTAATCCTTTGATCTCTTTTCAACGAAATAAAAACAATCGGAATAATTTAGTATCTAGCATACTGTATATAGTAGTGCCCTTAGGCAAAATCTACAAGAACCAGCGGGCCCGTTGTAACACGTGTTCTTTTCTCAACTCCGTTATACCTGTATTTCGGGACCTAAATCCGATTTCATTATTGGGCAGATTTTTCATGCACTTCGTACTGCATTTTTTGTAGTAAATGTTGCAAACTTTATATATATATATATATATATTTATTTTAATGATTCGTCCACATATATATATAAAATTAAAAGTTAATTTTCTAAATTAATGGTTCTTTAGTTTTCAGACTAGAGGTCTATTTGAAACCTTGATTGGCTTTTAGTTAAAATATATTGGTGAAACCGACCAGCGACTTTCTGACAGGTTTGCAGAACCCCTTGTTCTTGGCTCCTCTACTATTAGGGTATCACATCATATCCTAGCACCAGAGAAAAAACAAGATGGTGGTTTGCTCTCGTCGTACATGTGCTCATATATGCTATGAGCTCATATACGACTCAGCTCATAGTATAATTGTTAAATAAATATATATTTATATGTTAATTTATATATATATACATGTATATATTTATATATATATACATATATATATATATAATATTACGATACTTGTAATATACCCAGTACCACGGCATTACCACCGTCCACCGGCACCACTATATATACAGAACTCATGACTCTCGGCAATGGTTTACGTAGCTCAGTGTCAGAGCACATGAGAATTGCATTTTTAGCAACTGGTCCCGTATTGGTCTTAAAATGTATATATTCCAACACTTAAATTGCCTTTACCATAAATCCTTACAATGGGTGTCCTTTAGTGATAATGCAAAGCCCACTACTCTTGTGGTAGTTTGAGCACTCTGGCCCTATACTGCTTCACACTCTCTGGATGTGCGCATGACTGCTATTGTCCCACAAGCGGTTGTCGCCGGCAATTGCATGTGTATAATTAGTTCTCGTTCCATATCTGGATTGTACTGAGCTACACTGAAGCACGTGTCTGTAGATTGTAATATATTTATATATATATATATTATATAATATAAGAAGCACGAGAGAACCAAGTTTTTAAAATCTTATAAAGATTTTCAATCAAATAAAGATTCAAATAAAAACAATCAAATAAAGATTTTAAAAACTTGGTTCTCTTGTGCTTCTTAGCCTCGCTCGCCCCGCTCCTCCGCCTTGCCGCTCCTCCGCCTTGCAAGTACGCGCGCGCGTACAAGGATTGAGACGCCTGGGTACGAGGCAGTACGTCTCTAGAACCGTTTGTTGAAGGCTGACTCTTGTTCATATATATATATATATATATGTGTGTGTGTGTATGTGTATGTGTGCGTGTATGTGTGCGTGAACTCGTGAGTGACTAGGCTCTCGGCAACGGCTTCCGTAGCTCAGTGGTCAGAGCACTGCACTAGCATCGCAGGGTCGCGGGTTCGATTCCAGCCGGAAGGCCTTGAAGTTGCATTTTTCGCAACTGGTCCCGGTTTGGTCTTAAAATGTATGACATATCCATTTGGCAATTACGGTCACGTCACTACGGTGTGCGTTGTTTTCGAAACTTTGCTACCTCTTACTTGGTGCAAAGTCAATCAAATATAGTATTAAATTGATCATAAAGTTCGGGTGATTCTGAGGATATATTTTTTGTGTTGTCTATCGCTGGAATTATTCGTTTATTTTGGATTCCTTGTCTTGGTCGTCAGCTTGTTGTTGTGCTCGCTACAAATCGGGAATTTTGGTTTGTGGTCATTATCTCATCTACCGTTTAATGGATTTGTTTTAAACTATCTCTGTGAACTTCGCACTTTGTTCCTGTTGACCTGTCAAGTTTTGGTGTCTTTTGGTCATACAGAATTCAAACTACACTCATTTTATGATTTTGACCGTTGGAAATTCATTGACATTAAATCTATAGATTTAATTGATTTATTTAATTGATTAATTTTAATAGATTTATTGTCCAGCGCCGCCCGCCTTAGTAACTACCTTATGTATTTGTGATCGTTTGTCAGTCGTCTGCAGTCTATTATGAATTTCCAACCTAGAATCGTGTCATCTATATAATCTTCTGTTTCCTGGTGCAATTTTGGAATTTATTTCGTGATTAACATTTTTATCGCTATTTTGAATTATTCACGTTTGTATGTTTCAAGATCGTCGTAATTTGAACTTTGCCCTTGGTCAAGGAAACCTGAGACTTTGGTCTTTTGTAATTTCAATGTTTCAACACCAGCTGCGGGATTTCCCCTGATAATTATTATCAAGTCAACTATGGCATTTGTTGCACTATCTTTGTCGCCGCGTAACTTACTGGTTATTATGCACATATTCATATACCTATCAAGTTTTACCCCAATCCACTCCTGCAGATCTCAACTGTGAAATTTTGTATGTGTCACAATTGTTGTCTAATCCAAATATGAACGAATATTCTCATTTTCATATCTCCCGTCGCTCAACCTCCGCCAAGCCTCTCTCCTCAGATAGGAAATTGATCCGTGGACTTCATATTGCCATGAACTTCTCCATAATTCTAATATCTCTATCTAATGACATTTCAACCAATCCTGGTCCTGACTGCAGCATTTCAACATCACCACCTATTGTGCGAGGACTAATCAACCCCAGAGCCCGTTCTTCATTTAATGTTTTGTATCAGAACGTCAGAAGTCTGAAGGCAAACTATCTTAACTCTAGAACTAATTGCGTCTTTAATAAGCTATCCTGTCTACATGACGTTGTTTATGGAAACAGTATAGATGTGATTGCTTTGGTAGAGACTTGGCTCTCTAGTCATGTGCGTGATGATGAAATCTTACCTGTTGGGTACAAGCTAATTCGTAGAGATCGTCAAACAGGTAAACGGGGAGGTGGTGTTCTGCTTGCCGTGAGAGATAGTCAAAACTGAACCTTCTGATTTCGTTTCCGACTCATTAGAACTTGCATCTGTTGTCATTAACTCCTCGTCCAGTAAAGTACTTGTTGCTGTCTGTTATCGTCCACCTGACTCCACCATTGATTTTATTCATGAACTATCCCGATTTTTAAAATTTGTTCAAGATTCACAATTCAGAGATGTCGTTCTAATTGGTGATTTTAACTACCCTAACATCCAATGGTCTAATGGTTCAGGTTTCTCTACCTTAAGTTCAGAATCTAGTTTCATTGACATTGTCTCTGAGTTTAATTACCTACAATTGATCAACTCGCCTACCCGCGGTAACAATCTTATCGACCTGGTTTTAACTACAAACGAACATTTGACCAACAACTTCGAAGTTACTGATGACGAATCCATCTCTCTGCACTCTGATCACAAAGCAATATTTTTCGACTTAAAACTCCATCAACAACCTAAACAATCTTCCGAACGTATAGTATATGATTACTCTAAGGGAGATTTCGTTGGCCTCATTAACTGTCTCAGGATCACTCCACTAGTAGATATAGTCCTCAACGAAAGTCACGACGTAAATCTTCCCTGGTCAAAGTGGAAAAACGCTTTCCTTGCCGCTGTAGACTATTTCATTCCTAAAACAAAGCTCAAGCGTTCATTTACCCTTCCGTACATCACCAAGGACTTACTCCACGCCATCAAAATGAAAGAGTCACTAAGGAGAAAAGCTAAGGCTAAGAACTCACCTCAACTTTGGGAGAAATTCCGCAGAACTCGGCAACACGTCAAGTGTTGGATGAATTCGAAGAAGAGAGAATATCTCTGGACTGTCCGAAAATGTGTTCAATGATCCTAAATCATTTTGGAGATTCTTTAAGAGTAAATCCTCAAAATCCTCTATCCCTGACGTGATTAAATTGAATGGTCAGAAACTTTTTTCTGCAGAGGAAAAAGCGGATGGCTTTAACCAATATTTTGCGTCAGTCTTTATCTCCGACTCCGACACAAGTTCTTCACCTCTTATCTCTCCTAACTCAACATCTAACTCTCTTGACTTATTAACTATATCTGAATCCGACGTTCAGTCATTGTTGTTCAATTTGTCACCCTCTAAGGTTACTGGTCCTGACGGTATACCAGCTTATATTCTAAAGCGATGTTCTGAAGTAATCGACGGACTGCTCTCTTTGAGCTATCTCTTCAGCAGGGTGTTTTCCCTTCTGAATGGAAATCTGCAAATGTCGTGCCCATACCCAAGAAAGGTGACGCTCATGAGGCCACAAACTACAGACCAGTTTCATTACTATCCCAAGTCTCCAACGTCTAATTTTCAATCAGGTTTATTCTTTTGTTAAGAACTCTTTGCATGACCTTCAACACGGCTTTCGTTGCCATAGGTCATGTGTTACTCAACTTTTGAATGTGCTTCACGACCTTGGTCATACTCTTGATTCTGGTAAGGAAATTGACATGGTTTATCTTGACTTTGCTAAAGCGTTTGACTCTGTGTCCCATAGCAAACTCTTGTTCAAACTTAAATCGTTTGAAATCTCTGGTCCACTTCTTAATTGGTTTGCCGATTACCTTCGTGATCGCAAACAGTGTGTTGTCGTTGAAGGAGTTTCCTCATCCTTTCTTAGTGTTACCTCTGGTGTGCCACAAGGTAGTATAATATAGGTCCTATTCATACTTTATGTGAACAACCTTCCGGAGGTAACCAAGAATAGTACTGTTGCGCTTTTTGCTGCTGACAGCCAATGTTATCGTGCTATACAATCACCAGATGATCGAGATCTCCTCCAGCTTGACCTGGACGCTATGTCCAACTGGTCGCTGTCCTGGCAATTGAAATTTAATGTCTCAAAGACGCTTTTACTCAGGATATCCCGCAAACGCAACCCTCCAACTCATTCCTACTTTCTTAACAACGAACCAGTCAAGAGCATAACTAGCCAAGTAGACTTGGGTGTGGTTATCAGCAATGACCTAAAGTGGTCCCCACACATAGCCAGCTGCACCGCAAAAGCCAATCGTATGCTTGGTTTTCTCCACAGGAATTGTACCCAAATGACTGATATTCGTTGCCGCAGGCTTCTTTTTCTTGCTCTCGTCCGATCTCATCTGTCTTATGGTATTGAGATCTGGGCACCTCAAGGATCGTCACGCGATCTTGCGATCCTTGGGGGTATTCAAAGACGTGCTAGCAAATTCATCCTTCAGGATTATGAGTTGTCATATCCTGAACGTCTTAAGAAGCTTAATTTACTTCCGATATCCTACTGGCTTGAACTAAAGGATCTCGTTTTCTTTTTTAAATGTAAACAAGGCCTCTTCGACCTAGACATCTCCTCTTTCGTCACTTTTTCTTCTCAAAGCACGTCTCGCACCCGTTCAAATAAGGACAACTTGCTTCAAGTCAACCATTGCAGGACGTCTCTCTATAGGAACTCTTTTTCAACCGAATTGTCCTTCTCTGGAACAATCTCTCTCCCACCATTCGTAATAGTTCATCCGTTTCCTCCTTCAAACACAGACTAACTGTTTACTACTCTTCTCTACTACACTCATCTTTCGATGTTGACAGAATGCGCACTTGGAAAACCTTCTGTTCTAAGTGCCGCCTGTTGTTCCTAATTCGTCATGTCTTCTGTAAACTGTATATTTGTTCTGGTCTTTATTTTATGTATGTTATGTTTGTTTTCATTAAGGTCGGTCTTCACATGGGACTACTCATGTCCTGTTGACCTTACCTTCAACCATATATTTAGTTATTCAAAGTTTTTTCTCTAATTTAATAGTTTTAATTCTTTCGCATTTATATATGGTTGTAAAGTTAACAAATAACATAAATAAATAAATAAAATTGCCGTGTCCTACACATGTTGTGATTTGCTGTATTTGCGCAGGCTATACAAACACCGTGTTATGAAGTCTCGGTACATTTCTTAGTTTTATTTTATAAAAGCTTTGTATTTACACAACCTAATTCAACCTGACTCGAGGAAGTTTGGGAGAATTCGAAATTACTTAGATATAAATTTAAAACCGACGTTCAAATGACTTGACCTAGTCTAACTATATATTAGCGAGTGACTTACCCAGGGGTAAAATAGCTGCTGTTACAGCCACAATTGAAGGAACCATTCGGTTCTTTTGGAACCCCTACACAATCCCAGTGATATCCATTTGTCACAAACGTCACATAAAATCCAGTCCACATTACTGTTTTGTCAACCCCTGGCTCATGGCAAAGAAATGCACCTTTTTCATATTTCATTTTTTCCCTCTAGATTCTTTGATTTGCCCTTGGTACTCGCTCCAACTGTCCTCTTCCTCTTTTTTACGTGCTTAGCCCTTTTAACCCCACTTTCTGTCTCCACACCTTCGTTACCTTCTCTGCCATGCCTCCACTACCTTCCCCAACTTTATTCACTGATCCAACTCCAGTACTTTCCCCACCTCCATGTTTTCAGGAAGGCCATGGATATATACCAAGTTCTCCTTTTAAGAATGAGGCATATGGGAGTCTGACATGGGCATTTCCAACTACTTCACCAAGAAGAAAACGGATGTTGTGGCAAATTAATTTCACGATTTTAAACTCATTTGAAACTATTTTGATATTATATTTACCGTATTTTCGGTTCAAAATTTCACGGACATATTTCCGCTTTTTCTTTAAACGGGCGATCTTCTGTTTCTGGAGCTTTGATTCCTTAGTTGGGTTCTATGTAAAACGAAAATAAAAATATTACGGAGGTAGCAGCTCTATCCAAAATAGTCAGTGATTGTGTCTACATACCTCTAGTACTGTTCACATAAGTGAAAAAGGTTTTCTGCAACATTTTTCTTTCTGCAATGAGTGCAATCTTATTGCAATGCAGCCTTTGATGCATGCAGCTCTACGCCACTACTCAAATATGTAGTCAATATTGAATTCTTTCAGGCCAGATAACTACGCAAAAACAAATTTTGGAAAAGACACGAGTGAATCGAAAATGTTGATAGGTTCGATCAGAATGTATTTCTAATAAAACTATTAACTTTGTTGACTTTATTCACGTTGTTTTCGATTTTCTTCATTTGTTGCTTTAAACACGTTTCTTCGTCAAGGACTTGCAGATCATTTTTTGCCTGTTGATAAATAGCTGACACTGGGTTTCATCTTGCGCTCGCCACCTTTGAGCAAACTCGACGTGTCTTTCATGAAAAGTCAGTCTTCAAATTACATTCAATGTAATTAAAAAAGAGTAAATGTTACAATTTTGTATGTCTATACATGGTCTGCTAGAATACATAATGTTATTAAACTGTCCACCCCCACATAAGGATCATAATACCTGCACAGTTAAAGATGCTATGCTTCCTATACATTTTCACTGATTTAATAAACCACCCTTCTCTAGGATCTTCTCTGAATCTGTTTCCAAATAGACAGCATGGGTCATCATTCGAAGCTGAGATGGTTGGAAGATGAGCGAGAAAAACCAGTCCTTCCTGACTAGTGACTGTTTGAAGTAAAGTTTCTGGACCATTCAGAAAAGGAGGATGCAAACACCCAGGAAGATCAAAGGGTATTTTCTTCTCAGATATTGGTGACAAACAATTTCTTGAGTTTACTCCAAAAAGTCAATAAGAAGCTCCAGAATATCAGAATCATCTTGTGGCCATCTTTTTTATGAACATAGTGTGTTCACAGAAACTTGATGCACAGATAATACACTTAGGGGATCCATCACTTTGCTTCAATAAAACACCAACAATGGATGCATCTTGCATCTGGATAACAAACAGACTGGTGGTATCCTAAGTAATAAAATAGAAGGCAATATTCAAACTTGTGTACTGTGGTACCACTTATTTTTACTAATAATTATTTTTACTACTAGCTGTACAAGAAAATGTTAATTGCACCCTTAATGAAAATTAACACAAGAGTTGGTTAACCAGCATTATGAGGCATGGGTGCATCAGGGTTCGTATCACTTGGGTCAATAACATCATCTGGCAATAGCAAGAATAAAATGCTAAGTGGGTCCTTGCCTCTTAATGAGATATCAATGAATAACTAGCCCAGCTAAGCAAAGTACCAGTAATTTTCAATCCATATGTTATCACAATGTTCAATTTTCAATAATTTTTTAAAATGTTGAAAGTGCAGATCATGACACATTACTGACTATAGCCTAAAATACAGAGGAAATGTTATATTAAATAAATGTATATTTCTAAGACGTTATTCTGATAAAACCTCATATGTATGATAATTTCCAGGTGTCGAGTGTTTCTGCACCTCAAGGAAAATTGTGTGATGAGAGTCGTACTCTAATAGCAACAAACATTGAATTGTTGAGTTCTGGAAAAATATTACTTACACACACACATACAGATACACACATATACATATATACATATACTAACAGAATCACAAATATATCCGGAAATAACTAGTTTATCACGCTAAATGTAAAAAAATAAACAGGCTTACCTTGCGATTGAAGACGAGTACTGAAACTTTCCAGATAATAGTATTGATAATAGTATTGATACACTTCACTGTGCACATAAGTCAGTAGTAGATTAGGTTTGCTGGCACGGATAAGGAAATATCTTTCTGTTGATACCTGCAGACAGTTATATGGCACTCTTATACAACCCCTTTTTGAATATTGTAATATCATTTGGTCGAATGCTGACTATACTAGCCTGAGCCGTTTGATTAGGCTCCAGAAAAGGGGCGCACGAATTATTCAACAGAAGAGAATAAAAGAAGAACGTTCATCTGATCTATTTAAACAGCTATGTTGGATACCCATTAGTGATCGTTGGACATTCTACAAATGTGTAGCTGTCTATAAATGCCTGAATGGCCTTTCTCCTCCTTATCTCTCGAGTATTGCGAAGAGAAATTCATCAATCCATAACTATAATACCAGGGGTAGAGATAATATTCATTTAGATAAAATAACATCGAAGTCTGGCCAGAGGTCTTTTGCCCACACAGCAGCATTGCTATTTAAGTCTTTGTACTGAAGTTAAGTCAGCTCGCTCTTTAAATGCGTTCAAGGCCAGTTATTGGAGACATTATGTAATCTCAAATTAACAGACTATTTTTTATATTTTACGGGCAATTTTGTAATTAATTTTAGGCTATTGTAATTAATTAGGATATTGTAATTAATTTCTAATAGGCTTATATTGTATTTCCAATCAGATATATTATTTTGTAATTTAGTTATCGTAGTAAAGCACAGCACAGCATCTTTGGAAAATTTTTTTCTGGCACAGCATCTTTGGAAATCAGCGAAAGCTGAAAGATTTCTGTGGTAAATAAAGTTTATTATTATTATTATTAGATGAATATATTCCTTATCTTGAGAATTTCATGGAGTTCGTACAGTAGATGACGTCATAATGCATCGTTTGCATGTTACACAAACGTGAATATATTTGGAACAAGATGAGATATGGACTAAGTGAGAACTCTATTCTTGCTTAAACCCAAAAGTATACTTTGGAAGTAGAATCTAAATTAGGTTGACGATTTTTGGTCATACTTTTGAGTGAGTGTTGTTGGTATCAATACGGTTGGGGGGGGGGGGGGGGTAGAGATATGGTTGGGAAATCGTGGCTGGATGAAATTTGGGAGGTCGATTTTGAGTAGTAGATGTCGGTAAAACACGCTGGAGTTTTTTTTACGTATCATGGGGCTAAAAGTTTGTGGTAAGCTATCCTCCTGCATTGACGTGGGCTCTGACGTTTGAAGGTAATAGTGAGTGTATAAAGCTTGTAGTTCAGGTGTTGAATTATCATTGTTAGTAGTCATCAGTAACAATGTTGCTGTGAAGTTAATAAGCGTTTCCAATGTGTTTTGTTGTGTTGTTTCTTGCAATAGATTAGCTTCTGCAGTTACAATGTTGTTTGAACTGTTCATTTAATACACTGTTTGTTGAAAACGTTATGATTAACATTTACAGGGTTAGTAGATGTCATGGTTACTGGAGAGGTTGTCTGTTCAGTTGTTATATTTGTCATGGGAGGATCCTGAGTTGTTATCTTTGGCATTGCTTGCGAACTTTTAGTGCTTACAAAATATGATTTACAGCTTTTTCGAGCAACCATTTCCAAAATCAAGAAAGCCTTCAGTTCTCCGAGTCCTTAAGTGCCAAAATTGTACACTTCCATTCCACGTTTTGTTTCGTGGGCTATATATATCACGATATGTGTACTCTGTAGGCCTGCATGCAGGTTTGTTGCCTATATTGGAAATAAATTAAAACAGATAAAAATAAATTATATTACAACAAACATATTTAAATGGTAAAAAAATCGATTTATATCGGGCACTCTTAATATAACAACAGGATATTGTCATAGCAAGCCAAGAAACTTTTTTCGTTCTACCTGTCAGAATGACAAGCACAAATATATTTGTTTTAGACATCCAAAATATGTGCCAGTCACCATGAAGGTCTTTACAGTTTTTAATAGCGTTATGCTATAATAACTCAGCATAACATATCTAGACAGGTTTCTTTCTGACAAATCACTTTATCTTAAAACGTTGAATACCATCTCACATTGACTCACAACATTGCATAACATCACAACTTTATGTACAGTAACATCTCACAACTCAGCTCAACATCTTACAATGTCACAAAAACACAGTTCCATTTTTTAAAAACAGTTGTGTAAAAATATTCGTTAGATGAGTACCGCACAAAATGACTGCCACAACTATTATTGTGACTGACTAATATCTACAAATGACAAATTTGTACCGAATAATGTCCGTGATCTGACGCTTGTAATATCAAGGCTTAAATACTATACAATGCAATAATAAGAATATTTTCGTGATAAAAGATCAAGGCTACAACCTAATACCATTTGCATGAACGAAAACATTCATTTTAATTGTTTTATATTATATTATATTGTTTTATAATTCTGTTGGACAAATTGAGTTGAAGAGTCTGTCCATAAAATTCCAACTAAACAGGAAAAAGCTAATAATTGCCTTTTGAACAATTGGCTCCTGTATTATACTTAATATCGCGAGAGCAGCCGCGGTGCGGTGTTAATTATATTCGTTATTATACGTGCTACAGTATTGTAAAATAATGTCTTTTTGCTTCCCGAATGAAGTACTTTAGTTCTAAATAATCTCAGAACGCCTGGGAAGAGCGTACAGACGCTCACGGGTAAAGTAGCGTCTGCGCATCAGAGCCAAATTCTGTGTTCTGTAATTTATGCCCATTATTCGCAATGCTTATAGATTGTGTTTATGCCTTTATAAACTTGCTCCAAGTCTGCCTCTTGATTGTTTCGGGTTTATTTAAAGACGGGTTTGTTTCGAGAAGACGAGTTTATTTCGAAAGTGGTTTGTTTCAAGGTTTTGAAAAGAACCTGTCTCGAAACAAACCCGTCTTTAAACAAACCAGTCTTTAAACAAACCCGTCTTTAAACAAACCCGAAACAATCAAAAGGCAGACTTAGAGCAATTAGTCTATGCTTATAGCAACTAACGAGTATTCACTAAAAGTTTAAGAAATCATATGAAGAGTTTAAACGAAACAGCATAACGAGAATCGGCACTCGACGGCTACCTGGAAATATCGTATGATTAACAATTCGATTCACGCATCTCTACGACTGTTTGATCATCCTCGAACCAAAATTATGCCGACTATAAACAGTCATCGTTTGAAAGTATTAGCAAACTCTTTAATAGTCTCGTTTATAAGGAAACGTTGAGGCGGCTGAGAAACTGTCTTCGACAAACTGGTAAACAACATGACGAACATTGAAAACGGAAGTAGTTCTTAACCAACTGAATTATTAGTATTAACTAAATTTTCTAAGCGACCAATCATGGTCTACTATTTAAATTCCATATAGTAGCTACGTCACAGAACACGATTAACGGCGCTGGTTCATAGTCTGTGTTTTTCAAATTTCACAGACTGGCGTAGGCTACTGGGAAGCTTGACCGGAAGTGTTCGGTCTTTACTAGTGAGATTAGGTTACCTGTGCAATATACGAAAAACTATGTGCGAAGTGTGTGAGTTTCGTGAGAAAACCAAGAGACATGTGAGTGATCAAATTTATGTTTGTTATTGAATAAAGTAAAGATATATATCGTAAGCGTGATTCATTAGTGTTACGAAGCAAGTTCGGTACATTATTCGTGCCGTGACCAGGATACAAACCGCAGAATTATAGTTCGAAGCGACGAAGAGTAAATGAATCTCGTGTGAAAAGTCAGCGCCATTATTTATATAAACAACATGGGAGATCAAGACGAAGGTGAATCAAACTCTGTAGAAATTACAGAAGAGCAAGAACTAGAAAGCAAAATTAAGAAGGAAATTGATAAACTACAATTCTACCTAGAGTCGTCGAACGAATTGCTGGAAACTGAAGATTTTGACGAGATAAAGTTAACATGTAACAGTGGCTTAGCCAGGGTGTTGACGTTGGGGGGGCTCAACATCCGAGTGTCGAAGACACGAGATTCCTAGGGGGGTTAAGGGGCAAGGCCCCCGAAAATTTTTTGAATTCTAGGGCCTCTGAGACTGCATTTCCCACATTCTGAGGCAACTTTTAAAAATATCTGAAAGCGATAAATAGCAACGTGTTTTCTTGTTTCCAAACCAAAAGAAAGTAGGTCACATGTCAAAATATATTGAGAATTATTTATGATAAGTCGTAAATTAAAGTCTAGGCAATTTTGAATTTCCAAATTCATTAGAACACCATTTCACGTATTTCAAGACGAGGTTTGACGAAAAGTTAGAACCAACAAAAGCCTTTTTAAGTCATCTAAGGTTGTTAGATCGAAAAAATATTATGAAAAACATTGTTTATACTGTGGTCTGTACACACAAATACAACAGCAGAAAAACACAACGTTTCTGAAGCGGAAATTATATTGTAATATAAAAATAATTAGAACATAAATATTGTTTTTACCGAATAATTGGAGTTTAATGTTTATCATTAACAGGTATATACAACCACCAAAACTGAACTTATTTAAAATGTTTGTAAATAACAAATATTAAGTTCTTATGAAGGCTTCTAAAAGTTGTATATGTAATTGTCATACTAAATTCATTCTCCTTGGAGACATGTCCACAAAATCTGCAACAAGCTTTTCTAAATCTAGTCCCTCCATTATGTCAGATTCTACTGACATAAGCATTAGACTTTGAAGTCTTTCTTGGTTCATTGTTGATCTCAACCGAGATTTGATTAGCTTCAGCTTGGAAAACGCTCTTTCTGCACTACAACACGTGAGAGGCAGCGTTAGAGCAATCTCCATCAACTTTATGGTACTACCATAACACTCTGGTTCCATTTTCCATATCTGGAACAGGTCAATAAAGGTGGCTTTTCGTTGCAAAGACTCCGCCTTTTCCAGCACGCCAGTGAGCAGTGATGACACCTACAAGGAAAGTATTTCGTTCTGTAGAGCATCTACTTCCAGGTCTTTTTGGAACCACTTCATTGCCACAGAGATATGTTTCTGGATCGCCCAACCGACAAGGATGCAAAAACCCAAGACCCTGCAAAACTTGTGCATTATTCTCGTCAAAACGCTTCTCAATTGAAGATGTCATAAGATCAAGAATCTATTGAAAAAGAAAGACGTATTTTTAATCAAAATAAAAGAGTCAAAGAGAGATGCAATTTTTTGCACAAGAGGAAATATAACCAGTTATCTTACGTTATAGTAAAAGGAAACTCTTAGCTTATCTTTTGCTGACAGGTGGACAGCGGTCTGGGGATTGTCATCAAATCTTCTAGGAAGCTTATGTGCACGGACTTCTTTTGGTTCTTCAATTCCCAAGTCACTACATCTTTCCAAGGTGCATTCCCAAAATGACTCAAATTTTGCCTCGCAACGTTTAACCTTGATTGCAGCTAGCAGATCGGCGACCCTCTCACAGCCAGAGGCAACGTCTAAATCTTCTGACTGCAATTTATCAGAAACGCCTTTACTTAGAAACATGACGTTCTAAAGCACCTTAACAACAACAATAAAAATGAAAATAATTTCAAACAGTCAATATACGACATCGTATTCCCATCGTTAAAGATCGTATTCCCATCGTTAAAGAAGTGGCTGAATTTCGAAATTTAATTTAGAAAAAGTCCGCAAAACTTCAGTTTGGTCAATTTTGATTAATTTGATAATCATAGCAAAGCAGCTGGTGAAACCTATATAGCTGTATTTCGATGCATAAAATTAAACCGTAAACCCGTATTACAGTAAATTAAATATAGTAAATACCTCCAATGCTAGAATAAACTCGAAATCTTCAACGTTTTGGAGTAGTCCTTTCGCTTCAGCAGCAATATTTTCTTTCCTCTCATTCTCTCGGATATCTTTTAACGTTGCAATGACAGCTTCTATGGTGTGGTGGAATGCTTTGATGCTGTCTGCCCGACAGGCCCATCGGGTATCGGACAATTTCTTCAAGACATATTCTCGCTTTGTTTCTTCGCCAGAAGCCTGATTCGCTATTCTTTGCTGTTCCAAATACACTGCATGTCGTTTGGTGCAGTTTTCAATGAACACGTACAAGTTTTGCAATGTTCCAAAAAAATATTTTGCAATTCGGTTGTTATTCATTGTCCCCACAATGACGAGGTTCAAGACATGGGCATAGCAGTGGGTGAACAGAGCAGTGGGTGAACAGAGCAGAGGGTGAAAGTTCTTTAATTCGTGCTTGCAATCCAGTGTGAACTCCTGACACATTGCTTGCACCATCATAACACTGTCCGCGCATATCTGAAATTTCCAGTCCGTGTCCTTCTATATTTTCACAAACGGTATTGAAGAGAAATTCTGCTGTGGTTTATTTCATTGGTATAACTCCTAAAAGCCGTTCTTCCACTTCACCATCCCAAACATACCGGACAAGCAGAGATAACTGTTCTGTTTTGCTATTATCAGGTGTTTCATCTGCTATAATTGAATATAGCTTTGCTTCTTTGACCCTGGACACAATTTCGTCCAGGATAGCTGAACCAACTATCTGGATCATTTGATTCTGAATTTCAGGGCTGGTATACTTTGCGTTATCTACAAACAATATAATTTTGACTGATAGTAAACTTGTATATTTTAAACAAAACTACATTTAATAGCCAATATTTCATATCTTACATTTAGGAACATGTCTACTATTTAAACGATTTTAATATGATATAATTAAAGGGAAATTACCTGCAGATTCATCTAGATGGCTCTCCAAAAGAGGGTCACTCTTTGCTTGATGTGCAAGAAATTCCTTGAAGACCCCTTTGTTCATTGAGCATTCGCCCTCGTGGCGTCCCCTAAAGGGTAAATTCAGTTTTCCCAGGAGTTGCACCACATCAATCATCTTGCCAATAATTGTTCGATTTTTTTTCACCTAAATAACCCAAAGTATAATTTAGCTTTTCTTTACTTGACATAGAACTATTTTATGTTTGTATTGAATTCAAGTACTTTCCATTGCAGTACTTTCCACGAAGGAAGGAACATTTTGGTAGAGATCATTTTCTGTATAATTACTTACTGTTTGTTGACGATAAGAGTCTTGTCTTTCTGCTTCTTCGCTTATCTGGTGATGTATTGGCTTCTGATATTTCCAATAACGGTATGCCTGAAGAGACTGCTTGTGACAATCTGATTTTTGGTGTTTTGTCAAAACTTCAGATTTCTTCCAATTACCAAATCCAACTTTGATAAAAGCGAGGTCGCCCTTTGACGAAACCTAGGTAGGAAAACAGTTTGATGATATTCACTAATGACTGATTTTAATAGTGTGTGCCTGATGTAAATGTCAAATCAACATATGACATAAAAACAAAGACACAACAGTATAAACACTTTTGCTGACAAGTCAAATTTAGTATTTACAACATTCCGTCAAGCCGTTACGAAGCTAGAAATCACCTCACATGTGCATTAAATACTCTGCAGTAAAAACAGAAAGCTTTGTTCAGTGATTTAGAATACTCCAGCCAGTCAAACTTTTCATACCAGGATACTTGAAACCGACGATTTCGTTTGTCTGCGGGGAAGTTAACATCTTTAGGCTGGCAAGGGCCTTTGCTTATAACGTGATTTCTTTCTTCTTTTCCACAAGGCAATTGACAACAAGGATCATATACATAATTTAAATATCTGGAGGAGGAGCTTCGGCCATTTTGAATAATGCATAAGTCTGTTTCTATAATACTTCATTTTGTAGGAATATAGTGGATCTGCATTTTCACTCACTGAAGCCGATTTGGCCGCCATATTTGAGGTCGCTCATGTCACATTGCTGCTATGGTTGTAAATTCAACCATGCATTTTGTACTTAGGATTATAGATTGGAAAGACTTCCCAATTACACATCGTACGGGCTTCGTACCCCCCCCCAAACTTTCTGCCCGGATTTCAACTTTTCACAAGGGCAGTTCTTCTGGTGATTGGGGGGGCTCCCCCATGCCCCCCTTGGCTACGCCACTGACATGTAAGCGAACAGATGAAATTCAAGACCGCCTAAATGACCTTGTGGCTAACTTACAAGAGCTCAAGATTGAGCTAGGAAATATAACTCAACGAGCCGTTAGACAATGGAAAAAGGATTTGAAATCTACCTAGGCATCGCTTTCTAAGGCCGTAGAAGACAGGGAACGCAAAGAAAATCAAGAGGCCGAGGAAAAAATATTTACGAAGAAATACGAGAAGGAAGAACGTCTACGACGCGAGATTCAACTACAAGAGAAAGAGCAATGGGAAGAGAAGATGATGGCGAGTTGAAGATGACTTAAAAGCAGATTGAAATGGAAAGACAAGCAAAAACAAGCCGAACGAAGCTACCAGAGCTCAAGATAACACCATTTAATGGGAGTTCTGCAGATTGGATACGCTTCGAAAATATGTTTACGTCGCAAATCCATAATAAGCCAATTTCCGACGAGGAGAAATATGGATACCTTTTGGAACTTGTGAATTCGAAGGTAAGGGATAGATTGTCTAATCTAAAACTGGGGAAGCTTGGCTATAAAACGGCGTGGGAGAGATTGAAAATCGAGTATGGCCATAATAAACCAGTGATTGCAGCCCATATGGAAGAAATAATCAAATTACCCCCCGTAACAGGCACGAATTACGACAAAGTGCGCGAGTTTTATGGAAGTCTCAGCAAGAATTTCGACGCATTGCAAACTTTGGGAGAAGAGGGTATGTTGAAGGGCCTCGTTATGTCAACTTTGAACAAACTCCCTCAAGTGAAACCCGAGTTAGTTCGAACTAACGATGAGTGGGAAGATTGGAATATGCATGAACTCCTAAAAGCAACCCAGGGTTGGCTAAAGCGAAACAAGCCAGAAGACACGGTTGGAAAAGAACAAGAACCACCACCAAGGAGACGAGAACGCAACTGGTTTACCCGAAAGGGGGGAGAATCATCCGGTGCCAAAGAGAGAGGTCCAGTGTGCATCTTCTGTGAAGGAAAACATTGGGGAGACTTATGCACGTTATATGACACCATTGCCAAGCGCCGACGGTTCTTTGTGGAGAAGAGATTATGCTTCAACTGTGGTCGGGCAGGCCATCGAGAAGATAAATGTCGCAGTAGAGGGTGTTATAAATGCAAGGCGAAGCATCACAAGTCTTTGTGACAAGAAACAGACAACAACAACAGACGTTTTACGGACCTTTTCCCCGCTTACGCAGGGGTTGGCCGGTGGTTCCCCACGACAGTTTCCTCCACTTTCCTCGATCATTAGCATCTTCCCTCTTCAGCCCACTCTCTCTCATATCCCTCTCCACTACCTGGCTCCATGTCATCCTTGGCCTTCCTCTTCCTCTTGCACCATCAACCTCAAGCGACATACACCTCTTCACCCAGTCACCATCATCTTTCCGCAGCACATGTCCCAGCCACCTTAATCGGCTCCTCTTTACCACGTCAGACACCGATTCAATGCCCATTCTTTCCCTCAGCTCCTTGCTAGACACTATCCCTCAGCGATACGCCACACATCCACCGCACCATCCGCATCTCTGTCCTCTCCAGTCTATTATTCAGCTCCACAGTCATGGCCCACGTCTCACTTCCATACACCATAGCACTCCTCACACAGGCCACATACACCTTCCCCTTCAGCTTTAGCAACACTTCCTTCCTTGTCAGGATCCCAGAGAGCTCTTTAAACTTTCCCCATGCACAACGTACCCTTGCCACAGATGCTGAATTTGCTCCTCCACCTCCATTCAGCATATCCCCCAGGTAACAAAACTTTTTAACATTCTCTAAATGGACCCCATTGCCCAGATCCATGCTCTCATCTACGTCACTATCCTCTCCATCCTCTGCTCTTTCACACACCTTACAAACAAACGTATCCACAACTCTAGCCAGTGAGCCCTTCACGCCTGAGCACCGCTTGTGTACCCATCCACTACAGCCTGTGCATCGAATAGAATTATTTCCAACACCCTTCCCACATATACTACATGGCCACTTCCCTAACTTTTCAACATGACCACTATTCTTCCTTGACACCATCACCTTAGTCTTACCAGTGTTCATCTTCAAACCCTTTGCCTCCATGCATTCTTTCCATCGCATCACTTTCTCCTTAAGCTCCTCAATGCTCTCAGCCATCAAAACCAGATCATCGGCATACAACAACTCCCATGCATACCCTCTCTAACTTCTTGCGTCAGTGCCTCCATCACGCATACAAACAGCAATGGACTCAGGACCGACCCCTGATGGACCCCAACCTTCACCTCAAACTCTTCACTATTCCCATGCTTCGTTCTCACCACAGTTCTTTCTTTCTCATACATTGTCATCACTGCTTTCACCAACCATTCTTCAACCCCCAGCTTTCTCAACGCCCACCTAACCACCTCCTTGGGAATTCTGTCAAATGCTTTCTCCAGATCCACAAATGCATAATATAGTGCTCTATTCTTAGCCACAAATTTTTCCTGCATCTGCCGAACCATAAAGATCGCATCTGTCGTTCCCTTTCCAGGCATAAACCCAAACTGCATGCCATCTATATTCACTTTATCTCTCAGCTTTCTCTCCAGAACCCTCTCCAATACCTTCATCCCATGTTCCAGCAACTTTATAGCCCGATGTGCCCCACACTCCATTGGGTCACCTTTCCCCTTGTATATAGGTAAAAGGGTACTTAGCTCCCAATCCTTCGGTATCTTTCCCTCCTCCACAACCATATTGCAGATTTCCGTCATTTTCTTCACACCTACCTGACCAGCTGCACTAATAATTTCGCCCACCAATTCCGTTGGCCCACCTGCCTTCCCACTTTTCATCTTCCCTATTGCTTTCTCTACTTCCATCTTTGTGATGTGCTCTCTTGGTCCTTCAACTTCCCCACATTCTACATTCCCATCCCACTCATTCTCTACATTCAATAACTGCTCCATATACTCCCTCCATCTCTTTTTCATCATCTCCGGTTGCACAACTATATTTCCTCTCTCATCCTTCACGCAGTTCACTCCACGCAGTTCACTCCAACCACATCCTGCCTTTCCTTAGCCATCTGCTTCGCTATCTTGTACACAGATCTCTGCCCTTCTTCTGTATTAAGCTTCTCTCCTACTCTATTTCTTTCCTCCTGCTGAGCCTGAGCAACTGCCTTCTTTGCAATCTTTTTCGCCGTCACATACTCCTCCAACAGCGCCTTTTCCTCAGCTGTACCCTTTGCCTGACACCATGCCTTAAACTTAAACTTCTTCTCACCCACCTTCTTCCCAACCTCTTCATTCCACCACCATGTTTGTACATGCCTTGGTGGGCCTTTTGTCCATCCACATGCCTCACTTGCTGCCTTCAACAACCCATCTCTCGCCTTCTCCCATACTTCATTCACATCACCTTCTCCGACCTCTTCCAGAACCAGTTTAGCTTGGAACTGCAATCGCACATTTTCATCTTTCAGCCTCCACACCTTTCTCCTTGGGCAGAATTTCTTCCGACGAGCTTTCGCTATACCCTTCACTTTCATGTCAACCAGTATCAGATGGTGTTGTGATACTGCCTCCTCTCCAGGAATTGCTTTCGCATTCTGGAGATATTTCCTGTCCCGTTTACGTGTCATCAGGTAGTCAACCGTGGTAGTCGATCCACCTGATGAATACGTAATCAACTTATTGTCATCCTTCTTAAACTGGGTTCCACACACAATCATCTCCATTGCATCTCCAAACTCCAATATCTGTTCACCCTCTACATTTCTCACACCATAGCCAAACCCTCCATGCACTCCTTCATACCCATCACTTTCCTGGCCAACATGCCCGTTCAAATCTCCACCAAGAACCACCATCTCCTCATTCTTCAGCCTTCCCACTAGGTCATACACTGCATTCCAGAATTCATCCTTCTCGACCTGACTTCTTCCAACCTGAGGCGCATAACCCGAGATCACATTCACCAGACATTCCCCAATTACCAGCTTCACCATCATCAGACGTTCACTCATACGTTTCACCTCAACTACCTTGTCTATAAATTCTTCCGATATCAGCACACCCACTCCATGGATCCCTTCCGGACATCCTTGCCACAAAAACTTGTACCGTCCAGTCTTCCCTCTCACCATTCTAGTGCTTCCACCTTTCCATCTTGTCTCTTGGACACAACACACATCAACTCTCCGCCTCTCTAACACCTCCGCTACCTCACTCGATCTTCCAGTCATGCTTCCTACATTCCATGATCCAAACCTAATAAGCCGAGGTCCACGTGGTACATCAAGCGAATTGCCATCATAGGTGGTGTTATCCACAACCATGTTTCTCTCAGGTTCCCCATCTTGATTTTTAACGAGAGGAGATGAGGATCCCCACGGGGCACTTTGGGCTGTACCCTGCCCATGCCTATGAACTGCCATTTTGAATACTTAATGTGGCGGGGTTTTTATGATCGGATGCCCTTCCTGTCACCAACCTTTTCTGTTAGGGGAGGACCCTTAGCCTTTGTCTCAAGAGACCAACCTACAAGGCAGCAGGTGGATTTGGAATCAGAGTTTCCTTCTCCTAGCCTTTGCCTGAAGAGGCATTGCCCTGCAAGGCAGCAGGTGGATGCAGTTTAATGTCATACCCAGGACAAGAAAGAGGAAGATAAAACCAATCACAACGCAATGTTAAGTGGATATACATCATCGGTAGAAGAGAAATCACTCCCAGCCATTGTGCCACTAAAAATACAAGGCCAAACATTTTGGGCTTATTTAGACACTGGCTCAGGAAGAAGCTTCATTTCCAAACAAGCAGTGAAGAAATTGACATTATCTCCAGTTCGCCAAAAGGCACGTAACCTCATTACTGTAAATGGTGTAAAGAAGCAGTCAATGCCAATATATGATGTCACGATCAACGCAGTAGATGGTCAAGCAATCGAGCATATAGAAGTAACCGGCAGCGAGATGTCAGATTTCACAACTGTAAAGAGACCGACCATACAAGAGCTTAAGGAGAAGTACAAGCACATTCAAGGGAAGACCTTCTACAGAACTTCAAGTGAGGAGTATCCCATCCATGTAATATTGGGAGATACAACGTATTGCAAAATAAGAAGTGACCAAGTATACAAAGGCCAGCCAGAGGATCCGATCGTTGAAGGAACAAGTTTTGGTTGGGTCGTCCATGGTGGAAAAGATTATGCAGAATACTCGCTAGATGTCTTGGGAGTAGAAGACAGAGGGGAGGAAGATCAGTCCAATGTCCATGAAAAGTTCCAAGAAAGCATAACCAGAAAAGCTGATGGAAGATACCAAATGGGCATTCCATGGATCCCTGGAGCTTTGTTAACAAACACAAATGAGGAGCCCAGCAGAAGACGTCTCTACAGCGTGGAAAGGAAATTGAAGCAAAGTGAGAAGCTAAAGTGTGAATATGAGAAGATAGTGAATGATCAACTACAGGAAGGAATCATCGAAAAGGCACCCAAGAATCCAACAAGTGACCGTGTGTTTTATATGCCCCACAAACCGGTCATCAGAGAAGACGCGACAACCACCAAGGTCAGAATCGTGTACGATGCAAGCGCAAAACCTCATCCTCTCGCTAACAGTGTGAACGAGTGTATGCACACCGGCCCACCACTCCAGCCTTTGCTCCGGGACGTCATGGTAAGGGTGCGTATGTCGACGAATCTGATGCTAGCAGATCTCCAGAAAGCATTCTTGCAGGTCGCCATAAAGGAAGAGGACAGGGACGCGTTTCGGTTCTTATTCAACGTCAATGGAAAAGAAGAGCATCTTCGGTTTACGCGCATGCCGTTCGGGGTCGAGGCTAGCCCTTTCATGCTTGGAGCTACGCTAAAATAATACCACTTTGACCAACAGCCAGCAAAGTTCGAAGACACGGTCCAAGCGTTGAAAGAGAACACTTACGTGGACAACTTGATGAAGACTGCAAGCCACGTCGAGGAACTGGAAACGTTTAAACGAGAAGCAACAGATCCTGGAAGATGCGAGGTTTACAGTACACAAATGGGAGTCCAATGTTGAAGCGTTAGACAACGAATCAAACCCCAGAAAGATACTAGGACACAAGTGGGACAAAAGAGAAGATGTACTAGAGATACAAGCGCAAGTCACCTGTGAGAACAAGCCAGTTTCATTTCATTTCATTTCAAAAGATCTATACTAAGCCAACTCAGCAGCATATACGATCCTTTAGGGATAATGTCACTGACCATCGTTGAAGGCAAAAGCATCTACAGGAGGGCCTGTGATGAAAAAGTTGGTTGCAATTCCGAGGTATCAAGTGAAACAAAAAGAGATTGGATCAAGTGGAGAAACCAGTTAAGGAACGTGAGTAGTAATATATATATATATTTCAATGTGTTTGGGACTGGACCGAGCTCTAAGCCAATCAGAATCAAGAATGATTTGAATTAACCAATCAGAGCACAGTCAAGTCCCATATTTCCAGGAGGGTGTCGTATTTTTAAGGTGTGGTCACCCTGTAAAGAGCGACCAGTAATCAAATCAGGGGGATATGCAACTGGTCGTATACAAGAGGTTTTTTGTATAAAAAATATTCAAATAAGGTGGTTGCGGTCAAGAGTATATATATCACATATTATGATCGTGTTGTTGTACGACCAGTTTTTAAGTCGTCCCTGAGTTTAATGACCAGAGAGAGAATGAAGGTCAATCAAGGTGACTAATGCTAAGCAAGTACTGACGTCATTTGCTATATAGGGTTGAGAGCAATGATGAACCAGGAACAGGATGTTTAGTAACAGATTTTAGTGTTTCAAACAACTGATGATCAGTGGAAAGTTTGCACAGAAACCAAACATGTCTAAAGTGAAACTCGACAAAGTTTCATTTTAGACATGTTTGGTTTCTGTGCAAACTTGCCACTGATCATCAATTATTCGCAACACGAAATTCTGCGACTAAGCATCCTGTTCCTGGTTCATCACTGCTTTCAACCCCATATAGCATCCGCGACAGCACTTATTCAGATCATAATTCAATGTGATATATATACTGACTGTAAAACACACAATGTTTGAAAAAGAAATACAAAAAATACTATTATACACGACCATCATACCTCACCCGATGTGATTTATACTTACGTGCACGTGCCATCCAAAAAACTTCCATATTTTTATTTGAAGAGTTGTAATGTTTTTGAAATAAAAATAATCCAAAATTTTTGCTTATAGAATTAATCATAGAAATTTCCGCCATGGAGCTCTTACCTCGACGCCATCTTATGGCCGAATGACTGATATTTCTTAGTTCGGTATTTAAAAAAATGATGTTTTCTCAAAATATTTCAAGATGATATATCTCAAAAAAATTATTTGGGTATTTTTATCTTCCAAAAAGTTTTAGAGATGATATCTCCGAAAAAGAGTTTTCTCAAAAATATTTTAGATGAAATATTTCAAAATAAAAATTAGAGTTGTAATGTACCTTGGAAAAAGTTTTGGGGTTTATACCGTAAAGTGTTTTAAAAAAATAGAAGAAATATATCCCAAAAATTTTTTAAGAGTTTGTGAATTATGGTTGAGTATATAAGCAGGTGGGTTTCGTAATATTTTTCAGTTGGGTTTCGTAATATTTTTCAGTTGGCTCCTGTTGTGTGTATTGCTCGCTTGTAAGTTGTACTTCTGGTACAAGGCTCTGAACTCTTCCAATGTGCCGTAGTGTTTATCACTAAACTGCATTGGCGCGCGTTCACCCGTAGTCGAATTTGCGATTGGAATGAGATTGACTCTGGTCCATGGCGACAATCAGGTCATCCCTTATTCTATCAATTGCTTATTTTACGCAAGGGTTGTTCGTTAACGTACGAGGGAAGAGTTAGCTATAGTAAAACACACAGGACGCAGAAGTTTTGATGAATTATTTTTTAAAACATGGTAATATTTACAAGCAATAAAAATATATATATCACGATAAAAAGTTATCTAAAGCATGTAAAGGGCTCCCTTTTCAACGAGGGCCCTACAAGTAAAAAAAAAATATTGTTTTAATTCTTACGCATTTTTATTAAACGTTTCGTACTTTCAAAGTACATAAACTCCTCACCATTTGTGTCTATATACCCCCATACTAGGGGGTCATCGTCTTCTTCCGGAGGAGGAGGAACGTACTCATAAAAGTTGTATTCGTCGTCAGGTTGGACGCGGAAGGCCTACTCGCATTCTTCATTTTCTACGTAAAGCGGTATTGGCGGGACAGCCATTTCGATCGTATTCTCCGTTGGTGGTGGAGGTATTTTTTCCTGCGTGTTTGTTTCTTTCTAATAAAAATAAATAACATCATCATAAATATAAGGCGATTTTACACACAGCAATCACAACAGTTTACTATAGCTACATACTTTATTGCCGCTATCTGTATTCTTTTCTTCGGGTATTTCTTTGGGGAGAAGCCATTTCTGCTTTATTTATTTTCGTCTCAAGGTTTGGAATTCGTTTGGTTTGAGACGTCTTTACTTGCTTATTTTATAATCTCGGTCTGCTGTACTATTACAATGGTTTAGCGGGTTTGACCAATCAGAGTTTGTACAATCAAAGACTCCCCCGTATCAATCCAATCAGAGATCGTTCATTAAAGCCTTCAGTCAAAACAATTGATTTGTGATGGGTAGGAACAATAATGAGTGTATGTTACGCGATTATGGACGCGAATATATAATAGGCGTTTTCTTCTAATCACTCCCCCTATGTCAAAGCAGTTGATTAATAATAGGTCATGGAACAATGAATATGTGTTGTGGATTAAAGACGCGGGTTCATAATTAGCAATTGGGTCTAAGATGTCAAAAGTTGATGTATTATACTCGTTGGGGATTAGCAGCCATTTTGTTTATGTATTTTGGAGATACGATTTTATAATTAGTTTTAACCTGTCTATTCAGTTGATTTATTAATTACTCGGAGGGATTAGCGGCCATTTTGGAGGGATTAGTCGAACCCCCGTGAAATATATATTCCTGTAGGGGTATGTTTAAATACGTCTACATTCAAGATATTTAACCATTTTTACACTTATTTAAACATATTTATAGCTATTTTATGCTTTTTGATACTTTATTTTACACTTTTCACACAAATTAGTGAAAAATTTAGTATATTTTTTAATATTCCCGTTAAACAATTTTGGATGGATAATAAGTATCGGAGAGAGTGTTAATTAATTCATACATGTCAAAACAGATGATGAATGGTTTTTTAATAACAAATAACATACATGTTTAACGTACAAATTATGGATTGGTACAACGCATTGTGTATGTGTTTTCAAAGTAGATGTGCTTTCCAATGAGATCTTCTTGATTCTTGTTTCGTAGTATCACAGCAACAATAATTCCAGCTTGTACACCCATTCTTGTATTAAGAACCGAGGTAAGATTGAAATCTTTTAATATTACCCCGTGCCGGTCATCTAACCAAGTGTTTCCTTCGCTCATAAAGTCAACAACATAAAAATCGGAGTCCTTACAAATAGTATATAAAAATTCAGAGGTGTATAACTTAACGTTATCAAGTTTAATTTCGTTTATATCTATACTTGTTGCCATGATGAGTCTTGTCTAATAATAAAATGTTTTGGGTAGAGATGTATATATATATATATATATATATGTATATATATATATATGTATATATGTGTGTGTGTGTGTGTGTGTGTGTATATAACTATATAAATATATATATAACTACAGACGGTACCGTTTCGGCCTTTTGGGCCTCATCAGTGTAGTGCTGATGAGCAGGATGAAGATGACTGCTATTTGCAGTCACCCTTGATGCACACAAAATGTGGGACATCAAAAACCATGCCAGAGCGCTCAAACTGCAAGCAGTGAGCGTGCGCACAATGCGTAAGCGACAATGGTTCATCCTGTAGAGCGCTCAATATGACCTAAAGGTCATAGAGCGTATCTAACTACAGACGGTACCGTTTCGGCCTTTTGGGCCTCAGTGTAGTGCTGATGAGCAGGATGAAGATGACTGCTATTTGCAGTCACCCTTGATGCACACAAAATGTGGGACATCAAAAACCATGCCAGAGCGCTCAAACTGCAAGCAGTGAGCGTGCGCACAATGCGTAAGCGACAATGGTTCATCCTGTAGAGCGCTCAATATGACCTAAAGGTCATAGAGCGTATCTATATATACACAAAGGGTTAACTCATATCTTTACAATGAATATATAATGATTGGTAAGATATATACTTTTACCAATCTTATCGATTTGGGATGAATCGAATTCTGTTTTAAAATAATTGTTATATTCATCGTTAAAAAAAAGATCATACATCTGTGTCGGTTCGCCAGCGGGTTTGGGTATTGGTCTTGATCCAATTAACTGTAGATCTCGTTCACGAGATAGATTCTTCATAGATATTATATCTATAAATTTTGCTTGATTCATGGCTGATATGGTGGAGGTTCCGGGCTTGTAATATTTACATTCACAAACTGTCCGATTAAATGTGTAAAATCGTCCGATGAGTAGGTATATATATATTTCTCATCCCATAACAATAATATCTTATATATTATTCTTTCTGCACGTTCATTGTTGGGTAACATATCCATTCTACGACATTCAAGCACTAGATAATCAATATGTGAAAAATACTTAGCTAAATCAATCATTATAGCCAACAGAGGATTTTCCTTTTAAAATATTTAAAATATTTACGAAAAATATTTAAAACGCGTACCCTAGCATTAAGTCAACAAAAAGATTTACAAGTACTAGTAATCGTCAACGCTATCCTATAATATTTATTTTATATTATCATTCAACCAATCAGGTTAACCCATATTTTTTAGCTTGTTTTTTATAAACGTTTGATTCTAAATTTTTTAGTCACAATATAATTATGGCTCGTGTGAAGCAGACCCAGAAAAATGTTGAAAGTGGAAAAACAATTGCTCGGATTGAAAGTAAAGGAAAAGATATTCCCAAAATGTTAAAACAACGACGTCTACAGCAACAAGAATATCGTAAAATGGGTCTGGATATTTCAGATGATGAACAATATACATCATGCAGTCAAGAAATCAGAATAAGAAAGAACGTCAAACATCGTCCAACTAAAGACATCACACAGCCACAATTAAATTTCGCTGTCAAGCACAGTCCAGTCCCATATATTCTCTACTCCCGCAAGCGAAGTATAACTCGTCGCCACGGCAAGCAAAGATACCGTCTCTACTCCCGCAAGTAAATCCACCACCTCTACTATCGCAAGCACAGTATAATATACCTCCTATTCCACCGCAAACGATTTCGCCTCCACAGGTATACAAATTACCCGCTCAAGAAGATGAATTAGATAATTACATACACGAAATGCCCATTGATTTCTTTGGACAAATCCCTATTCCTTCTCCTGCGAATTTAATACGAATGTGTGATGAAACGGTACCCGTTCAAGGAACACATTTATTACAAATTGTTGATGAATTAGCAAACGCTCTTTCCCCAACATTATCCCCTATCCCTCTTTCACCCCCACCAGCACCACCTATGTCTACATCACCCCATTATTTCCACAAGAAATACAACTGTGTGAAGAAGAGGAAGAAGAAGAAGAGGAAGACGATCGAGAAGTATCTAACGATCCTCCATTGAAGAAAAGATGTTTTAAACGTTCTTTAATTTATATGAAACGTGAAAAAAAAGGTGATGAACATCATGAAGAAAAACGAATGACAATCTATTCGAATTATGATCAAGATATTATTTGTACACAACGCGATAAATATCGTGAGTTAGAGGGACTCTATATTGAGAAACTATATATAAATAAACAATATTTGCTATGGCGTTCTAAAAAATTTACGAGTGATCTTATGGAAAAACGATATATAATGGCTAATAATAAGGAAGTAAAAAGAAAGCATGAATTTAAAAAACGAAAACCAAAATGTATAAAATGATATTGTTGTAAATAAAAAATCAGTAAAAGTGTGAAATCATGGAGGTGTGGAATATTATGGTAAAAGAACTGGCACGTTTTGAAATAAAAATCAATAAAAATATGGAAAAAAGTGTGTGGAAGTGTCTTGATGATCATGGGAATTTTTTTAAAGATATTATTGGACATTTAAAAATTCCACGTGAACTTTTGGATGTATATAATCGGATGGATAGACATGAAATTGGACAAATAATAGCATTTTTTGCTTTAATTCTATGTTTTTTTAGATATAAAAACATTGATAATGAAGAATATTATATAAAATTGTTTGTACGTCAAACAATTTTAGATTTTAGAAATTCTCATCTTAAATTCATTTTGTTCCCCAATGAAAAAAAACAATTGGTTTTGGTTGTTGAATATATTCTTTGAATTTTTGAAATTAGTCTAAATACAATTTTTCAATACTCTGTATTATAATGTCAGGATCTTCATAGTTAATATTATATGCTTCTATAATACTCTTAATAATAAAAGTGTTTGACCTAGTAGAATCAGATGTAATCCTTACCCTTATAGTATAATTATATAATATATCCAAATGCGGAGGGTAAAATTGTAAACTAAGGGGTCTATTATTTTGTATAATACTATTATTTTTAACTAGATCAGAAAATAAACTGACTTTAAACTTATAAGTTTTACTTGTCTTATAAAACAATTTAAACCAATAAGAGTAATTCTGACAATTTTTATAACAGGTAATAGGTGGGGGTTTCGTTATCATTAGCTTAACAATCTTATCAAGATTAAAATTATAAACCCTATCGTTACTAGCGTTAATTTTTTATATAGGGTTATGATTTTCGCAAAAGAAAATAAAACAACTTGCTAGTTGATAAACTATTTTCTCAACATTTATCTAAATTATGCAGATAATAAAAAGCAGACTTCAAATAAAACGGATCTAAAAAATATAAATAAATACAGCAATATGTAAATTCACGACTAAAACAACGATTAAGTCTATGTAATGTATTACAAAGATAAGACCCTCCATATCCTATGGGTTTAGGAATTGTGGTTTAAGATTCTCCAATCCTTGCATTCGTCTTGGTTCATTTCAGTTTTCATTTTTTCAATATATGCGTAATCTCTATATCCCTGACCAATTTGTCTCGATTCAGTTTCCACACATTCAATAATTCCACCATAGTAATAGTCACATAAGTCACAGACGGCAAATAATAATCCAATGTAACGGTTACGAAAATGTTGTATATAATAAACAATTTTCAATATCGTCTTAATATTGATTTCTTGTTCATTAGCTTGCTCATAGGTTCTTTTATGACCAATTTTTAACGACATTCTCAAAAACGAATGATGGAACGCGTTTAAAAAATCGACTTGTATATATACTATTTTTCCATTTCTAAAATATATATTTCCACATGCAGTTTGATCTTACACAGTAAATGTTGATGAAGAATTTAACACGAAATTGATAAAATTTGAAAAAAGTACTATTGTAACTACAACGTATAAACTAATCCCACGAATATTTAGTATATCAACTGATTTGACGTGTGTGTGTTTTAGAACAAAATTAGGGATTCGTGTCTTTAATCCCACAACACACCATAGGGTCAACTAATCCCCGAGTATTTGTTTAGAAGAAATCGCTAATTATGGATTCGCGTCTCTAATTCCCACAACACACAATCATTTGTTCATGAGTATCACAAATCATCTGTATGACAAAAGCTTTAATGAACGAGCTCTGATTGGTCAAACCATTCTATCCACAGTAACGCATAGTAACGCAGGATGCTATTATAAAACCTGATGTAGGTTCGAAAATAATTAATATCAGTCTGAGTGCAAGAGAGAGAGATGGCAAAAATATTTGAGAAGAAGAACGTGAACAGCGAAACAGAAATTAAAGAAGCAGATGACTACATCCCATTAGAGACAACTGATAATCAACAGAAAAAATCTGAAGAGAGTATCGAGGAGTTGTATATGGGTAAATATAATTGTGCATTAAACAAATGTAAAGAAGAAATATCCCAAGAACGACAAAAATTATTTTTATCCCATATCACTCATATAATGGATTGTGAATGTTACCAGTTTAAGGGAGAGAGACCCAGTTATCGTGAAGTAACTCTTCTCGATCTTCAAACGAAGAAGTATTTTATCTATCATTGTTATGATGGCAAGTTAAAACCCTACAAAGAACTAACTCGAAACGTTCTACCGTCTACTATCAATATCAATGTCATGGTTTAGACTATTTATCTGAAAAACAATCAAGAGATTATTTTAGTCAAAGTGAACTTATAAATAGATTAGGTTTTTTATTTCGTAATGTTTTTTCCCCGAATGCTATTATCGGGTATAAAGGTGGTGATAAAGAATCATCTTTAGTTAAAACACTTCAAGAAAAAACTATTTTATATTGTGTTAATCTTGAATATTTTGGAATTGAGAAGTACGATCATTTACTTTCGTTTTATAATCTTAAACCAAGAAATTGTTGGTATCATACTAGCGAACCAACATGTTTATTGTATCATTGTAGTTTGTTTGAATGTCTTTTATTTGCTGCATGTTTGTTTCGTAAATTAGAAGATGAGGCTAATGAACGATCTGTACTGGCTATGTATGATAAGGAATTTAGTTTTTAAAAGTTATTCTCTCCTGAATTTTTTCCAATAAAAAAATATTGAAAGACAAAAATGAAGTATTATTTTTTCTCAATTTTTTAAAAAAATACCCTAGTGTATTTTGTTTTTAAAAAAAACAAAATAATATTGAATGTTTTTTCCTTTTATTTTTAGAAACACAAAGATTGTTTAAAAAATTAGCAAAAGTACATTTAAGAAATGCTTATTTTTTAAAAATAAAACGTACATTAGAACGTTTTTATTTTGTTAATGATGTACATATTGTCAAAAACAATATTTTTGTAAAAATAGGAGAAGTTTTAAAAAAAATAAGATGATCATAGAAACTCTTTGTACATTTAAATATATAAAAAATGAAATCATTATACATATAGTATAAATAAAACGTTCTTATTTTTTATTTATATTTGTCTTATTGGACAGCAATAAAATGAGTCAGAAAAAAATCATCCATCAAAGTGAACGTTTTTGGCTTTATCATCCAAGAAAATTCGGGAAAGTTGCTTTAAAAACAGTAGACAATTTATATGAGTTTCAAGAATCTTCTTGGGTACAAGGTGTAATACCAACGAGTTTTCTTGACGGTTTTAATATTAAAACAAATATTCGAGCTCCAGGTTTATTTACTGATTTTTCATTGACATTTGGTGACAATAGAACATTTCAAACAGCAAAACAGAATTATCTTACGGGAGAATTAGAAGCAAGAAAAAAAAATTGGTATAAACGAAAAATAATTCATAGTATGGATGTAAAAATTAAAAATAATATTCGTGAAAAATATCAAGATGCATTAGGATGGAGTATTGTTCAAGTTAAAAAAGAGATATTCGAAGGGGGTGATTTTGGAGCATATATTGGACAACCTAGTAAATATTATTTTAGCCCTAATCAATTGTTTATTGATCCTGTAAAAAATTTCTTTAACGATAATAAACATTTTGTACATTTAGCTTATAAAATACCTGCTGACGAAGATTTTATTTTGATTCAAAACATTCAATTTATAGATGATCATTTTTTTATAAATATGGTATTAAAACGGGTGAAGCAGATAAACCCTATATTGATTACGATATTTCTATTGTTTATTCCGATGGATATACGTAGAAAATGTCTATATATATATAAGATCATTTTTTCAATATGTGTGTAAGTGTAATGGCTATTTTTCAGAGAGCAATAAATCAAGAGGGATATAAGATTTATCACGATATAACACAATATAGTTTTTTGGCAATTAGTAGGAAGTGTGGAAGAAGAAAATTCAAGATATCATCTACTAATATCTATATCTGATTATGAAGACAACTTGCGGTATAAATTTATACTGGAAGTAGAATGTTCAGAAAATCCCCAGATGTATCTTATACAACAAGAGAATCAACAAATTCCAGAAGAATGTTATGAATTTCTTCGTAAAATATGTGAAGCATGGAATGATAACCGATTCCCGCGTATCAACAACAAAGGAATTGGAGAATATTTACAGATTATAGATTATGATAGAAAACATTGTTTTACTTATGAGTGCTTTAAGAGTATTATAGCATTATATTATGATTATGTTGTTTATAATAAAACTATAAAATACTCTTGTAAAAAATGTAAAGGGGAATGTGAATGTAATGTGTATTACCCTAATTTCTCCAGTGTAAATTTTAATGAAATAAGAGCTTATAATGTAAAAAAATATTCAATGAACAATATCCTCTTATGTAACGAAATAATACAATGAATGTATTTTTTTATTTAAAATTAATACATTAAAATCTTATCAAGATTGTTTCTGGGTCTATAATACACAAGTCCTCCTTTTTGAAAATGACCTTTGATTTTTTTCGTTCCTTGTTTTGCTATATTTTTTACTAAATTAGCTCCTTTTTTAAGCTCTTTTTTAAAATCTTTTATAAAAAGATTGCTGTATTTATTGATTGTTTTATTTCCTCCACGTTGTCTTTTTTTACCTTTCAAAATACCCCCACGTTGCCTTTTTTCCCCTTGAAATCACCACCCCGATAATTTCTTTTTCTTCCTATAACAATTGTTATGAAGGTTGTTTTCTCTTCCAATATTTATCACCATAGTCTGCAAAAATTTCTTCATGTGCTTTTATATGTTTTATACTTTCTAAAAACATTTTTTTATTATTTGGGTCGTAAACAAAATCGGAATTATTTTTATATATAGAACCGGGTTTCCCATTATTCGCATAACGTGCTGCTGCGTGAGTTGTCAAATAAGCATCGATACAAGTGTTTGCATCGTTACAAATACTATATACAGCATTATTGTTTTTACCATATTTACGATCCAATTTGGCTTGTGTTGTTTTTTGACCCGTGTAATAAGAAATATTACGATTGGGTTTAAAAGGTTTTTTCCAAGCAAACAATCCTTCACCAGCATTGGGGATATTTGATTTCTTGATACGTAAGTTATTTTGTTTTGCTAAATGAATCCAACATTTTTTTGTTTTAGCTGTTCGTTTACGACATATTATTTTTAAGGTTTTACTTCTACATTGAAGAACGTACCGTATACTTTGAGATTTATCATTGTGCCGTTTTTTTCGAGGTAACTTAATTCTTACCATTTTTTTTTTTAAATTGTTTTTATTCCTAAATAATCATTTTTTTCATGCTTCTGAATAAATTTTACCATACATTCTACTTTATAGATAATATCTTCAGGACATTTATATATTTCTTTTTTTAATACTGTTATTCTTTGTTTTAAAATCTTTGATGAAATAGGTATTATTGTTTCTTTATCTTCTGTAAAATTTAGTAAACATTCCTTTAAAAGAAACGGTGTAAATAATATTGAAGGATCCAATATAAGATAAATTATACGATTTTAAATAAATTTCAATATAAACAATTTCACTCATATTTTTTTTACTCTCTTTTTTTGTTTTAGTTTTTTTTAAATGGGTTCTTTATTATCAAAAAAAATCCCTCCTATAGTTACGTTGACATGTATTAATATACAGGATTCATACGATGTTACTATTGATCGTGTCACTGAACAGCATTTTTCATTGAATGTTTCACGGGGAAAAACGGTTAATTTTATTAGTTTTATTCAATCATTATCGTTAGTTTTTTCTTATTTAATTAACATTGCACGTGCAAATGTAAAAAGTGATGATGATTATGTTAGATTTATCTTTAGTAATGCGCCAAAAAGTTTTTTCTCTACAGCCGTTTTACCCGTGAAAGACTTTGACGTTAAATATTTCTTAAATATTATGGAAAAATTTATGCTGAGTAATAAAGAAATAATAGCTAATGGATGGAATAGTAAGGTAATAGTTCAAACTTTTCCTGCAGGAATAAGTACAAATAAAAAAAAAAATAGTGTATTACGGAAAAAAAGTATTTATAATAGTTTGAATAAGGGAAATGTTACTGATAAGGGCGGTGTGAAAAGTAATATGTATGTAAAAAAATATGGTCGTAAATTTCGCACGGGTGTATTTTATATTCTTAGCGATGTATTATTTCGTACAGTGAAAGATTGTTGTTTTGCTTTAGCAATATTAGTGGGTTTATCATTTTTAAAACAAGACTATAAATATTTTATAATGAAAAGAAAACCAAATAAACCTGTTGATGATTTATTTACTTGTGAAGAAATTCGAAATGTATATCGGGAATGTGTGATAGCCGAAGGTAATGTTGATGCTACACAGTTTAATTTTGTATATAATAATTATTTAAAAAAACAGGGTGTTGATTTGTTGGTGTATGCTGACACTCATTCCGATAATATAATTTATGATTCACGAACTGATAGTGAGGGTAATCTTATTAAATTGACTAATGAAATTGTATGTTTATGGTTAAATAATAATCATTACGATGTAGTTTTAAGCATAAAGGAATTTTCTAAACTTAACACCAGTTCTTTTTGTGTTAAATGTATGAGTCATTTTACACGACATGAATATATCCATAACCACTTATGTACTACAAATAACTTAACTTGTTTACGATGTTATAAATATCCGAATAATTGTAAAGATAAAAATAATAAACTTATTTGTAGCAGTTGTGATATAATTTTTTATGATGAAAATTGTTTTACAAATCATTTAACAAATAAAATTTTTAAACCTCAAAGTAATTATGAGCGTTTAACACCTTGTCAATATTTGTTTTATTGTAAAACCTGTAACAAAATTTGTCCTCGATTCTTTTTCATTTTTTCTAATAAAACAGTTAAACACGATTGTAGCAAACGATTTTGTTTTCATTGTGATAAATACATGAAACAACCTCATTTTTGTTATGTGAAACCCATTTCATATGAATATAACAAAGGTGAAGAAAGTGAACCCACTTAATTTTGTTTTATTTTGAAACAAAAGTAAACAAAACTAAATTGCTCGTACCTTTTTATTGTATCGTCCAAAAAGTATGTAAAAAATGTCAACATATTGAATTTAAAAAAACAAAAATTGTTGAAAAAAAGGATCAAGAAATTATCGATAATACTATTGAAAAAGTTAGTTGTTGCGGGAATAGACAATTTATTTTTGATAACAATGTTATTGAAACTTTATGTGAATTTATGTTTGAACAAACAAATTCCGTTTGGATAGCTCATAACGGGGGTAGATTTGATACTATTTTTATTTTAAAATATTTTTTCGAAATAAAACAGATAATACCGAATACTATAATGAACGGTACTAAAATAATGAGTTTAATATTAAAGAACAAAATATTAGAATACTAGATAGTTATTTGTTTTTAAGTATGAAATAACCAGATATTCCAAAAGCAATGGATCTCCAAGGGGAATGTAAGGGATTTCATCCTTATGAATTTTACGATTTAACTTATGAGGGTGAAATTGTAGATCGAAAATGTTTTGATACGAAAAATATGAATACAGCAACACTTAATGAATTTGAAAAATGGTATTTAGAAAAAAAGAAAGAGAAATATATATTTCGTAAAGAGATTTATTATTATTGTTGTAGTGATGTAGATATTTTAAGAAAGGGTTGTGTTAAATTTTCTACAATGATAGGTGCAATTGGTCATATTACACCCTTTTATGCAAAGAATTGTATTACAATTGCTAGTTTAGCTTTGAAAGTGTATAGACTTAATTTAAAAAAAAAAATTGTGTAGGAATTATTCCTGCTTCGGGGTATAGGGGCGGTGTAAAACAAAGTTTAATTGCTATTGATTGGTTAGATGAAATTAATCGAGAATTAGGAGGAAATTTAGAATATATCTGTTCACAAAATGGTGGGGAAAAAATTCTAGGACGTTTTGTCGATGGTTTTTATAATGATACAATATATCAATTTCATGGTTGTTTTTACCACGGATGTCCCAAATGTTTTGACCCCTACGCATTAAACGTTCTTACAAACGAAAAATTTAGTAATTTATATGCAAATACGCAACGTTTTTCTTGGATAATAAAAAATGCCGGTTACAAATTAATCGAGATGTGGGAATGTGATTATTTAGAAGAAAAAAAATATACACAGAAACAATTAATTGAAAAGAAAAGAAAATTTTATCCGTTTACTCCTTTAACACCACGTGACGCATTATATGGGGGACGAACTTCCCCCGTATGTTTATTTAAAGAAACAAAACCCAACGAACGAATAAGTTATGTAGATTTTACATCGCTATACCCCTATGTACAAAAAAATTATGTTTTTCCTGTGGGGCATCCTACTATTTTACTGGGTGAAGATTGTAATAAAATAAAAATCAAGGACATATTTGGTTTAGTAAAATGTTGTATTTCACCTCCTCGAAATATTTACTTTCCTGTTTTACCTGTTAGAATAGATGGGAAATTATTATTTCCTTTATGTTATAAATGTGCTGTGAATAAATGTGAACATAATGAAAGCGATCGATACTTAACGGGTACTTGGACTAGTGTTGAAATTAATGTTGCTATAGATAAGGGATATAAAATAATAGCTCTTTACGAAATATATAATTTTGAACGCAAAGAAAAATTTTTTTCACAATACGTAAATCAATTTTTAAAAATCAAACAAGAATTTTCAGGAATTCCTACGGATTGTTTGAATGCAGATGGAAGTAAAAATGATGATAAAATTAAACAGTATTGTAATGATTATTTAAAAAATGAAAATGTTTTTTTAGATAAAGACAAAATAGAGAAATCCCGGATTACGAACTATTGCAAAAACATTTTTAAATTCGTTATGGGGAAAATTTGCCCAAAACGAAAATACACAAGTGTGTTTTTTAAACGATTATGAAGAATTATGAAGAATTATTAAATATAGCCAATGATAAAAGTAAAAAATTAACATCGATGGAATTTATAAACGAAACATTATTACGTTGTACATATGAAAAAATTGATGATGCAACAACACCTCTAAAAACGGGAAATGTAATCATTGCATGTTTTGTTACTGCATATGCACGTTTAAAATTATATGAGTTACTCGATAAATTAGACGATCGCGTTTTATATTTTGATACAGATTCTGTTATTTATATATCTAATGAAAATAATTATACTGATGTTAAAACGGGAAATTATTTAGGAGATTTAACGAATGAATTAAATGAAAATGAATGGATAACAAATTTTTGTTCAACGGGTCCAAAATGTTATGCGTATATAACTAATTTAAATCAGGAATGTATTCATGTCAAAGGTTTTACTTTAAAAAATGAAACAATAAAAGAAAAATTGAATTTTTTATCCTTGACACAATGTGTTAAAAATCAAGATCAAATCATTGAAATTAAATATCACAATAAAATATGTAAAGATAAACTTAATCATATTTTTATTGAGGATGAAATAAAAAAATTTTCATTTACATTTAATAAACGTGTTGTTAAAAATAATTTTAATACGATTCCGTTTGGATTTTTAGATAACTGAAATGAACAATGTTTCATTACCATTTCAACACCCTTTTATGTTAACGTTATGTGGTCCCAGTCAAAGTGGGAAAACATATTGGATATTACAATTATTGAAAAATATCACGCTGAAATAGTACGCTGAAATGGAAAAAGTTCTTGCGGAAAAAACAGATATTAGTGTTGAATTTATCGATTGTCAAAAGGGTATTCCCCGCATTACCGATATACAAACGAATACCCGTGAAAATACTTTAATAATATTAGATGATCTCATGTTAGTTGCAACATCATCAAAAGAAAATGTTGAAAGAATAGATAATATTGCAACTCAAGATGTCCATCATCGTAATATTAGTGTTATTTTTACATGTCAAAATTTAACATATGGTAATGGCTAAATTGCGAAATTTACGGGTCAATAGTCAATATTATGTTATGTTTAAAAATTTAAGTGATTATAATAATATGTATACGATATGTGATAATAAAAAAATTAATAGAAATAGATTTAATAAAGTATTAAGTGAAATTAATGATAAACCCTATGGTTATTTGGTATTTGATAATTGTAGAAAAGGGTATGAAAATTGTAGAATTAGAACCAATGTATTTCCACATGAATCAACGATAATCTATGATTTGTAAATAAATGTAAAAAGAAAAAGAAATGTTTTTTTCAAAAAAAAAAAAAGTTGTTGAAAATCGTTTTTTTTAAAAGTATATATATAGTATGGGGTGTGTATATTGTGTATGAATTTTTTTTAAAAAACATGGCAAGAAGAAGATATAGAAGCAGGAGGGGTATTATCCTTAGAAAAAACAAACAAAAAGGGGGTAGTGTTCTAGATTTTTTGGGACCTTTTAGTACAGCAGATAAGTGCAAAATTCATCCAAATTGTGCCTTTTGTGATAGAAGCATAAAATTTGGTACAGAGATAGAACATATCCTAACAAACATTTCTGGCTATAGGGCCTTCGCAGATTTGTCACGTGACCCCAATGGGGTCATCTTAAAAATGACGTCATGAAGGGTGGGATTTTTTACTTTTCTTGCAATGGTTTTCTAAAAGGACATAAAAATAGAGGAAAAAAATTGTCCTTTATGCGGTACAAATCTCATTATTATTTTTCAGACATGTGAAAATTAATATGTTGCCATGGTAACCGATGCCAAAAAGCATCGCCGTTTATTGTCAAATAAAAATTGTACAAAATAAATAAAAAAGTTTTACATTTGAAAACAGAACGGTTATTTAAGCAATTTTTTCTGTGATATATTATCCAAGAACGGTCAATAAAGCTTTACGGCAAATTTATTGTCGGAAGACACTTGATAGTGCAAAAATGAAGTACTACAAACTGAGCCGCTGACCTTAGTTCCGTACTCGAGATGTTTAGAAGCAAGACAGAGCGAAACTCTACAATGTATGTAAGTACTTGGTTTTGTATTCTTCAAATTAAAATGAAACTATAATTAAAACATTTCTTTTACTTAAATAAACTACGTTGAGTTAAAAAGCGTTTGTGAACAAAATATTTTGTTAAATATAAACAGCAGCGATTCATTTTATTGAAAGGAACAGCTATCGTTGAGTATTCTTGTAGCTTGGGCGTTTAGCTTTCGAACTAAACATATTTAGAAAAATCAAATTTTTATTAAAAACTTAAGCAATTGCCAGTTTAACTGGAATTTGCTTTTACTAAATAGTTTAATGTTTATAACAACAGCAAAATGAACCAAAAAGGATTTGATATTTAGGACTTATTTTGCCTATATACTTTGCATTCAGATAAAACTACCTATAAGTCGTTAGTTTCTATTGTGATTGGTAGCACATAATATTAATAGCAAGTGTGAAATGGTGGTAATAGAACAGTGAAAGGCTATGGCCAAGGTCTACAAAGTGGTAGATCCCTTACCACCTGGAACATCGGATATACAATGCATAACGATAGATTGGAACAAATGTGTTTTGTGTCAGACATACACATCTGAAAGCCTTTCCTGTCCAGCTGATTCAAAACGTGGCACAGAAGGAGCAGGTTATAAGACAACTTCTGAAAATCTCTTTGCGTTCGAAAAGCTCGGATGCTTGCCAAGAACAATAAATTTGTCTCGACTAGATGAAGGTATCGAAGTAAGTTTCAAGCAGCATAAAGCTAAATGGCATGACTCATGCAGACTGAAGTTTAGCAAGTCAAAACTTCAGCGGGCAGAAAAGAGGAAAGCTCCACCCGAAGAGAGCTTGACGTCAGATGTTCAAAAAAAGTTAACCCGTAGAAGCAAGGAACAGGTACATCTGGAGTGCTGGAGACATAGTTGCTCAGGATGCTGAATATCAAATCAAATGCCTAGTTTCGCTTTACAATAGAGCACGAGAAACAAAAACTTGTACAGAAACTGACGTGAACGTCGTTAACCATGGCATCGCATTTGCTGAGCTTCTGTCCTATATTGAAGAAGCCCGCATCGACAATCTTGTGGCACCAATTTTCAAACTCTCTGACCTGGCAAATCTGTACAGCAATCGACTGCAACAACTTGGTACAATAATTCCAGGGCGTGTCCATTCTAGCTGAAGCTGTTAATAATGCTAATAATTACCATTATTCTTCATTTGTGTGTGTGTTTGCACTATCAAGCATTATGAAGCTACCAATTGAATCCTATTATCCAATTGGTAAATCAGTAGATTCGAGATTATCACTGTTTTTCATCTGCACCATTTACCCATATTTCCCGACTTCATATTTTCAGACTTCATATTTTCCGATGTGCTGTTTTACCTATAAATTTTGTTGAAACCAAAGAGATCTCTCAAGACAAAAATCATTATGTTGCCCTCTGTAAGCCAAGTCCTTCTGTTTGTACAAGTACAAATCACATTACTCCAGAGCTTCCTAAGTTTGGTCCTGATTTATCTACGATTGCTGAAACGTCTATTACCAATAATTCCAATAATAGAAACAAGACCCATCCATTGCCAGAGCAGATTACACCTCAGATAAATGCAACAAGACCTGTCATCCCAAGCACAAGAGGCATGTTAAAACAAACCCTCATTGACAAAGTGTTTTTGAAGAAAGGAAAATCACTGATGAGGTTTGCCATCCACCAATACCAGTAAAAATTCCAAATCAGCAGGAATCTTCCATTAGCCTCTCAATCGTAGAAGAACCGGACAGTGCTACAACATCCATTGATTCCAATACATCGTTTCGATTACGATGTTGGAAATTTTGTCAACTCTGCATCTCCTTTAACTTTTGTCCAATGTCTGGAGACCAGAGCCAACTTATATATTTCCAGTAAATGCAAAGGGTAGGAAGTTCAAGCATCAATGGTTGAAGGATTTTGCATGGCTGACCTACTCAGAAATTCTCGATGGTGGTTTCTGCATCAATTGTGAACCAATAGGCAAGAGCAAACGGGTGGGGAAACGAGCAGCGCTGTAGGAGAGTATAGTGGAGGAAAAAGAAAAAAACAGATAAGGAGATAAAGACCACTAGAGTGTAAAGCAAATCAACAAGGAAAACTATGCCGCTGTAGAGAAAAGAGAAAAGAAACCAGCCAGCATGTGGGACAAAAGCGGGATGCGAAATGCAATGCCTTGGTTTGCCAGGTGTTTTGGATATTGTGTAACACCTGTGAAAAATGGCATCATTGGGGATGTGTTGGGATTCATAAACAACCAAGAGGACAATATTACTGTGGATACCGCATAACAATAGAAGCAAAGTAAGATAAATTGATAAATTGTGTATTTGATCTGAGTAAAAATGAAAAAGAGATCTGGCTTTTTCCAGTTTCAGTTTGAAGTAACGATAACAAAACATTGGATTGTTGTCATAAGTATCTATTCTGGCAAAATGTATATACATGCATTTTTTGTATTCGTGTTGTTATATGTTATATGTTAGGTTATGCCAAGTCGAAATTCCAAATACCAAAATAATAAATACACTTTAACTCAACATTCGTACCATATATATACACAAAATATTTACGTGTTTCGGACACACTTATTTAATCTTTGATTACTCCTAGTATATAACAGTTTGTAATCTTAAACTTTGCGATTTTTCACATTTTCAGATGCACCTTCATCGAATTGGAATGAAAAAGCTGGCGAGTAAACGACACCGTTTGTATTCTGAACAGGCCAAAGCAAAGCATCATCTGAATTAAAGAATCTTGTGTACTGCAGACCATTTAACTGCAAACAGGTACATTATGTGCATTTTTGTTGATTATGTGCATTATGTGCATTATCCACAATGATTGTCCATCAATAAATAACAACCTTTTTACATTTGTAGCAACAAAAACTACTAAAGGAAACCAAACGTTTGGCCACAGCTATCTGGCCGAAATTCGATTTGTCGAGTTTTCATTTATGCACTACATCCATGAAGTTATGTTGGTTGATCGAGGTGCATTATAATTATTGACAGCCACAACACACTGAAATTTTTGTATCTTTTTTGGAATTGTTTTACTTATATTCTTAAATTCCCACTAAAATATCTATCTAGGCGCTGATTTTCGCGATCAGAAGGATAGAGAATTGCCATACATACATACACACACACAATTATTTGTCAGTGATGACTGTTTCTGTCATGCCAACTGTCACCCAAACTGTCGTACTGATATTAAAAGCACTTTGTGACCAGCTGCATAGCAATGAGTGACATGTTAAATGCGGAAACAAGTTGCCCCTTTTTGACACTAATAATATATATCTCAATAATACTTAGTTTCCAACAGAGTGATTGTTGTTTTGTCATTTCCAGTTCAATAGCATGGATAATTAAATACTATTTTCTCTAACAAGCTGTACGTGGTACAATTTTAGCCCTGCATTCATTTACAACACTTCATTCAGTGCATATTCTTGCACACAAAATATTTGTCACATTTACAAATGTAGTTAGAAAAACTAATCTCAACATCAAACTACAAATACAAGAGAAATATGGGCAGGTATAAAATGCGGTTACAGATGGCCCGTTTCGCACACTGTCATACATCTGAAGCATTTCATCTAATAGAGTAGGAAATGTATACAGCGCTAATAATCATCTATTTATTTTGTCTTCTTGAAAATGTCAGTAAAGGTATCCCCCTTTAATTTTCTGCAAAGACAATCTTGTGCCTGATAATATGCATTGGAATGCTGTGTTAAAGCATCGTAAAATATGACCAGACTTCAGGAAAACTGGGTTTTAGTTATGCGCATTATTTATACTATGACAAATCACCTTGTCAGCTAATGACAATCACCTTGTACTGATTGCAGATAAAGTATATTCCATGCATCATTATATCAGTCAGGGCCGCAGGAAGATGTTTCAGGCCTAGCGCCGAAGGCGCGCAAACCCTGTAGGGGGTCCACGGGTGTTCTCCACTGGAAAATTTTTTATTTCTAGCTCAATGAAACGCGATTTAGTGCATTTTGGGGTCAGTTTTACAACAAAATATTATGATCATAAGCAACATCATAAGCAGCAGTATTGCAGTAATTACAGAATATTTGATTTTCTACCTTGAATTTTAGCAAAAATATACCAAAATTATTGCCTGGCTAATAATTTTGAAAGTAATGATATTATATTAATTATGTATTATAATACGTTATGAGACACTTTGTATAAATTGTATAATCACAGTTGACAAACATAAACTAACATTTATATTATTGCAAAATCATCAAAATAATTAGTATCGCAACTAGAAATAGAAACAATGCTTACACTGCCACAAAGTAGATATGAAAGAATAAAGTTGAAATGATCACACACAAAAACTCGTGCTTTCACGTCTAATTTTTAGGGGGGCGCTGGCCCCCCTTGCCACTGATATCATAGTCGTAGGAACCAGGGGGGCGAAAATCTCAAAGGAAATTACAATGCAATGTTAAGAATAAGGTTTCCTCAAACAAAAATCGAAGATTGCAACGAATAAAATTGTTGACTCTATAGCTCTCGATTCAGCTATGGTAGGCGTGTGCTAAAAATAGAGGCCGAATTTTTATTTTTCTATTTTAACGTCATCCCCTTCCATGTTTAGGAGGGCCTTTTTCAGTATGGATTCAACAAACACGAAGCACAATTTCCTCAAAATGCTGAGTGTGACTTACGGAGGAGGTAACTTCACTTGCTCCCTAAATGATAGGGAAATAAGAGAATACTTCCAATTTAGGAAGAGAAGTGACACCGTTTCCAGAAAATAGATAGCAGCTGTCATGGGGAAACGAGAAAAAAATGAATAAATAATGAATGCTTCATCGACCAAGATGGAATGTTGATGGATAATCAACAAGCAATTATATATGGTTGTCAAACTTAAATCAGCATCCACGTATCGCTACACTTAATAGCAGATGCAAGGTGGTAAGTCCACTATTGCCATTGTCCTTGTAGCCTCTAATTCTGCAGTTGTTCGCACTTATGGAGCATAACACCTTCAGCCACATACTAATGTTAGGTGCAGCATCAATGTCAATACACTATAAGACAATTATTGATGTTTTAAAGAACTCTCTTGTAATAGTTGCTTTTGGCTTCTCAGGTACTGGCAAGACTATGGCATTGCTAGCTGCATCAAGTGCACTTGGCGCCCATAAGCACAACTTTCACTCTTGTGGTACAAAGGAGTTATTTGTCAATATTGTCTAACCAGAACAGTGCCAATTGGCCTGCAGTCAAACAAGAATGTCAACAAGCTACTGATTGATCTTTACGAGGGGGAAGAACACCAGCATTAGACACCGAGCCAATCAGCCAGTGGCAATCATAATTGCAACAGCAAATTTCTGTACGGTATGTACTTACACAGAATTAAAATGTTCAATATCCAACATCAGTTGCGTCTACAAGCATGTATAATGTATATATGAAGTAAATAAATAGTCAGTGGAGTGTTGTGTTGGCTCACTTTTCTGCTCATCTTCCTGTCTCATTACTATGGTGACCCATAAGTACAAAAACACAATACACACACGAACAAAACACAGACGAACAAAACACACTACACACATGAACAAAGTAAGTATGTAAAACTTTATTTAACCACGCTAACCTTACAAAATTACAATACCACAATTAATTACAATAAATATCTAAACTAACAAAATACAATAAAATAGTTTAACAAATATGTACAATCTAAGGTAAAAATCAAAATATAAGCAGGTGAGATCAGTTAAGCCACAGACATCATGAATGACCAGTTGAAGAAATGATACTATTAAAAGAATGCAATGAATCTTTATTTCTTAATTCGGTTGAGAGGCTGTTCCACAAATGTGCCCTTCTATAACTCAGACTCTTTTTGAGGTATTCAGTCCTTGGTTGTGGTAAATGAAATTTAGTGGAAGAACCCCGCAGGTTGTATTGGAGAGATGCATTTGATTTACGAAAGATCTCAGCAAGTGATTTTGGTGCTAAATGATACGTAATTTTGTACATTAGTCTGGCTACAAAATGTGACCTACGTTCGTCCAAATGTTTCCATCCAAGCTCATTTAGGGAATTTCGGACAACTCATTTAGGGCAATTTCGGACTGACCATGTATGTTTTTACGACCCATAATCACCCTGGCAGGCTGGAAGCTCTATTTTGTAATTTTTGTACACGATCTGCAAGTGTAATTACAAAACACAACACAAACTGACTCAACACGTGACAAAGCTCGGTGTTGTTTGGCTTTGTCCGTTGTTTTCTTTATATTTTTTACGAAATGTCGAGTGTTTCTGAGGACGAATCTTCCGACAATTCGTCGGAGGATTATTCAGAAGCATCTTCTGAAGTCTTAGAAGAGAATTTCCATTTAGCAAGCGAAGAATATTTGCCATATGATGAAAACGTTGAGCCAATTGCTGCTGTTTATGCTGACCAAGTGGCTCAGGAACAAGAGGAGGAAACGATTCTATGGAGTAGGTTCTCTGGAGAAGATGCCGGCGAAAACTGGTATGTAATGCTCAGCTCCGTTGTCTTTGTTTAACACTTGTGTGACGATTGCTTAGATTTTAGAAATATCTTGAAGTTCACTGTTCTTTGACTTTGTAAATATATGTGTACTTCTATTTTGATAACACTATCAGTTCTTTCATTTTTCCTGCTTGTAATTGTAGGTGCAAGTGTTCCAATTGTTCTTTGGAGTTTGTAGTAAAGGTTGAAGAGTGCAGATGCTGTATGGAAGTGGAGTAGATGCAGAGAATGGATGGAGGAGGTAGAGATGAATGCATGTGTAACTATGCATCCTGGATTTACAATGTCTGTTTAAATCGTTGGGTTTTAAGAACTGCGGGCATCAAAATCTTATTCTGCCATGTTCGCTCACAGTGACACAGCTGAGCACAAGTAAGTTCAAATTATTTTCAAAATATACACCTACATTGAACATTTACATGTACATGCTTCCACTATTATTAGTGATTCTTGGTTTCTTTTTCCAAAGATTCCTGAGATCTGTTGCTTATAGACAGTTTGTAAGAATGGTTTGGGGATATATTGGGGCATCTAAAAGATATCCATTGCCTTGCTGTGTTTATAACAGTATTCAAAGAACCTATCCAACTGAAGCTAAGAAAATTACCAAGGATATGAAGAAGATGAGTAATTTAATATTGTTGTAAGGCCCGAGGTAAGGCCAATAAGAAAAACAGTTGTTTTGTCAGGTGGCTCTTCCTAAAGATTGGCTGGATGAAAAAGTGAAAGTTTTGTCTGTTCTTTGTTTCCACTTTTTCATCATTAAAGTGATTTCATCATTTTTTCATCATTAAACTAGCATTAATGAATGTCAGATTGGGAAAGTGGGTTGATCTATAAAAAAGATGGTATAATTTAAACTTCTCAGTATACATGTACTGTACAAAACAATAAACTGGGTCTAGCACACTAAATGCACTATGTACTGGCTGTACTGCTGCATTGTCCTTTTTGTGTCCCTTCCTTGGATTGCCACACTTTCTGCACATAGGGGCTTTTCTTCTGCCAACAATAGCGGTCGGATGCATTATTTCTTGAAGTTCTGCATCTGTTAAAAGTAATATATAGCCTCTATTAATAGCCTGCCCAAAATCTGGGTAAAACAATGTTTTAGTATTGGATTGAGAGCTAAAGCTAAGATTGTTATGTATTGTTTTTCTCATTAAGTTATAATCACATTTTTAAATACCAGAACAGAACAGGTTGGAGGGCATGTAACTGTCTCTTTTCCTTGTCTAGATTTGTATTTATTTTTTGCAGCTTCTTTGTTTTCCTTCTCTGGCAACATGTTGTGTAGGACCTCAGGTATCTCCTCATTCAGCTCATCCTTTATGCTTTTCAACACTTCCCTTGGTGTTGTATTCATGGTTTTGTAGAGTTCAGCAACATAATCTGATAAAAATATATAAATTAAACTCCACAAATTGTTACAGTACTGTAGGTAGCATTTTTATTTAGTGAACTTGATAATTCATTGAGTTATACCATAGTTCTGGATCACTTTCACTTCTCTAACTGTTGCCTCTCCCTCTTTGAATTTGGGGTATGTCACCTTAAGCCTTGGATTTCCATTCATATCAAGGATAGTTCTGAAAAATACAACATTTTTATTAATTACAGACTCAGAAACATGCATGTGAAATAATAAATGGACACTTTATTCAGTGTACCGTAAACACTTCATTTTTTGTGTCTGTTGGTGAAGCCAAGAGAAACCAACTACTGTTACAAGTAGTCCAGGTGCTGTCACTGACCTGCATAAGTAAGAATATGCCAGCATCTTGGGGGCAAATTGGTTGACTACGGAGTGATAACCCTCCAAGCAGCTAGTCTGTGCCACAGGGGATGCCTGCTTTATGCCCTTTAACAAGGAACATTTACTAAGCGATTCAACTAACTTCTCATATGCAATGGACCCTGTAAAAAATGCACCAAACTAATTCAAACCTTGGATGCTGAAAATTGTAGCTATTATAATGCAAGTTAATTGGGTCTGCCCTAAAACAACATTGAAATACCTTTTGTCAACCAAACACGTGGAGTGGTAATTAGACCATGGGCACATTTATCAAAGAGCTGGTTAGGCAGATGATTGTGTACGTTGATTACATGGTATAGAAAGGCCTTGAATTTGGCAACCATAACATCACCAAGTTTTGGTTTAGTTGAGGTTACGGACCAATAAGTGTCGCACACAAGCCTTCTTCCACCTAGCAATGCTTATCCTTGCTTAGCTTTGTTAACACCTTTCTGATCTCTGTAATATAATGAGAAAAGACAAAGTGAAATATAGTATGCATAGAAATAATATGATTATCCAGTTATATGTACAGTAAAGAAAGTCTACTGTCTTGCAACTGACATTGTCAAAAATATATCTGGAATATTACTTTTATAATTATTTAAAGATATATTCCTTTGATTGCAGTTTGAATATTTGAGTCACATTACCATTAATTCATACCCGACCCTATCCTAATTTGTAACAATTTACAGATGTAATTAAATTATGTAGTTATCAATTATGTGCTTTACTTTTGCCAATATGCCACAGATCAAAGAAGTGGTCAATCACTGGCTTCCCAAGTTCTTTACACTTCTTTGGACATTCCTCTCTCATCCACTTTGATATGGACTTGTGGCGGTCAGAAATGAATGCCTTGATGACCATCCCAGTGCCAAGCAAGAATGTTAAAGCCTTCTGATGTCCCGAAAACTCCATGCTGGAACTGCTACCAGTTTGGTTTGCCTAACAAAAGATTGAATGTTCCCAAGATTAGTTTCTGTGTTTGGAAGAAATTAAATTAAGAAGTAAAAGTTATAAATCATGTAACACTTAATGTACTGTATATAATAACTAGCCTCTCTTAGTAGAAGTCAAGTGATAATGATGTGTTGAAATATGATTACTGGGTGGAAACAAATTTCTACATTTGTGGGTGCTTCAACTTATAGTAACATCTATCTTCTAACTAATTATGAATTATGGTAACTCGTGTTGGAGATTTGGGGTCTGGGAGGGAGTTTAACAGATAATGTATGGTACTGTTTACTTTACCTGTACAAGAACAATATGGATTATAAGACCAACAGTGCAACAAAATATGGTATAAGTACCATATTTTGCAGAGTGGCCCATACTATCATATCTGCAAGCACAACCTCCTTTCCATTTAATGACTTTAGCATCTTGTCCTGATAGGTGCGCCAAAATTTCACAATGCTGGGGAACAGAAGATACCTCTGGTGAAAGTAGTAGGTAGTTTCATTGTAGCAAAGCAGTCCCATGTGCTTAAAAACTAGGAGTACTTTACCAACAGATGCACCAGAACAAAGAATAGCAAAGCTCAATAGAAGATTTCCTTCTGGGAACTTTCCTAGCAAAAAAGGTTGGCTTTTCCAAATATAAGTGCCCTTACAACTGCTGCACATGGAGTTGATTGACAACATGGTACCAGTTTGGGTCACACTGAGCTTAGGATTAGATGCCAGACACAGATGACAATATTGAAAAAGTTGGAGCAGTTTTGACAAGAACACAATCCCTTTAGGTTCTTCTTGGAAATGTTTCCCCTTGCAACTCAATCTATGAATGAAAGATGTTATATGTACAACCACTTTATGAAAAATCTATAAAGTGGTTGTACATGTTTAAAGTTACCTGGATTTTGCACATCCTGGACTTTCATCATCACCAGTTTTTTGTTTTGTGTTTTTTTTAAAACAATATTTATAGAGGAAGCCTTATCACCCGGAGATGATTTTCATAAGGGTCCTCAATTAATAAAGAGTATATATGAATACAAAGTAAATAAGTGTAAGTAGGAACAGGCAATATTTACAAGGATTTAAGCCTTTAAGATATCTAATCTTAAAATCTAAGTAACTGTTCGATTCAGTAACAATAGGCGGTAAACTATTCCAGTCAGCGGTAAAAGCGTATTGTGATCTTCGCTGTCCCCAATTAGTTTTACAAGCTGGTAGTCTCAATAACCTGAGCAGTCTTAGAGTCAAACATAAAATCAACTTCATTATTCGAAGCTTTAAACACAAAGGAACATCGGTGGAATTTTCTTCTAGAAGACAATGGACGCCAATTAAGGCTGTCCAAGGCTTTTCCCATAGGAAAACAGCATCATCAATCGAATCGGCCGTGTCAATGACATTCCACAGTACATTATTTAGATCATCAACAAAGGCTTGTTTACTGTAAAATTTAAAAGACCGTGATTCTTGCATACGCGGAGGCACTTTCGGGACTCCGGCTTTGAAAACACAAAGAACAATACTGTGATCACTCAATGACGTTTCAATAACCTCCGTTTGGACTACTTTGTGTTCGATGTTAACACAAATCAAATCAATAATTGTTCTAGAATGCTCAGTAATTCTTGTAGGATACTTAACCATCTGCTTGAGATTGTTAGAAAGTAAACAAGAATTGAATTTTTGTTTCATGAGTGATCTTGAGCTTGATGCCACGTTACTGAAATCCACATTAAAATCAAGGACTGGTTTAATCCTTCCACAAACTGTTCCATATCTTCATCTGGTGCACGATAGAATGATCCAACCACAAAAGGTTTACATTTCGATCTATTCACCTGGATCCATACACTTTCAACGCCATTTACCGCCAAATCTGACTTCACCGTGTAATTTATACCGTTCTTGATGTAAACAACAACCCCACCGCCTTGAGTCTTACGAGCTGTAATTTCTCTATCCTGTCTCACAACAGAGTAGCCATCAATGGTGACTTCATCATCCAAGATATTCGAGGATAACCATGTTTCACTTAAAGATAATATATCTAGCGGCGTTTTTGATAGTAAATCCCGCACAGAATCCAATTTATTGTACAATCTGTTCACGTTTAAATGGGCTACTTTGAAACCCCGAACTAGCTTAGGAAAGTTTGGTTCTATTTCAAAATCCGTCTGACCACCACAGTACGTAGAGTTATACGAATCCCCGCGGTTATGCCAGGAAATAAGCAATCAAAACAGGACCAATTTGCAGTTGAACTTGAATGACTAAAATATTCATTGTCACCTAAGTTCACACAATTAGCATGAAACCATTTATCGCACTCGTCGCATTGGATGGCTTTCTGGTTTGAACGGCATCCCTTTCCACATAAAACACACTTATCATTAATCCGTCTTGGTACTGGATTAGAACTGACATCTCCTGCTAATAATATCAAGGAAGAAGCACAAAGTAGAGTGTTCGCAAGTTGCATTCCTATCTTCAATTTCAAATATGTCGGCAAGGTGGTTTGGCGTGAGCGACGTGGCCAACCAGAATTTCGTCCTGGAAAGGACAATATATCCTTTCCACTACTCACAAGTAATGAGGAGGCCTTTAGAACATTTCCAGCAGGCTTTAAGAGAGGAAACGATACAGTAGCAATAAGAAAAACAAACAGTGCGGAGCTTCCGAAGAGTCGACCATTCGCCATGCTTGCTATCAGTATTATTTTTTTCCAGTCTTTTTTCCAGTATTTTACTCCAGTCTTGTCATAGGCATTATCAGATTCCTCATGTGTCCATGGTTCATAATCCTCCACTACCTTATCATCACACTCTCCAATTGAATCATCATCCATGTCATCTAAAAATGGTGCTACTGATTCTGGGATCCATCGTCTAGGTCATCATTACAGGTTCGAGTATCTAGTATAGGGATATAATTATTGTGAAAAAAATTACACAAAAACAGTTTTCTTTTGGCTCATTTTGGTAAATTGGCATTTCGACGCAGGTAAAGGTTAAAACATATAAACAATGTAAAAAACAATCTCCACCAGTTGATACCACTACTGCTTTTTTATTCAATTCTTCAAAGCTTTTTGCCCAATCAGTCTGGCTGGAAATGATCTTTTGTTTCAAGCCAACTTTATTTTCCATAGTCTTTAACTTTCTCTGAAGTTTTTTCTTGTCTGTCCTCAGGCCTTCACAGATGTCACAAGGATCTGTCCTGTTCGAGACTTCTTCAGGTATCTGAAGTAAAACAAGAGACTGAACAATAGGGTAATTAGATTTTAAGGGAGGCTTTAGCATTTTTCATATTTGTTCCATTTTTAAAAATTATCTAGTTAGAAATACATTTTTCAATGTGAGTCAATTTATAATACCTTGAGTAAAGCAACTTGAATCATAGTTGGTTGAATTATGATCTGGGGAGCTGTGCGACATGACAGGTGATGTTGTAGGAATGATCAAGTTGGGGATGCCACTCTATATCAACAAACCAAAATTATCACTAAGTTTTCTTGTTTTTGTGGTGGTACTGTAATTGTGCAAGGCAAGTTTAACATCTTGCCTTTTCACTTCTTGATTTTTACAACATATCATTTACGATTTACAGAACAAATACATGCATCTCATGCTACACAATTTCACTCCCTTAATTATACGTCGTACAGTACCTTGATGGGAGTGCTTGTCAAAATCTCATCATCAATGGACAAAGCAGGTTCAGGCTAAATATCGGAGAATTTGGAGAAAGCAACAGAACAGTGAAGTTGTAATTACAAAATCATAGAGTCTTAGGACTGTTAGCACATGAAGATTCTTGCAATATTATAATACGAAAGCTAAACCCACCGAACAAGACTCTATAGGTGATTCAGAGTCGAAAGTATTAACCGGTTGATGCTGCTGAACAACTGTAGACACTGCATAGTCATTCATAATTTCACTGATGACCTGAAACAATTTACCAAATCTTTAGTTTTCCTATATATGCTTCTACAATAATAATAATATACAAGAAAATGTTACTCGACTGTGATTGGTTGGTTTCAGTGCATTTAATCCCAAACAGCAGTGCAAAAATCTGTAACAGTCTCATCTGATTGGCTGAAAAAGAGAAACTAGCCAATCACAATGAAGCAAAATTTCCTCCAAAAATCAAAATACAAAGTTTTTTAACTTTTTGGTAAACAAAAAAATATGGCGGGTTTTAGCGGTGACCAGAGATTTGCAAATGCTGAACCGTCTTTGATACAGGAGCTACAAAATAATGCCAAAAACAAAATAAGCAGCTATAAGCACTGGTTTCTGGGTCAATGTTTTTAAGAGCTGGGCAGAACAACGCGGATATTTAGGGGAAATTGAGAAGTACGAAGTGAGCGAGTTGGACACGGCACTTCAACAATTTTACGCCGAAGTAAGAAACAAGGACGGGGAAGACTACGAACCGGACAGTCTTCGCGTAATGATTGCAGCTCTCGACCGCTATCTAAAGGAGCATAATTTTAAAACCTCCTTAATTCGTGACAGAGAGTTCAGCTTGTCCAAACAAGTCCTCTAAAGTAAAGCAAGACGACTTCGCGAAGAGGGGAAAGGAAAGCTTCAAAACAAGGCAAGAAGTTTGTCCGAGGAAGACGAAGAGGAGCTGTGGAGAGTTGGCAAACTAGGGAACAAAACACCAGAAAGCCTAGTGAATACAATTTCGTGGACACTCACCCAGTACGTCGGTTTACGTGGCCGCCAAGAACACCACAGTATGGCTGTCGACGACTTCTCGCTTCGCAAAGACGACAACGGTCGTGAATATGTCGAATTCGCTGAAGGCCTGACCAAAACGAGAGGTGGAGGATTATTGAAGAAATCTTGGGATTTTTCACCAAAAATGTTTGCCACTGGAGGAGAAAGATGCCCTGTCTCGCTGTTTAAAGAGTACTTGTCGCGCCGACCAAATCATTTACGAACCACAGGCTCCTTTTACCTTTCCATCAACTACAAACCCAAGGACGAAGTTTGGTATGAAGCACAACCGATGGGTACGAATCGTATCAATGAAATGATGAAGCGAATCGTTGCTGGCACTTCTCTGGAAAGTAGCAGCAAGAAATTGACAAACCACAGCGCTCGGAAGACCCTTGTCAACAAGTTAAAAAAATGCAACGTTGAACGGTCCTCCATTGTTAAGGTTACTGGCCATCGAAACCTACAGTCCCTTGACCACTACGACGAAGGAGATGAAGTTGAGCAACGAGATTTCTCTACAAAAATATCTTGTCGAAGCAATTCCAGCAACGTGCAATCAATCTGTATTGACCGCAGCATCTAACATCGTCTGCCAACAGCAACAAAGTTCTGCCTCGACTAGTTCTACATTAAGTCGTCCGTGTGGACTTAACGTCGCTCAACAAGATACAAGTCAAACAAATATGGCCTTTAACAACTTGTGTTTCAACAGTACAATGGTCAGACAAGAAAGCCAACATCAGATGTTTAATTCAAACACTTTCCATAACTGCCAAGTTAGCTTTATTGTCATGTCGAAGCCGTCTGATGATGTACAAGCTCAAGGACAAAAGCGGCGTCGCACTTTCATGATCGACAGCGATTCCAACTAACTGATGAACTATTTGAACTGGATATTTTCGTTTTTGAGTGTTATAAATCCAAGTTGTTTAATGTTTTGACTGTACGATACTAGTTACTTCCATTGCTCGTTTGAAATGAACAAATGTTGTAAATATTTTAAGACGCATGTCGCGTGACTTTGTGTAAACCAATTAAAACACGACCGGAAGATCAAGTTTTCTTGCTCACCGGATGTTCGTATTATAATTGTCTCGCACATTTTCTTGTATATTATTAATAAGTAATATCATGGTTTCTCGTGCAATTTGGAAAAAACATGCACTCGTGAGTTTTTCAAAGACTTCAAATAGCACTCGTCCTTCGGACTCGTGTTATTTTGATAGTCTTTGAAAAACTCACTTGTGCATGTTTTTTCCAAATTGCACTCGAAACCATACTATTACCTATACTTATATCTCTATTTTTAGCTTAGGTGTCTCGTTATAAGTCTATCACTTCATTTAACTTATATATACTGTAAATCCATTGTATTTTTCCCTACTTAAGATGGATACATTAAAGTTATTATTATTATAGGTTGGATAGTGCAAAATCACAGGACGAGGTTTGCTGAATGGAACGATGGGCATTGGCAAAATGTTAGGAAGTATGCTGCAGATCAAGTAAAACTCACATCAAAAGACGTGAAACCAGCTGAAAGGTCAGTTGAATTTTTGTCAGGGATTATAAAGCAGACGAACTCATACATATCTGATTGTAAAGTTCGGAAATCAAGCTTATTTGATAAAGAACAAACTGTGAAGCCATGGAAGGCCAATGAGTTGCTGTTTTTAGAGAACATAATGAAAAGTTTATCAGCAACCGAAGCAAAGATACATGTAGAGAAGATAAAAGGTGATATTATTCAGAATATCAGTTTTCTGCAGAGAAGGGTATTAGAAAGTGATGTCATTTACCATGACAACTCCCGCTCTAAAAGAAGAGCAAAAGTCAGCTAAAAGAAAGCAAAAACGAAAATTAAAAAGCTGTTGTGAGGTTCTTCAAGAAATCATTGTGGTGAAAGATGTTGCTCAAGAATTGATAGACAAAGTAAACAAATGCAACTTTGATTTTGCAATAAACAGCCCAGCACTTATGAAAGAAAATATATTAGTCCTGTTGAAACCAAAACTCCATAAAGCTGGCCTACAGTTGCTCGTTGAAAACAATGTTCTATCTGATGAATGCAAGAATATCGTTGAAAGGGTTCTTAGAAGTATGGAACAAACTAGAGAAAAGAATATAAAGCCAGGTAAAAAGAAGAGGAAAACTGGAAGACAAATATAAATTGAACCAGCATTCAAAAGCATGGAGAATCCTTCTGGTTCTACACCTGGTGCATTGTCTGAGGATAATTATTCAGATTCAAGCATTAATGGCAGTAGCGATAAAGAGAAAAGTGACAAATAAACTATATACAAGTTTTATTTTGTGTTGTGAATTACATGTACTAATATGATTTTCTTATTTTTAATATAGTTCACATTAAACAACTCCTGTGTATCTTGACATAATATTTATATTTTTATATAGTTTTTGTGACCCCCTTTTGAATACGAGATATTTTTATAACCCCCCGAAATTGTCTTAAAAAATGTTGGTGGCCCCTCAAAATCTCTTCCGGCCCCCCACCCGGCATTAATAACGACTGTTCCCTTAATACTTTCGATCTACTTTTGATTTTTGCTTACAAACGTACATTATTCAGTCATTTCCACTTGTTAAAAGCTTCAAAATATTTTCTATTGACCTAGAACGCTGGACTATGCATCATAACATCTTATACCTTTATTTATGTAACCTTCAAAATGCTAAGGAATTAACCATAACTCCTCTTTATAGATTCTACATTACATCAATCCCCATATATCATCAACGGTATAGATGGCCAATACTGCTACACGATTCGGAGAAGCAATGGCTTTGAATATTTACAGGACCGTGGTATAGGAGAGCCTGATAGAGCCAAAGTTATCACAGACGTCTTGGGGAAATCAATGTAGCTAAGAATTTTCTCAGATGGAACTGAACGGCGCATTACAAACGCCAATTTAAAAAAGCAGAGCAACCATTTTCAAATGATAACCAATCAAACGGGGTACAAGAAAGAAATTTGAAGATATTTGGAAATTACAATTGTTAATCACTTCCTTTAACATGTATTATATACTAACCTAATTATCTTTAATCAATTACAGTTTTGGGCTTTGATACTCCTTAGTGAAGCAGGCATAACTGTACGCAGGATTATTTTGGCAGGGGGTAGTAAGAAAAAGATGCACCAAACCGAATGTATTGTAAATTGGCAAAATCCTTTGTTCAAGCTAATTTGCATTAGGTTCGTGACATGAGAAGTTCTACGTTTGAAATGGGTTTTATTCATATATTAATGTGCCTAATAGACCAGTTCGCACTTTACACATTCCATTGTTTCGCACGTCATTTCTACACATTTCCAACAAAAATCTGTTTTCATGCAATCAACCTCGCACACATGCAATAGGAGGGCGTGTTCATATAAGCATAGATGGCTCGGTAGATCATTTTTAGCTGGGTATCAGATTGGGGGGAAATGTCTGGCTAGCTCAGTTAATTAATGTTGACCTAAAAATATGATAAAGAACGAATTAGTTGTCGATTTCATCCAACAAGCCAAGTTAGTACGGTTGATTGTGATCATAATTCGAAATTAAAAACGGCCATTATTTCTAAAATAAATCGTTATCATAAGAGTTAAGAGTTAGTATTGGGTTTAGGATTAGGACTGTTTTCAATTTGGGCTCCTTATATGAAACATATATTTAATATATATAATTTTTTATCCCACTAGCTTCACTGAGATACCACCAAGCACAAGGTAGGCCTAACCGGGGTGGTCCGTTTTCGCATATGAACACAATATCAATGTCCGTGGGATCTCACTTTAATAAGTGAGTTATCAAGGTTATTACATTGAGTCGGTTTCCTTTGATGGACCGCAGGATGTATGCGCCATACATCCCTATGAATACTGACAAGATAATAAACGAAGAAAAAACAAGGAAAATCTTTGTGTAAACCTCTTCAATGTAATAATAAGTCAGATAAACACCTTGAACTTCTGGATTTATGCGATATACATCCCTTGGACACATAGCATCCTCGGTGCTTTATATAGCATAAATCCCTCATTCTCGGTGTTTATCTATTACTTATTTCATGATTGAGTCGGTTTTCTTTGATGTACCACAGGCTTTATATCGCATAAAGCCCATGAATACTAATTAGATAAGAATTGAAGAAAAAAACTAGGAAAATCTTTGTCCAAGGTGAAAAAATAGGCAAAACTTTGTTGGAGAACCTCCTCAATCATGAAATAAGTGAGATAAATCCCTGGAACGTCCGACCTAGAACGCTGGACTACGCATCATAACATCTTATACCTTTACTTATGTAACCTTCAAAATGCTAAGGAATTAACCATAACTCCTCTTTATAGATTCTACATTACATCAATGGTATTAGATGGTCAATACTGCTACGTGATTCAGAGAAGCAATGGCTTTGAATATTTACAGGACCGTGGTATAGGAGAGCCTGATAGAGACAAAGTTATCACAATGATTAACTCTTTCCCTACGGGCGCAGTTAAAACGGGTCGTTGAAGACCCGCAAAGTCGTCAATCGAAAAACACGACACACGGTAACGCAAGATTAAAAATTGAAATTCGACAAGCGCCAGGTTTGACTTGATTTCATAAATAACTCTGCGATTGGTGGCATTTTGAGTTTTCAAGATGCTACGCGGGCGTGCAAGATGGCCTTTTCTGGAAAAATGTAAATTTTTCGACCTGATTTATGATAATTAATGCTAATTTATATTAACATAATGTGTTTTGTTCGGGAAATTTAAAAGAACAAGTAAAAGCCGGTTTATTGGGCTTCCAGAAAATGTATAGCTTTCGCAACAGTTATGGTTATTTCAAGAGATATCAATAGAACAACGTGGTCGTTCAATTTTTGATGTTTTTCAGCCGTAGGGAAAGAGTTAATAAGCAATAATAGGTAAATTGAAAATAATCGAAGAAAAAGCGTGAAAGGAAAAGCAGTTTTTTATCTGTTGAATTGAAAATAATCAATGTAAATACAGTTTAACAAAGCAAAAATGGTCAGTGACAAAAAATGAACCCCCTTCTCTGCTCCCCTCAATGAGAGGAATTATGTAAGGGTTACCCGAAGCAGAGTCTCTGCAGAGATCCCACCCGCACTGGTCCACCCGCACGGGAGCTCATACTTTTAAATATATACGCAAGCTATCTATACACTACAAAGACAATACGTTCTGTGCATGTGGGTCAAAAAGGTCAAAATTCACCGTGTTTAGAAATGTAGGAAATAATTCACCAAATTGGCTTAAAATTTGATGTGTGTTGTTTAGCCGACTTACAACGATGATGAAAAATTCAGGCGAAAATATAAAATTGATCGATGTGAAAAAATATCGGCCATTCTATATTAAGGAAGGACGTCCTTGGGGAAATCAATGTAGCTAAGAGTTTTCTCAAAGATGGAACTGAACGGCGCATTACAAACGGCAATTTAAAAAAGCAGTGCAACCATTTTCAAACGATAAATAATCAAACGGGATACAAGAAAGAAATTTGATGAAGATATTTTGAAATTACATTAATTTAATTGACTTTCCTGTGTGGTTTAATATCTGCAATCATATTGTTAATCACTTCCTTTAACATGTTTGATATACTAACCTAATTATTATAATTATTATCTTTAATCAATTACAGTTTTGGGCTTTGATACTCCTTAATGAAGCAGGCATAGCTGTATTCAGGATTATTTTGGCAGAGGGTAGTAAGACAAATCCTGCGAAGTTTGTGTTTGCAGGTTTGCCACAAACCTCTCAGGAGTGCATTTCCGGCGATTTCTGCAAGGAACATTCTGAAAAAATTTATCTGTGTCTGGTAATATTTAGACTTTTTAAAAGATAAACAAGCGCATTATTAACGAAATTAAGTTTCGTGTATTCCCATGCACTAACAGTCGCACCAAATACATGTGAGGTGATTGTTTATTTTGGTGCCTTACTTCAACAAGACAGAACGCCATGTGTCTGGTAAGTTCTCTATTACTTATCTAGTTAAGTAAAGAATACGTCTTGTAAGTTTATAAAGTAAAAATATGTCTCCTGTGTGCATATGTATGCGCCTTAGTTAATGGCTGCATTTTAAATAGCTGTGTCTTGTTTTCGTTTTCTTACCTTCTTAATCTTATATTATGACAAACTTACAGGGGTTGGCCAAAAAAAGTGGCCATCCACCAAAATATAGTTAATTGGGCATAGATATTACGAGAGTGACTGAAAATGTAAAAAAAACATGTTTTAGAACGCCCGCTTCGAGATATGTATAAATATTATCTTAATTAATAATTTTAATCATTGCTTTTGAAACAAAATTGGTATTGAAGCAAATGCGGTGGATCTCCTCTAATGTATCACATTTTGGCTCTTACAAAATTGCCTATAGCAAATTAATAAAAGTTTTCTCCCACAATATTTGCATGGATAGCTAATGTACAAAAAGTTGCATTATATTACATACATGAAAGCGATATAAACATCAACATAAACATGTTATTGTCAACGTTCTGCCAATGATTTCTCTGCTAAAGTGACATGGCTTCTAAGAAATCCGCACAGAAAGGGCTCAGAAGAAAATTGGAAAGAATCATGAAATTCTTGGGATAGTTAACGCTAGAATTAACTCACGAAATATAAAAAAAATTCCACTTAGTTATTCTGGAGCGAAGAAACTCGGTGCCCAATTAAAATCGGGTGGCAATTGCGGTAATACCCCTGGTTCAGGAAGAAAACGTAAAACAATTGATCGAAGCGACCGTTTTATATGTAAAAGTTCTAAATCAGGCACGCCGATCAAGAAACAGCTAGCTGATAAATTAGAAGCTCAGACTGGGGTCAAAGTTCCCTCCAAAACAATGCAGCGCCGCCTACAGGAGAAAGGCATCAAATGGAGAAGGCAATCCAAGAAACCATATGTGAGCGAGAAGAATCGCTCATTACGTTTATCATTTGCTCGTGAGCGTATTAGTTGGGGTGTTGAGTGGAAACGTGTTTTTTGGAGCGATGTGTTACCATTTCATCTGCAGGATCAGTCTGCTCAGTTCGTCTTGCGGACTAATGATGAAAACGACGAAACTCGGTCAATGTAAGGCACAGTAAACACCAGAAATCTATCAATGTTTGTGTATTTTCAATGACCAGCAATTAAAATTAAGATTTGAGATTATATCTGACCATATCTCAACGCATATAATTGTAAAAACATATAGTTTTTCACATTTTTTGTCTTTTCTGAAAGTTATTTAGCCAATTAACCATATTTTGGTGGATGGCCACTTTTTTTTGGCCAACCCCTGTACGTGCCCATCAACTCTGTAATGGAGAACTCAAGAAAGTGTGGCCGTTATACTGAGGAAAGCGTGCTGGAAGACTGGAAAAATTGAGGGAATCTTTTCGTTCTTATAATATTATCACAACTCAACTGAGGGTAATCAACCGTGCCAAAAAATCTTCATCAATATCAAGCCCGATAAGGTCTCACAACCCATGGAGAACAAAGAAACATTACAAGGTATGTTCTAAAACATTATCGTAATTTGTGATAAAATCATTAAAGATTTACTGTCCAGCCCACCAAAAATAGGTCTTAAAGACTGATGAAGTTGGGAATCGAATAACAGAAACACGCACCAAGTTTGATTTGATTTCATAAAAAACTCTGCGATTGGTGGTAGCATATACTGTATACAGTGTCATATGCTCTCTTGTTTACAACATAATTGTTCCAAAGGTTGAATTCCGCTTGCTTACATCCTTCCCCTTGCATTTTCACTGCTTGAGTGTACCATAGTATTACTTAATTACTATACAAGCCAAGACTATACACAGACAAAAGCAACTTTATTTTTGAAATTTAGTATTAATGTCACCTCAAATATGCACCTGTCATTTGAGTGGCCAAATTAATAAGCAGCCCAACTGTTAGTTGATATGCTTTCTAAACATTTTCAATCTTTTTAAACGTTACTACTAAAGTAAAGTTGACTACCCTTTTCTTTAGATACAACTCATTCAAAGAATACTGGATTCGAATGTTACGTTCATGCGCTCTCTCCAGTCAAGAAAGCAGCCAACTCTGATAAGCAATACTTTCACTGTACACTCCAAAGCGAAACTAAATCAGTGAGGGCAGTATGCTTTTCCCCAGAAAAACACAACAAATTTCAATCTAGCGAGAAAAGCAAAAGCCCTTTGAAGCTTGAAAACTTCAAGCAACCCCAGACTGATAAACAGGACTTGATTCTCACCAAATACACCAAAATCACACCATTAGCCAATGACCAAGTAAAGTTTCGATACTCAGACGAACTTACAGCTAAATAAAAAATAACTGACATCTCCTCTCTAACCAAAATAGCCAAGGAACAATTGGTAACTATCAAAGCAGAAGTTGCACAGCTGTTGGGAATTAAAACAATACTCACACAGAACAATGCTCAACTAAAAAAGCAAGAGCTTGTCATCAGAGACAACACAAGCTCCATACAACTTGTCCTTTGGATCATTCGAAGTAAACAAAACCTACTTATTAACCAACTTGAGGTTAAAAGAATCCAGATCTGGTCGGTACTTAAATACTGCAAAATCAGAACCATTCACATTTGAAGAAACAACCCCGTTCACACAACCGCTGATTGAGATTGAAGATAACGTTCAGCAACTGAACACATCTACTGTTTTTGCAAAAATTATTGGTGTGCAAAGTACAACAAGAAAGCTTCTCTGCGTATCACAAGGTGATACAAAAGCCTGGAAGTAAGATAGGGAATTGCGAATCCTGCAAATTGATGCAGAAGGTCAGTTCCTGCAAATCCAACTGGACTGTTACACTCTTATTTGAAAGTGAAAACTCCAAGAAATTTCGTCTAACCATGTTTAGCCACCACTGCTTACAAAAATTGTTAAGCATCGAAATCTCCTGTTGTAACCTAGATTCCGTCACTGAAGATGATCCTTGAATTTGAAAGCACCTATCAAGTCACATATGACAACATTGAAAACATTGTTTTAGACATTGAGTTTCATGGATTTTAATCTACTTTTAATAGCAAGTATTGTTGTGTTAAAGTTATACTGTGTCTCAGTACACTGGTATTAAATATTTTACTGTTAATATTATTTTGTAACATCATTTGTAATTCTCGTTTACTTTTCATTGTTCAGTTAACCCGTATTTCTCTCGTATTATCTAACAAAGTAAATACGACAAAACAGTGCACTTCGTGCAGGCTCTTCCCCTCCCCATTCCCCCCACCCCCCGAGCGAGGCACAAAGAGGCTGATAGGCACGATAATCCCACAGTGGTGAGGATGAAAATCTAAGGATAGAACAGGCGGGCAAGGCGTTATTGCTGATACATATTAATTTCTATTTAGTTTTGTGTTTTTAGTTATAAACATCCAACAAACTTCATCCATTGCAACAGCAACCATCTAGGCCTATTATTGCAAACAATCTCAACATGCAATCTTTATAGTGTATTATTCTGTAAAATTATAACATCGTAATATAAATTATTATTATTATTATTATTATTATTAGAAAATTCCATCAAAACGTACACGAGATACAAAACAATTACATAATAAACTAATACATAAAAACAAGAGTACGAGAAATGATGAGGGGCTTAACGAACGGACTCTTGGTCCGAGCTGGGTTAGCCCAAACATAAATATAAATTACAAATAGTACAACTAAAACATATTATGTGCGTACATACGAATAAAGTAACACGTAAACATTAATTAATAAGATATTACGAACAGCAGAGTAAATTTACTACTGATCGGCATCGGGGACAGGTCCTCGTACGTTCGGAATCGAAGAAAGTTTCAAGTTTTTTAAAATATAGTTTAGTAACCAAGTTCTTAAATGATTCATATGTAGAGGCTTGCCTGAAGGATACAGGAATAGAATTCCATAGAGGGGCAATACGGTTGAAAAAAGAATCTCTGAAGGTCGAAGTACAGAACTTCTTAGGAATAAGCTGGAGACCGCTAGAGGAACTCCTTGTACGATTACTGGCAAAAGTGACAAACTTGTCAATAGACAAATTATAAAGACCCATAATACATTTGAAAAAAAAACAAATGTCACGGATTTCAAGCCAGTAGGAAATAGGTAACAGATGGAGTGATAATAAGCGCGATTTGTAGTTAGGACGGGAGTCGTGGCGAGGGTGACAAGAAAGAATGAATCTGGTAGCACGTCGTTGAACTGCTTCCAAAAGTCTGAGGTTACCAATATTAGATTGGGGAGCCCAGACTTCACTACCATACCCTAGGTGGGACCTTACAAACGTGAGGTATAATAGTCTCCTGCGGTCAGTACCCATATTAGCACTACAGTGTCTGCGCAAAAAGCCAAGCATCATGTTGGCTTTGGCCACAGCAAAAGATACATGAACACTCCATGTTAGTTTGCTGGTGACCATGACCCCGAGGTCTTTTTGGGAGGAAACCACACTGAGGGTATGACTACCAATAGTATAGGCACTGATCTCAGGAGAGCATAGAGCTTTGGATTTCTTTCTCGAGATTCTTAAAACCTCACACTTAGTTAAGTTAAAGGAAAGTCCCCACAGATTGCTCCAATCAAGTAGGTTGTCAATATTTCTTTGGAACATGTGTTGGTCAGCGGCAGAGTGAAGCACGCGGGAACATTTGGCGTCGTCTGCAAAAAGGGCAATGGAGGTGTCACTGCTCACAACTTCCGGGAGATCGTTCACGTAAAGGAGGAAGAGGAAAGGACCAAGGATGCTGCCTTGAGGTACACCTGACACAACGGGGACCCAGGAGCAGTAGGTACCATCGATGTGGACTCTCTGAATTATGGAAGTAAGGTAATTAGCAAACCATGTGTGGAGAGGGCCTTCAATGCCATAAAGAGAAAGTTTGTGAAGAAGCCTACGATGGGGGACAGAGTCAAAAGCCTTACTAAAATCTAGGTAGATAGTATCTACCTCATTGCCGGCATCAAGGGCAGCGCCAATTTCGTGGAGCACAGTTAGCAATTGAGTTATACAAGATTTTCCTTCAACAAAGCCGTGTTGTAAGGTGGAGAGCAGGTTGATTAGTTGAGGGATGGTCTTCTTCAATACACACCGTTCACACAGTTTAATTATAATAGACAATAGGGAAATCTGGCGATAGTTAGGGATAAGTGACTTGACTCCTTTTTTAAACACTGGAGTTATGTTTGCGGATTTCCAATCGGAGGGCAACTTGCCCAGGCATAGAGACTGGTTAAACAGCTCAAGGAGGGATGGAGCAAGTTTGTTGGCGCATTCTTTTATTATCCTCGGATGAATGTCATCAGGGCCTTGAGTCTTGTTAGGATTTAAACACTTTAACGCAGATAACACGTCGTCGATAGTAAGAACAATAGATGAAATACTGGAGTCAGTAAATGATGTTGATGGCAGGTCACAAGGGAGTGAGGTATCTTTATTAAATACTGATGAAAAGTATGAATTAAAGGCTTCAGTTTTATCAAGGGCAGAGGTAAACGAAAAGCCATTGAGTTCAACGATGTCGGGAACAGCAGATTGCTTGTTTAGCCTTTTAAAGTAATTGCAGAAGCGATTGGGCTGAGTAAAGCAGGAGTCAGAGATTTATTTGATGTAGTTGTTCCTTTTATCACGTATGAGGTATTTATTTTCCCTGCGAAGAATTCTACACTTCTCCCAGAGTGACGGGCTGTCTTTCGGTAATGCTTTCTTTCTTACAGTGTTTTTCTTACGGATTGCGTAGAGAGCTTCGCCGTCAATCCAAGGAGGAATAGAGAATTTACGCGGCTTTTGTTTAGGAATGGAAGCTTTAACATGTTGAAAGAAACTAGATTTCCATGCAAACCAGTTGCAATCAATGGTGTTGTCTTTCGATAAATGATCTTCAAGACGGTCGTTCGAGAATTTGGCTCTTAATCCATCGAAGTCAGCCTTTTTAAAATTAAAAGACGGAGTTCTGTTGTTGTTTCCCGTACGAATTGCAAAATGGAAGTCAAATGTTATCGCTTTGTGATCGGAAGAAACAGCGACACCCACGCAATCAGTAACATCGACGTTAGTGACGCCCTCGACAATAGAGGTAATTATAAGGTCAAGACAATTGACTCCACGCGTAGGCATGTCAACAAGTTGGAAATAGTTATTGTCATTAAGCGATTGACAAAAGTTAAATAAAGCTGAGTTAGCAGACTCACAGAAACCAGAACCTTCAATCCAATTGATTGAGGGGAAGTTGAAGTCGCCAAGTATTACAGCCTTATTATATGTACAACTATCCAGTATCCTAGTAAATTGAGAGGTCCAATCAATACTTGCGTTAGGCGGTCTGTAGAACACAGCGAATAATACTTTCCCGCAGTTATTTGTAAGTACTTCAACAGCGGCATATTCAATGTCACAGTGATCGGCACACAAGGAAACGGGTTTACAGCGGAGTTCATTTCGAATCGCTAAGAACACCCCACCACCACGAGCTGGCAAATAGGAGGAAGGGTTTGTTGGAACATGACGATCACAGCGATGGATATCGTAGCCCCACGGCAGCAGTTCAGAGTCAGAAATGGCGTTGGTTAGCCATGATTCTGTTATGGCGACAATGTCAAATTGATTAGCATAGATTGAGTCTTGAAAGTCGATGGATGATTACTGGTAGAAGGACGAAGTGAATACAATGACAAGTTCAGGCTAGAGTTTTTGCGAGGAGGTGAAGTATTGTTTACCTGAACAGGGGTCTTTCTCAAGCGAGGTCCTGGTGAATTAGCATTAGAATCGAGGTTAGGCTGAGGATTCACAACACCGCTTTGTAGATAGAAATTTGGTCTTTGTTTTCCTTCCTCAGGGAATACCTCTAAATCTGAGCTATTCGATGAACCGACAAATCTATTGTCTTCGACAGGTGACATGAAGTTTGCATTATTAGATGGTTCATTTGCATTTGATGTAGGAGTGCCGTAATTTCCACCACATATTTCGCCTTCGATATCTTCGAACGAATCTGATGGTCTGCTTATCAAACAATTAACACAACTCCAGTCGATATCAGGGTGTTGCATATAATATGAATTAAACGTAGTCTTCGAAAATACTAACGCATTTCGCGTGATACCAAAGGGAACAGTCTACGCATAGAATTCCATCCTCATTGTTTTTGACTGGCTTCGCACATTCTCCGCATGGATATTTCCATCGTGATTTCTTTTCCCCAGCCAGGATTTGTCTCCACATCCCCACTTGGAACAAACCGAAAGGTTTTCACCGAATTCGAGTAGTAGAGAATATTTCCACCGATAGATTTAGATTTAGATTTTCTCCTCCCAGACAGAATGATGGTAGAAATAGGAATCGTCGCATAACCAATTGATTCATTTCGCACTGATTCAACTTGTATATGTACGATACAATCTCTTGTCTGTAACTTTAAAGTAAGTAGTGTGGTAATTCTTATAGGAGCTAATTTATCCTGCTTGGCTAAAATTATTAGTATGATGAACGCTATACTCAATTTCACGGAGCACGTAAACACACGTCCAGTCGCGATCTTACTTGGATGAAAATATTATAAATGTTATAATATAATGTCAAAGCGTGTTAACTACCTCATCCCGCAGTGATCAACAAGCCAGTAGACACATGTACGCAATTGCGTACCTATTTTTTATTAGTCTGATGATCGCCAGCGAGAGCTGCGAGTGAAACTTGAGTAACAGAATTTTAATATATATATCATATTGCTAGATTGTCGTTTGGCAACTACACCATCAAAAATGGGAACAGATATCCAGCAGCAATGTAGTAGGATTTGTAGCAATGAAGGTACTAATTGCACAAATTATATTTAATCCTGCCACCCCAACTGTAATTTTAATGTGTACACTGTAAATAATATGCAATCATTAGCAACCTGCATGTCTATTTATTACTAAAAAATATCATATCATTGCTAGGTTGTGTTGCACCAACAATGGTTACAACAGACATGGAAACAGCCACCATGTAAGAATGTGCTAATGATATTGAAGGTAATATAATGACAGTTTATAAACAGTGTATGCTATCATTGTCATTCATAAATAATTTTAAGTTAATTAATTTAAGTTAATTTTAATGTAATTACTTTTTTCGGCTAAGAACGGTTATTGCCAGACAGCGGAAGCAGTTAGCAGAACAGCAACAAAGGCTCAATATGAAAAAGAATAAAGAACACAACATCCCTATAGGAACTGCCATAATTGTGGAGAACAATCTTACCAGCCAGGATTATGAAATTTGTAGAAGTGCAGATTGATCTCCACTGTCAAAAGACCAAAGGGAAGAGATACAGTCCAAAAGCCAAAGCTTTTGCTTTGTCCCTCTGTCACATCAGTGGAAAAGCATACCGATTGCTTTCAAAATTGTTCCACCTAGCTTCCAAGTCCAGCCTGTTGAAGTGGGTTTCAGGATTACCAAACTGTCCTGGATTTACACAGCAAGCCATGCACGTGATAGAGAGCGAGAGCAAAGTAAAAGCAATGACTCAAAGCAGCAGACAATGCACAATTTCTTTAGATGAGATTTCTGTAAAGGCAAACCTGTCATACGACTCATCTAAATAGGAGATAATTGGTTTGGAAGAATTTGGAGATCGCCAAAAAGCAAAGACTGTTTCGAATTCGGCTCTGGCATTCATGGCTCATGATACCATGAACTGGAAGCAGCCACTTGCATATCATATGGTGACAGTTATAAAGTTAAAGAAAAGCTGTTAGAAACAATTAATAAGCTTCAGTCCATTGGATTGAAGGTTGTTGCTGTTATTTTTGACCTTGGTTAAAACTTTCAGAAATTTGTTAAAGAGTTGAGTGTCACCAACAAAGCCTTGGTTCCAACAGAAAGGTGTAAAGATCTTCTACCTGTTTGATCCGCCACATATCATAAAGGCAATTAGAAACTATTTGAACTATGAGTTTCATTATGATGGTAAAGTTGCAAGCTGGAAAGATATTGAAGCACTTTACAAAAGGGACAGTGAGTTGACAATCCGTTGCTGCCCTAAGCTATCTGACAACCATATTCATCCCAATGGTTTTAAAAATATGAAAGTTAAATATACCACACAGGTGTTGAGCCATACAGTATCTGAAGCAATTTTAACATATGTTACTTTTGGTGCCCTACCAACATCTGCAGCTGGTACAGCAGAATTAATCTCCAAGTTTGACCTCATCTTTGACTGTCTGAATAGTTCATCCCTTAAAAGTCCAAAATTATACCATTGAGCAATAACCAAGAGTTCGCCACACATAAAACGTATGACTGAAATGTGTTCATTTGTTTCCTCGATTAAAGTCATCATCCAACAACCAAGAAGGATGTCACCAACACATTGAAATGCTTGAAAGTATTGAAGTTAACACCGAGTGGAACAATTTCATTGTGGAATGAGCTCCAATCTCAGTCATCCATCAAATTTCTGTACACAAGGCGGCTAAACCAGGATGTACTCAAACTGTTTTGGCTCCATACGCAGCAAGGTGGGTGTTCTTGTATAGAACACGTCAAGGACCAATAGTCCGGTCGCAGACAACTCAACCTTGCTGTGAAGGCCCCCAAGCAGGTTTTTGTAGTTTTTGTATCTTCGAAACATGGAGATTCATAATCTGGATAGTGCCACTTTGGGACCCATGGGAAAACAAATTATTCCAAATTTTAAAAATATGGCTGATATATATTATATATGCTGATGTATATGTGCTATATATACTGTACTAGCCTGGTATCACTCAACCTTTCTGATCGGGTACAGTCATTCTTGGTGAATAATACGCATTCCTCAAACAAACCATTGCAATATGGTGTACCTCAGGGTTCTTTACTGGGTCCACTTCTGTTTTCACTCTTCTTTGCACCATTAGAAGATGTGTTCTCAAACTCATTAATAATTCATGAGCTAATTATCCAATAATAAAGACCCATCTAGTCACGGGATTGCATTTGGATAACTAAGTCAAACACCGCGTCTCAGAACACTACAATACATTTGATCGGCATACGTAATTAGGATATTTGAGGAAGATCACTAGTGATCTTCCTCAAATATCCTAATTACGTATGCCGATCAAATGTATAATGTAATCGGCATACGTAATTAGGATCAAATGTATTGTAGTGTTCAACTATTAACATAACCCTCCCATGAGAGAATATCATCCAATCAAATATAACCTATACTTGTGTTCATTTGAGAAGCTATTTAAACAACTCCAGCTCGTGTCCCACCGGGATATCCAAACACTCGAAAACAGTTAACAATTCAGTTAAAAAACAGTTCTCGTGTTTGGATATCCCAGTGAAACACTCGCTGTCGTTGTTCAAATATTACATCAAAGCCCACTGCCTTGATTGCATAATGTACGCTGACACACAGCTGTATATGCCTATAAAACCTGCCGCTCTAGCTAAACTTGAGTTATGTATTAAGTACATCACCAACTGGTGTACTATGAATGGTCTCATATGCAATCCAAGTAAAACCGAGATTGTCCATCTAATCATCACGTTTTATGCATTGTGAACCAATGCCAAAAATATGTGTCAATGATGTGATTATTCAACCGGCTCCGGTTGCACGTTATCTCGGTGTTGCTGTTGATAGACATTTAAAATTAAATAACATTTGTAAATCAGCAACTTTGACTATCAGAAATATTGGCAAAATCAGGAAATATTTGAGTAAAAAGAACTGAGAAGTTGGTGCATGCATTCATAACTCAAAACTTGACAGCTGTAATAGCATCCTATATGGCTTATCAGAAAATTAATTGAGCAAGTTACAGCGAATTCAAAATACAGCTGCTAGACTTGTGGCAGAGATTAAAAAATCGGAGCATATCTGCCCCATGCTACGTAATCTTCACTGGTTGCTGGTGAGATCAAGGATTGTTTTTAAGATACTAATAATTACTTTCAAGGCTTTGAATGGCCAGGCGCCTGTTCATATTACTGATTTGCTAACTAAATATAAACCTACTCGTGCTTTGAGATCATCCGACCGAAATCTGCTACTTGAGCCAAAATCCAAAACAGTGACTCATGGAGACATTACATTCTCGGTTGCAGCACCAAAAACTGTGGAATTCATTACCACAGGAAATTAGAAGCTTTGAAATGTTAAGTAGTTTTAAGTCAGCACTTAAGACTTCTTTTTTAAAATTAATAGTTTTTTGTTCATACTACATATAGTAGGCTTTATCTTATAATGTAACTATAATTAGTTTTAAGTAACTTTAATATATTGTTGTAAGAGCATTGAGACTATTGTATAATATGTCTTATTATTATTATATATGTAAGAACAAAGAAAAAAACTGGTCTCATTTCGCTGACAAAATGTATGATTTCCTAATTTTTATATTGCTTTTCTATGCATAGTTAAGTAACGTCTTCAATGCACCATTGTAAAAGTAGAAATATGACTATTTTCTTAAATCCAAAATGGCGTCCAAAATGGCTGTTATATTAAGATATTTTGCAATCGTTTCTGACAGTCCATGTCACATTTTTACTATATTCTTCATATAAAGTAGTTCTACAGTACATCTAATGAAAATATTAATCCATTGAGAGCATTAATATTGTTCATTCCTAATTACATTTACGTTATCAAAAGAAACGCAAGCTATAAAAACCGACCATGTCTCATTCGTTTTATGCTATGACGGAAGCAGGATCTTGCAAATAGTCATGATGCAGCGAGTTTAAGTTTTTGATAACAAATGTAGAAATATTTCAATGAATAAAGTTTGAGATTAGACTTAAATTCTAGTTATGAGTAATAGACTAAATAAATTGTTATGAGTCTTCAACATCGTCGTTTTCCTCTTCTTCACAATCCTCTTTGGATTTCTTGTATTAGCAGTTTCATAGCAGTTTTCGCTGATGTGGCACTTTCAGAAAACGGTATAAGATAACTGTTTTGAAGCAACCACACTGTCGCTTTTCATATGGCCGGTCAGAAGCACAGTTGCAACAAATAATTTCCAAAACATGGCCAGAAATCTGTGACAGTCAGCAGTCTGCTTCGCGAGCGCAAAAATTGCGCAAGAGCTCACCACGCATGCGCCGAGCCGAGCCAGTATGTCGTTTTCAACATGGCGGAAGGTATAAGAGATCATGGGGATATGTCTGGAGTATATGCTCAGATGCACAACGCTTCTTCTGGGGAACTACTGTGGGGATCAAGTCAGGCAAAGCGGGAGAGAAAAGGGAAAGCATCCTCGAAATTTTACCCTCGTAGAGAGACTTGTTTCTAAGAGAACGATGCGAAATTCGGTAAGAGCTGAATGGTCTTCAGGTCTTTATCCGTATATAAACATTATATACGGCGTACATATAGGATTGTTTAGTGTTTGAAACGCTGTTTGTTCAATACATCTCGCAGACTGAATATTTGGTGAAGTGGAAAGGCTACAGTGCTTTTGAGAACAGTTGGGAAGACGAGAGCAACTTAACAGCCGACCTTATCAGGTACTAACTTATATTTTACTAATTTTAATCTGATTTAATATAAGTTTATAGTATTTCCATGGCATTTATTTTCATTGTTCGCTAAAGTTTCCGAAGTCGATTGTCCAAACAAATGCTATTAATACGGTATTATTCCTCTATTGGTGTGACAGAAGTAAGGCCAAGGGTTCCAATTTGAGACCAAACACACTTAACACAGGACAATATTTGTTGAAGTTCTATATTTGTTGAAACCATACTTACAGTAATAATTGCTTATGAACAGCTGGAATTGTATTGAATTGTATTAATTGTATTGTTGTATGTCATGTGTTAATCAGTGTTAATAATGCAGTTGTTTCCATATTTACAAAATTATTTACTGTACCAATCATAGTTAAGTACTTAAGTTTGACTTATTATGATAGACTGCAGTTTAGCGGACAGCAGCATACTGGTGTCCATTAAACTGCAGTTCTACCATTAATTTCTGGCCTAGCTTTCAACCAAATGCCTCGGGTTCTCATGTCAAAAGCTCTGCAAGAAATTAATAAACGTGGTCTAATCATAAGTCAAACTTTACTCTTACTATTGTGCGCATGAAAACATTCGAAGAATTCATCATAAACAAGTTAAAGGTTGGTGTATTGCTTAACTTTTTATGAATGAATTGCTGATGTTGCAATCAAAAGCCCTTCATCAGGGTAAACCATATTTTATTGTGATGAAGAGCCATTGCTCAAAGTAGCAATCACAGGGCTAAAAAACTTATTTAAGTCTAATTAAACGAAACTTAAATCTAACTTAAATGTAGATTTAAGTTAGTTTAAGCACACATTTAAGCAAATTAAATCTCGGATTTAAGTCAACTTAAATGTAGCTTAAGGCTGTGACATTTAATCTATATTTAAGTTTTAGCTTAAATTTATCTTAAATTCAACAAATTTAAGTTTGAGTTTAAGTTCATTCTTAATTCACGCTTAAACCTAATAGGTTTAGGTTTCCTAAAATGTTGCCAAATTTAATTACCATCATGACTAAACGTTGCGAAAAGGACTTTGAGAAAGTCTGTGGTGTCACAGCACTTGTATGGAAGAAACTAAACTTGTTCATGTGTGCGGCCAAGGAAAACTTGTCGAGCAGTTCAAACGAACAAATCTTACTTATCAAGGCAAATTGTTGCAAAGAGACTTGTTCGTCGTACATGCACGAGCAAGTAAAGCACAAAGGAACTTGTCAAGAAAAACTTGGTCGTCTGTGCAGGGTTTGATTTTAAAATCTTTAAGAGAACTAGAGATTTAAAAACATTATCTCGCCGATGTTTACAAAAGTATTATTATGCTAATGATAACGAAGAAAAAATAAGCCAATCAAAACGCCCAATTAGAAGAGCTATTCCGATCGGTGCTGTATTACTCTCAAATTTCAGAAAATTAACATCAAATTCAAATTCAAAAGTAACCATGTATAATCGTATGAAGTTGTTTTACTATCCATGGTAAACAATAACCAGTGTGTTTTACACATTTGTGTAATTCTTCCCAAGTGTTCTGTAAGACGACGCAAAAAGAAAGACAAATTAAGGCAGAAGGAGAAAACAACAGCAGTATAATTGATCATTCAAACAAGTTTTACGAAAATCTTATGCATAATACATATAAATATTTAACTTTAAAAACTACCGTAAAACACACTCGTTACTTCATTAGAATAGTTCATATAGTAAGCTATTACGTGTCTCTCACAGCCCATGCAGGGCCAGATGGGGCTGGTCTTGATGACACTTGTCCAATTACACGTGGTTTTACCATGCCTTTTACGTGGCTAAATAAAGTGTTTTTGTAGACTTCATCAAGTTCATTTTTAATGTTTCTCAATCGGCTTCTTTCCCATGGCAGCGTTCTTACTCTGTAGCGTTTCAAACGCGATACTTGCTGTCCATTTTCCTCTTCCATTTCATATTCCGATTCTTCACTAGACATATAAGCCTTGAAGAGAACAGATTCAGCCTTCTTTACTGCCATCTCCTGCAAACTGTCTTTTAATTTATCAAGGCAACCAAACGTCTTTCTAGTTTCTAAAAAAATGTGGGGGACAAACAAAAGCACGAACATTAAATCTTCAACCTACAACTAGTACATGACATGTTCCTTAAAATCAGCTCAACCGCAGCTGAGTAATATATCAGTCAACAAAATGCTATGAATCTATTGATTCAACCATGGAGTTTTTGTACATGAACTTATATATATATGGTCAAATTGGATGTTCTTTACCATGTAACATTGTATTATTCTGACGATACATGGACGATCGTCAAGCTCGTATCCTCAGAAAAATTATTCTGAGTCCCAGACACGAATCGAACCTGTAACCTTCTGATTGCCAGTTAGACGCTCTAACCATTGAGCCACCGAGACTCAGATGGTGGCTCAATGGTTAGAGCGTCTCACCGGCAATCAGAAGGTTACAGGTTCGATTCCTGTCCGGGACTCAGAATCATTTGTTACTTGGTTGCAGATGTTATGACCAGCCAAATATGCAGCAAGACAGATTGCAGAAGTCTGTGGATTCTCTTAAAGTGGGAATAATATCGAAACTGAAGAGCAAGAGCAGGAACAACATGACTATTGATTTTGACCATGATTGTTTTCGTTGTTTGTTTAATGGTAAGGGGAGGCCATCGAAAGACACAAAATTTACTTTATTAGAGAAAGACGATTTTAGTAGACGTGCACTTGGCGATAATTGGGACAATGGCGATGGAGTGACAGTGAGGTATCCTATTAAAGTTAGGGCTATCTTGACAAAGTCGCCAAAAAGTTTTAACATTACTAATGGCACGCTTCAAGAAGGTCGCCGGATGTTGATTGAAAAACTTTCGTTTGACTTCATCTGACACTGTTGCTACATTAGATATGTAGATATAATGTTAATTTATTTTTTGTACAATTAAGAAACTAATATATTAAAATAATAAAATACAATTTGAAAACATTGTTATTGTTCACTCTTAAATTATTTATAGTTGATAGCATTGAGCCATGATTTCAGATATCATTAGCAGGATCTTGCCAATGCAAGTTACCCACCTGTCCAATATAAGCAATAAGCCTGAGATGAGCTCATTGCCGCAATAAGTTCTGCGATAAACTGGGCAGAACACATTGCAGTGATGATCTTGCCTCAGGTCTCTGCCCATAGTCGGGTTGGTAACCCACCTCCAAACCCATAGGCCCGTAGGCATAGTAATGCCTATTTATTACATGCTTTCCTTTTGGACGAATTGCTCAATTAGTTCTGCTTTTTTTCCCTTCTAAATCCCTTTGCATTTCTGGATTTTAACTCTTCCTTTAAAACAACAGTTGTCATTTTAGAAAAGTAAATTTCTCCATCATTTTGACTTGGGGGATCTTGTTCCATCACCATAGGTGGTTCTTGCCCAATCACAGTAGACGGTTCTTGCCCGGGGTCTCCCAAGTCCATCATTGGGTTGCTCAGCAAAACTTGTTCTTTTCCTTTTTTGCCGGTTTTCTCTTATTTCGTCGTTCCAGTACCTCTCATTTGTTTTGGTATATCGATGTGGCTTTCTTTCATGGTCCCGCAATTCCCACTGTCGTTGTTCCAGTCGTAACACATCCCCAACAGCGTCCCATTTGTTTGACTTTCGTAACACTGCACTTCGAGCAACATCATTGTTCCTTTCAACTCCTTGACCAGTGAACCTGGGAATGTGCTGAACCATGATGTATGGGGTTATTCGTTTCTTTTCATAACCATCCCTTTTGCCATTTAATGTTAGGAAGAGTTTGACCCAATCCTTAGCTTTGATCCAATATTCAGTTGGATTAGCTCCTGGTTTCCATTTGTTTATGTGCTTGTAAACGTTTTCAAACTCTTCCCAAACCTCAGCCACTGTCTCAGCTGTTTCCGGACGCAGGGCAGTACTAATTTTTTCAGGGAGTTTTGCTAGGAGAATTTTCTTGTCAGACCCGTGGAAGCTTGTCCAGTCGTAACAGCCACTAGATTTACCATCGGCATCTCTCTTTTCCCACACGTTAAAGCCTGGT
>JAYKKM010000336.1:250000-390000 GCA_035772405.1 Chrysogorgia sp. JL179-B06
ATATATATATATATATATATATACCGAAGATTGGATATTTTTACAAACCGGTTGCACAAGTGCTTCTCTGTGTTTGATAAAGATGATAGGATTTCCTGGTTATGCACCCCTTTCCAATCGGGCCTGCTTTGAAATGCTGCTAAGGTTAATCTAGCAGCTTCACCCCCTATTAACGCAATATATAGAGTGAAGTTAAATATATATAAGTTAAATAACTAAATAAATAAATAAAATATAAGTTAAAGAGTGAAGCTCAACTTCTATTAACTATTGTATAATTACCTCTTCTCTTGTTAAACATAACCATCCTTGCCAATGTAAACTCCGCAAATTGCCTCCAATTCTCCTTCGTTGCCTCGGATTTCACTTTAGGAGTGAGGTCTGTTATCTGCTTCATTAAAAAGTCTCGCAATGACAGCAGGTCTTCTGTCAGGGGAAGCAGTTGCGGTCTGTTATGTTTTGCATAGGCCAGATAATTTAACGCTGGATTCGTGATTTTCTCTCCCCATTCTCCATCGTATAGTTCAAGAAACATATCAACGGTATTCTTCTTTTCCATATTAATTTCTCGCAGCGCTTGCCCCCGTAGAATTACAGCAGCCTTTTTGAGAGTATACCCACACTTGATTGCTGTCGAAGGACTTTTATAGTGTTTATTGGCCAATGATCCTTCTTCTTCGCTGTAACCACCAAGATTTCTGGCACACTTCATGATATCATCGAAGTGGCCAGGTTTGATAATATCTTCCAAACTTGCTTTGGGATTCCCGAGCATCGTTCTCGCTTCCAATAAAAGCCTGGCCAACAACCGCATTTGTTGGGAAACCTCCACAGCTTTTTTGTTTCCTCTTTTTTCTAACAGGACGGAACCTAAATTTAAAATTGTTTTGTCCTGTTGTGCAACTATACTAATATTATCCAACGCCATTATGGATATCACGTTCTCTGATATCACGTTCTCTGATATCACGTTCTCTTCTCGCTACATCCTACCACTTTGGTTGAGAGCATTAATCTGCCTTCATATTGCATCCTTTTGGATGCAACAGTAATATCTCCTGCACCTTCTTTGAATGGGCACTTTGGAGCATGCCGCCACAACTCGTCTTTCTGGAAAAACCCGTGACAATATGTGCACGGCAAGTAATTGGAAGGGTTGGCGTCCATATTAGCCGATGGCCTTCTTTCAACTTTCAGTTCGCCTTTTCCAATTTCCAGTACTTTTAAGTTGTGGTTGTAATTGCCCATTCTCTGCAATTTTTCGAATGCGGTGTTTTCTTTACTTTCCTTTTTGTGGGCAATGGCCTTTTGTACTTCTTCTTCTTCACCATGTATGCTCTGCATATGGCGGGTTAGTTTAGAACACTGCTTTTCGCAAAAAAAGCAGCAGTTCATCTTGTCGTATACTACTCTTTTACCTTCCGGTACAATCTTAATGTAAACTACAATTAGGGATAAAGAAAAAATTCACAAGAAACCAGTTAGTAAAGTTATTTCATGACTGATAAATATTTTTGATTGGTTAAAAGCCGTGTTTCTATAACTGTATGGAAAACAAGGAAAGTTTCACAAAATTCTATACGATGTATGCCAAATCCGGCACATACTGTAGATCCGATGTGTGTCAAATCCGACACATTACATAATCTATTGCCAAAAAAAGGCGACCAAATAAGAGCAAAGGAGACAAGATCAAACGGACAGAGGTTCTACAATTTTAAATGTAATACCGAACGTTTTAAACAAAGCCCAGTAGTTTTTGGTATTGAGAAATATAATGCTTATTTAGATAGCGAATCGAACAGTGTTTTTAATAACGTTTAATAATACAGACCTTTTATTGTATAGATACTGACGAGTTTTGTGACTTAAATTGGACATAATTTTCAATTCTGTAACATATCCTAAGTGGTCAGTTGTTCATTTGTTTCTTTCCTTGTAATCCACATTATAAATTGGCTTATCTGCTATTGAATGTGGAAGTAGGTAATAATAATAATAATAATAATAATACGCCATCATGCGGTATTGAGAATTTACTCTTTAAATATATGATGGCGTAGAATTGTCTGACTTAAAGCCGACTTAAAAACGATGTAAAGGTTTGCTGAAAGAAGCCCGTGGGAGAAGAATATCGATATATCGATGAACACTAATAATCTCAACTTATGAAATTTATAATTGTGATTGATTTGGTTACGAAAGTGATTGAGTTTTAACTGAATTTGAGAAGTGTTGTCATTAAAACATGCATGTAATTGAAGTTTTAAGTTTTGTAGATTTTAATATTTTTAGTGCTAGAGTAACGCACCAAGATGGCGTCGTAATGGTGGCATATTGATGGCGTATTCAGCATGACTATATTTTCGTAATTATGTATATTATACGATTTTAACTTATGATGACATACATCATAATAATAATATGCAATAGGAGTATATAAAAAACGTGGTGTTAGTGCATAGTATAGTTACCCTTGTCAGATGTTTCATCTTGTTTGATGTCTTTGTCTTCAGGACTAGTAATCTTAAATAGTACAATAATAATATGGGATTTATTATGAGCTTTGCAATGATTATATAAAGGTTCAGATATCTGTAGGAGCTGGAGCATATAACACGGCCGCTAATGTTGTAAATACAGGTAAGCTTCACATGCATCCCACGTATGATTTTGTTACGTTGATAATCAAAAAATGCCTAAATGGTCTCATTTCTATAACCAAACGTGGAGAATGTCTGCATCAAAAAAATTGCCACTATATGTAAAAGGATTGAAGTGATATTCGACATAAATATGTTTTCAAATGATGGTACCAACTTGGTACCTATCGCAGTTCCTAACTTCTGTCGGTAAATTTTGTCATTGAATTAAAAAAAGAAGTTGGCTGATTCTGCTAGATCTTAGTCCAAAATGTACATGATAAGCGTCGCAATAGATCTCTTTCAAATTTCTCAACTGATCTATCATATTGTTATTTTGTTTTGCATAAATCACATACACAGCTGATGACTTCAATCACTAAGTTTTTACTTGCAAAACATATATTTGTAAGATAACCACCGGCTATGTTAGATTATTTAATTTATACGTACCAGGTTAACATCCTCTTGCAGAGAGCATTCTTCCTTTCCTTTCTCATGCTATCAGATTCAAATTAAGAAAAAAATATTTCAATGGAAACTATGCATTAACGTTCAACAAGGGAAGTTACCTAGATATTATAGACATCAACAGAAAATACTTCGTACCATACTGGGTGCTATGGAGGGGAGGCTTAGTGAAATCAGGAAAATAAATCATGTTTGCTGTTGTTTTTCGTAGAATCCCGAAAGTAGCGCCCACGCAACTAACGCCTCCGAAACTAACACCCCCAAACGTAATGGCGACCGCTACTTTCGGAATTATACGCGGTATTTTCTTTCTCCCTCCTATTACGATTCTGCATTTCTTTTTCCTACAATTATAATACCAATAATACGTTCTTGAAATTTGTGGTCATCGTATTTTTGAATCCGTATATATATACCGATTATATTTCTTTCTCCCGCATGTTTCAAGTCAGGAAAACTTCTCCAATTGGAACTGATATTAATTAAGACAAACTATACAGGATAACCTTAAAAGTAACCTTGACTATGTTGACGTTTTGAAAATATGAAGGGGACGTGATATAGCAAATACTGTTAGAATAATATATACTACTCTTGATCACGCTACTATTGATCACGCTACTATTGATTATTTACATAAAAAGTATTGGGCTCAACCTTTAGTAGTGCTCAATATTTAATTCTACAATTAGCTAATTATGTGGCATTTTGTTCCCCGGTCCGGAATCCTATGGAATAACGCATTCTGAATGGCCGGCAAGCGGTCCGGAGTATGGTACGGACCGCGCGCGGTTATTACACCCGTCAAAATATATTTTTTACAATTTGTAATTCAAATTTGATTGATTTTTTATGACTATTTCGCTTGCCACTGCATGCTATAATGTGTGGACAAAAACCATTGCGATGTGAATGAGTCTTATCACCCAAATGCTTATGAAAATTGTGAAAAACAGCAAATTTGCAGAAGAAACACAGGGGGAAACTGCGCCGATAGTCGTGATATATGTCGCAATGACGTTGCTAGCGCTCACATTCACAGCGCTCCACTAAAAATGTACTATTTCCAACAAGTTTGAACGGATTTAGACATATCGTTTGTTATCTGTGCACATTTGGGCCAACTTGAATAACCAGGCCAACTCGTCTCATGTAATCGACCCAGAAGTACACGAGGCGAGTTGGTCCGGTTAACCGAGTTGAAACAAGTGACAGTATACATACAAAGAGGCCACCTTGAATGACCAAGCCAACTCGTCTCATGTACAGTACATGTAATGGATTACTATTTAAAATGTTTGAAATGTTTTGGTTTACATACTAGGATAATCTAAGACATATTTTAAACAAACTTTTGTTGGTTTACTCTCAGCAACAGACTTCTTAATCTCAATACCACAATCATGACCACAATAAAAACACAACTGCTGGTTTGCTTCCTTATTAAAACCACAATAACAATAATGAAGTTTATCGATCAGTACATGAGGGCCTGGTTCTTATATACACTAACAATGAAGGCTGATGACTTGGTAGCCCATATCTTACTTATATAATCATGTCTAAAGACCTGAAACCAACGCTGCCTGTCAGGGTTATCCGAGCCAGAGGCTCATGTTTCAAGCGTTCGACTATTCAGTTTATCACTCTTAGGTGAACGGAAAACCCAACTGATTAGGGATTCCGAGGGCCTACGATTTTAGGTCGTTTTCTGGTGTTGTTGCAAAGGCTGCACCTTCTCCTCAATTATTTTAAGACCCTGAGTGGTGGTCCGACCCAGGATATGAACCCGGGTCTCCCAGCTCATAGACATGTGTGGTAACCACTACACCACATCAGCTGGTATAATGTTGGCAATGATTCCCCAAGCAGAGTAAAGAAAGGGATTGAATAAAATTATCTTCACTATTCTCATATTCCTTAACTTGTTTTTTTACCAGTCTAGAATAGCTCTTCATTTTTCCCAGCGTGCTTATATATTGGGCAATATCATCCATGTTACCATATTTAAAAATTGTGGCAAAAATGCCATCCAATGCAGGCTTTCTGTTTTCAACAGAACCTCCATTAATTTCAGTTGAGGCCAACAAGGTCTCCAGTTGCCTTCTATGAGCAGTTCGCCTCGGCAAATTCACCCCACCTTCACAATCAAGGCTTGTTGGGCTGCTCTTTCTAGTCGTGGAAGTGTTTACTGTTATTTGAAATGCAGCCCCTCTTTTGGAGTACTAGCTTCTGCAATACTGTCGATAGATTCCTGGTTATTTACAATCTTAAAGCACATTGAAAGAGAATATAATTAAAAGCTGACACTTAAGTACAAAGCAATTGTCAAGTTATTATATAATCATTATAATGTATAGTACAGTAAGCTTACATATACAGTATATAGTTTTACCGCAGTCAACTTCTTTGATGTTGACAAGTATTCTCCTCGAACGATAGCCCTCTCTGTTGCAAGCTCACCAAGAGGAAATCGATCTTTCGATGTTCTTCTAATTCGACCCCATGCGGAAGCATACTCAACGTTGGAAATTGGCAATTTTTATTACAAAAGTTCTCGAAATTGAAATAACCAAATTCCCTAAACAAGTATTTAATCAAAAGATTGGTATACCTTGTGTGGTTCTATGGTTTCGCTTTTTCCGATAAATGCACAAACTTACTTATTTACCTCTGATTTAAACGAATATATAATGTCTTCGCCGTTGTTTGTATTGCCAAATACTAGTTGAAAATCCGTAATGAACGAACAAATTAAAGCATGAAAGGACGCAACCAATTATCGAATGAAAGCTAGGAAATCAGAGATTTCAGATAATAGTGGGAAAAATACAAAACTGTTACCCAGCCTCCAAAAAATCCCGCTGAAAAGATGTAAACAAACGCGATCATCATGCATATTCATTAGTCGACATAACAATCGAATTGCATATGGAACTGTGTCAGCCCAATCAAAGAACATGGAGTGTTGGCTGGAATTTCTCGCGTACCTTCCGTGGCGTAGCGGTATGAAGTACGCTCTCCTGAAAATAACTCGCAGAACAATTGCACTTCACCCGTTCCATGATCCTCGTCATTCTTCAACATCTTGTTTAAAAAGTCGTATATCTCTGAGCAACAAATAAAAACCTTCTTTTGCACTGAGATACACTTGATCATTGCAGATGATGTGCACCGTTCCACTAGAACATTTCCTGTCTTTGTCGTCTCTTATTGTTATAAGCGGTTCCATGCAACTTTTGCTCAAAGCAATGGATTTTCCTGTGGTTGGCGGCCCAATCACTACAGAATATAGATTTAGAGGAATCGTTTGGTCTCTCCTCGCAATCATGCTGTAGTGGTTATCAAGCATGGCACAAAATAACCTCTTGAGCTAACTGAATGCGAAAAGTTTGTGACAAACTCTCCCACGGCGGAGCTATTAAAATAGACCAGAATAACTAAACGGCATAGAAATTAACCTCTTGTGAAGTTCTGCCCAAGTACTCTCATGCTGCTTGTTCACCTTTTGCAGTTTAGACTGCGACATGACTGAACCACTGAACTTCGCGACCGATTAAAGCGAGTGATCAACAACCACAAATAAGTTTTAACCTTTCTTGAATAATTTGAATATATTTGCTATATTTCGTTTGTATAGATAAAAGGATTCAGAATGTTTGACAGAATTTGCATGCCATTTAATTCACTAATTGACATTACTGTTAAGGGCAATGCTGTCTTTAAAAAGAAGACAAACAAAACTCCACGAAACAATAGACCAATTCATTTTTAGTCCAAGCAAAAATACTAACAATAGCGTGCAAACTACACCTTATTAAACAATAGAAAGCAAAGCATTCTGCCCAACATAGCAGACAAGTTACAGCAAACAAATCTGCATATCCAGAATTTGTTATGGCGTACGCGAACAATTGGGATTCAAGCTAGTGAGAGAATTATCGAAGCCAAAAGTCAAGCTTCTCAATGTGAAGAAATATCAGGAAGCTACAACAGAGCGTCATCGAGCAGATCTAATACTACTGACGATTTGAATTACGACGAATTGCTACATTACCTTTGTAACACAGACCATACCCTCCAATGGTTAAAAGACGAAAACCTTATTTCAGCATCGAGGCAGTGTCCAATTTGCGACATGGAAATGAAGTGGACGAAAACTCATGATCGGTCTGACGGATACAAGTGGGAATGTAGAAAACAAAAAGCTAAAAAACGCCACAAAAGTGAATGTAGTATTAGAGAAAAATCGTGGTTTGAAAAGAGCAACCTGACGATTCCTGAAATCATAAAATTAACTTATTGGTGCTGCGCCGATTTGAGTGAGAAACAGATCAGCAAGCAATTAAAGCTTGGCTCAAGTACAGTAGTCGATTGGTGTAGCTTTTGTAGGGAGGTATGTGAAGTTACAACTTTGAGAAAGAACCAACCCATTGGAAGACAGGGTATTAGAGTCCAAATTGACAAGTCAAAAGTAGGAAAGAGAAAGTATCATCAGGGCCATCTTGTTGAAGGCCAGTGGGTATTTGGCGGTATAGAAGAAGATTCCAGAAACAGTTTTATGTTTGCTGTAGATGACCGAAGCGAGAAAACGTTGATAGCACTAATAAAAAAGTGGATCAAACCTGGATCGATCATCATATCCGATTGTTCGAAAGCCTATAGTAACATCATCAAAAATAATCAACCGAGGTGGGCAGCAGTTTACTTGTGTTTTGGGTTGGAACACTTGACACAGCCAGAGCTGGTCATGGGACCTTGGCAGCAAGAGTAACATATGGTATCTTAAATCGTTTTTTAAATCAAAACTTATGGTCCATTTCGCGTGCGTGTTTAGCTAGTAAGGAGTTCTTTTCATCTATCTTCAAGGCTTTGCTATGCTCCTTCATCCTGGTTTTTAGTGCCCGAGCTGACACTTATATTGATAGACAACATTGACACTTATATTGATAGACAACATGCGATCCGGTCTTTAAACGGAAAGAAACTTGACAAGCATAAGGTCGGTTTAAAGATGATCATGAAGGTCGATTTGTGGGAAACAAGAATTAAAAAGTTTGACAAGTTTGGTACGAATTTCCAGTGAATGAGCACCGGTAAATGGAAGGCAAAAATAACATGCTTAGAGACAGTAATATAACAAACAGATGGAGAAACAAACCTTATCCAGGGTAACCATTATTAACAAGTAAACCTTTAAGTTTAATGACTTCCAAATGAAAAATATGGTAGGATGTGCAAATCATAAAATAACGACCAAGCAACGTGTAGATCAACCCACGTTTAAAAGATAACGGAATAAAACTATCAAAATTAGTTAAAAGTCCCGTAAATGTAGGCTTACGATATACGGAAAAGCCATCGGTTCGATCTATAGAGACATCTAAAAAGGGAAGAGTTTTGTTCACCTCTAGCTCACTAGTAAACATGATATTACTGTGACATGAATTAAGATAATCTAAGAACGGTTTAACATGATTCTGGGAACGAAATACAATAAAAGAATCATCAACATATCGACGATAAAACAAGGGTTTGAACTCAGGAGGACAGTTTTCCAACGAACCACCTTCGTGAAAAGATAAAAAAATATTAGCAAATAACGGACCTAAAGGAGAGCCCATGGCAACGCCATCGACTTGTTCAAAGAACACCATTAAAAAGAAAATGACAATTCTTGACTGCAAAAGATAAAAGTTTCCTAAACTGAATATGTATTCACACGTGTGATTCCATGTGAATCGGTGTGAAACTATGTGATCGCATGTGAAGATATGTGAACTAGCATTTCACACGTGTGAATTAGCTTCGGTTTAAATATGACCGCGCGCGATATCATCCGCCTATAACAATTATATTCACATGTGAAAGTAAACATGTGAATTTTTGAGCTCAAAATTAGGATCATAGCCTTGTTGACCCCAACTTTAAGGTTGACCGTTTAATGGCGCTCATGTGGGGGACGATGTCACACTATTTTATTTACTATAAACATTATTGGTAATATCATCAACCGATATAATGAAATGCATGTACTAAATATAATTACTACCAAATTACCAATAAATTATAAACATGTACTGCACTGGAAATTTGAAATACAAATTGAGTTTTCTAACGTTTCGAGCAAAGGCCCGTCGTCAGTGGACACTGATGAAGGGCCTTCGCTAGAAACACGATACCTCCTACACACTATTTCGGCCGTACACCACACTTTTATCTACAGTATTCTATTTGTACTAATAAATTAATTTAGGACAATATCCACGTGTAATATCCTATGCAATCACATGCATACACAGATCACACAGATTCACATGTTAAAATGTGTCATCACATAAAATTTAATAAAAAACGAAATTATATAATCATAGACCAATATATTGTATGTCCATTTCACTAATTTATTATCATTACACACTATTAATGTAATACAATAGGCTAATTGATTGTACCAAGAATACTAGATGATGGCTGTACATTTAACCACAATGCTGTCCATATTTAAATTACTTCTCATTAATTATTTCTCAATATATATATTGTATCTCATGACTATACAGTATTCACAACATTAATTAAAAGTTAATATTCGAATATATATGCATATACTAATTAAGATAATAATATTGTTAGCCTGATAACACTCAATTTAAATTAATGTCAATCCCCATCAAACATATTTGGTAACTTACAATGAAATACTTCACATCCATTCTGGGATTGAATCCGAACATACTTGTCACTTATTTCTGATAATTCAACAATCTCTAAAATACAGTGAACTCTCTCTAAGGTGGACACCTTCGGGCCAAATTTGTTGTCTGCCTTAGAGGTGTGTCCACCTTAGAAAGGTGTCCGCTTAGAGAGGGTTCACTGTATATTAATACCGATGTAAGCGTGTAGCATATGTCCCAGCTTTAACCTTCAATTGATTATTTACAATAATTTTAAATAATTGACTTTGACTTCCATTCACAACTTATAGAAAATATATATAATCCCAGCTCTCTGCTGGGGAAGTATAGATATTTTCTGTAAACTTATTTTCTAATATATTTTTCTACAGTACTTATAAATTCAAATATTACAGACTAAAATACAGTAAAAACCCACATATATCCTGCCTTGGTTTATCCAAGTTAGGCTAAAAAGGTTTTTATATATTTAGTGTTTACTGAGAATTTAGCCCTTACGAAAAAATCCTATAGGATCCTATAGGAATTCCGATAGGAATTTGTCCTGTAGGAATTTGAATCGGAATTCCTATAGGAAAATGCCCATCTATAGGAATTGCTATAGGATCCTATAAGAACAAAAATTATATTTTTAGCAAAATTTTAGCAGATGTTTCATATAAATATCCCAAATTTAAAACAGTCCTAACCCTAACCTAATACTAACCCTAACTCTTATGATAATGCTTTAATTTAAAAACTACAGCTGATTTTAATTTCAAATTTTACTACCGATAGTCTGACGTCATTTCGGTATTTATATGAAGCTTCACCCAAAATTTGGTCATTGGTTTACAAGAATATATCAGTTCACTAGCTGTCTCGGACCCTCAGTCGGGCCTTTGGCCGATTTTCTATCTCACTAATTGTGCATCTTACACAGCGAAAAGTCATTTTCTTATTAAGAAAATTTTTCTTATTTCAAGAATTATTTGTCTTTAAACAAGAAAAAATTCTTAAAATAAGAAAATATTTTATTGAAGTAAGAAAATGATTTTCTTGATAGAAAAAAATTTCTTAAAGTAAGAAATATTTTCCTTTTTCTTAAGCAAGAAAATATTTTCTTGAAGAAAATGTTTCCTTACTAAGAAAACATTTTTTAAATAATAAATATATATTTTGTTGAAATAATAATTTTCCTTAAATAAAATAAGAAAATTATTTTATTTACAAGAAAAACATGGTAAAAAAGAATTATTTTGAGATAATAAAAATTCATAAAATAAGAAAATATGATCATGTAATTATTATATATTTTGTGATTTGTAGTAGTAATAGAATGGTTTCGAGTGCAATTTGGAAAAAACATGCACGAGTGAGTGTTTCAAAGACCTCAAATAGCACGAGTCCATAGTGCTATTTGAGGTCTTTGAAACACTCACGAGTGCATGTTTTTTCAAATTGCACGAGAAACCATTCTATTACTTATTAATAATATACATGAAAAAATTTACAGGAAGTGATTTTACGTGCGAGTCATGTGATATAATTTATTCAATCCAAAAACAACAACAACAAAGTGGAATCATGCGCACAAGTATTCTTGCCTTAGAGCATGAGGCTCAGAATGAGTTTAAAGTTTTGAAACGAACTGTTTTATTGGAAAAACAAGTCATTTAAGCCACACAACTGGTTAAACTGTTCGACAAAATGTTTAATCAGAGTCAGAATCACTCTGAATTATATGGTATCGCCGTTTCTTTGACTGGATGACCGGGGACCTGTTCTTGAAGTTAAATGCAACGCTGCAGTTGGTGAAAGTGTTCATCAGATTCTGTTGAGAATTACTTATTGTGGAGGATGAACTGGCTCCTGGTTTTTCCTGTGCTGAGCTATTTTGTTTTGATATAGCCAGGGAGAGCTGTCGTTGCTCGTTCTCGTCTGCTTCGTCGTAGTCATCTAGCGACTGAATACTTCTGTGGCCAGTTATTTTGGCGATGCCGGATCTCTCAACATTTGCTTTTTTCAGCTTACCCACTACCGTTTTGCGGGCACTGTGGTTGGAAAACTTCTTATTACTTGTCTCAAGACTTGTACCAGAGATGATATTTTTCATCATTGAATTGATCTTATTTACTCCCATCGGCTGGACTTTGTACCAAACTTGGTCGTCGGCTCTTCTGTTGGTTTTCACGGAGAGGTAAAACGGACCAGTCTGCTGTAACTCCAGGGGCCTTCGGCTTACATACTCGAAGAAGTGAGCGACTGGACATCTTTCTCCTCCAGTCTGGAACATTCTAGGTTGAATTCCCTGTTTTTGCAATTTAAACCGCCTTGTCTGGTCTTGGTTGGCCCTTCTGTGTACTTAACAAACTCGAGACCGTCGTCGCCTTGAAGAACGCAGAAGTCCTCCATCTTCATTTCGTGATGCTCTTGCCTTCCCCGAAGACCAAAGTGCTGGGTAAGTAGCCACCACATCGTTTGAATGAGTGACTCGGGAGTTTTACGACCGAATTTTCCGGTCACCCAGAGTATTTCTTCTTCTTCTTGGGATAATGGCCGGGATTTATTTGGTCGCTTGCCTCGACCGCTTTGGCGTAGGAGTTTGGCTTTTCCCTCTAAAACCTGCTTGGACGAGAAAAACACCATGTCTCGTATAATCGAGTGTTTGTAGCCCTTCTCCTTAAGATATCTGTCCAGGGCGGTCATCATTACTTTGAGGCTGTCTGGCTCTTAATCTTCACCGTGTTTATTTTTAACTTCGGCGTAAAAACGCTCGAGCAAATTGTTTAGCTCCGTCGGCTCGTTTTTTTCGATTTCATGCTGAATACCTTTCTCTGCACACCACTTTTTCCATACACTCAACCAAAAAGATGTACTATTGGCAGTATTTTTGTTTTTTGAGCTGTCCTTCGGTTGTTGAATTGTAGTTTCCGTTGAAAAAGAAAATCTACTTAAAACCCCCGCCATTGTTTACAAAAGCAATTTTTTTCGTATTTCTCTTTAAATGTTTCCCTGATAAAAGGTATTAGTTGATTGGCTATTTTGGCGTTTCATTGTTTTATCAGCCAATCAGAGTGATTTGTGCTCTAAAAAATTTGTACTGTATTTCCTTTTTTCTGCATTGTATTTCCTTTTTTCTGCACTGTATTGCCTTTAAATTGCACTGCTCTCAGCCAATCAGAAAGCAGAAATTTTTTCATGTATATTATTAATAAAGTAAAAGCCTACCCAGAAACATAGAATATATATTTATACACAAAAACAAATCGATTTTTATAATAAACCAAGATTAAAGAATAATAAACCAAGAAATATGAGTTTCTTATCAAGATGACAAGAATAATATTATCGACAATGAAATTTAGTTGTAACGATAGCATATTTCTTAGAGTCAATTTCAATATACTCATTTACCGGTATACACTGAAAGTGAATAAAACAATGCATTGCGTGAGCGCGACGCGGTGTCGTCTTGGTGTCATTCTTCGAGTAGACTAGCTTTATAAACCGCAAGATACACTGGCTCACTCAACTTGACATTATGCTGATATTATATATAATTTCTACTTCTTTAGCAATGTTTTGGCTGGGATTGCAGGGAAGTATAGGGATTGTGAAGGGTATATGGACATTTCCCAGAGGTCGTAGCGAGTTAATGTTGCTGCGCCATATTTGAATCTCGTGGTCGTTGAAACACGTACTTATATTAGCTGGTTTGTGTCTTGGATTCTTTGTTTGGTAAATTGCTTTGTGTTATCAATTCTAAAGAAGTGGCTGATCATCAATTATTCGTCGGTCTTACAAAATACTGGCTGCGGGGGTAAATACGGCAGTGATGCGTTTTCAGGCTTTCAGCAAAGTTCGAAGACGAAGGTAAGTCTCACTCTGATCTACTAATATATTATATAGCTCCTAAATATGCATCTGAACGTTTGGAGCAAATCAAATAGTTGTCCTGAACTTATCTTATCAAAAACTTGTCTTAGAGTATTCCATTGTGTGAGAAGAGTTTTTTTTGCAATTGAATTGTGGATAATCAAGTGTCTATTAATCCAAATAATTTGAATGATGGAGAAAGCCCATCCTTTATCTGGTCTCAGGAAACAAAGTGGTATGTTATACAAATATTTATCGGGAATAATCATTTACATAACCACCCATGATAATGATCAAGTATGAACAACAATCAACAAAAGGGAATTTCTAAGGATCATTCAGAGTAATGGCATTGGTTTTAGAAGTGTTATCATAATTTTTATGTATAAATTTAACTTCCAAACATTTGGGATTACTCAAAATATTTCTTCATGTGATATTGCATACCGGCTGTCAAGTAGTTAGTAGATTTATTTTTCATGGAATTAAAATGTATGTGGCAAACAAAGTACCAAGTGAACCAGCTCAGACGATACATGGACGATTGTCAAGCTCAAATCCTCAGAAAATGTCCCAGACAGGGCTTGAACCTGTAACCTGATTGGCTGTGATATGCTCTAATATCAAGACTCTTATGGAGATCGAAGGTCACAATGATGTACTGGTTTGATTGCTATATTCACTACATATGCAAAATTCACTATATACCAGTAATACTTAGGAAACTGTCTGGGATTCATTTTCTGAGGATTTGAGCTTGACGATCATCATGTATTGTAATCACTACTGTATATATTTGCATAACAAGATAGTTCAATGAGACTTATAATATTGTAACATTAAGTATAGGTTAGATACTGGTCACAAGTGTTCTATGGGTGTAAAACAGTCTTAGCCACAATTAGACATTCAAGATTAGACGTTGAAGTCAACCTGTACCTCTTCACATTCATTTATTTTTTCAATAGGATTAATTTTTGCCATCACATACAAGCAACCTTGTGAGCATAAGGATATCACCTCAGGTGCATTCCAGCAAAAAGACTGAGAAGTTTTTGGAATGGCAAGTTTCTTTGTCCCAGGCATAATACTAAATTAAAAAAGACATTGGCAACAAAAAATTAGTACCTTTCAGATAAAGGTATGACTTCAATAGCTAGAATATCGTTATACGTTGTAAAAATGCTCATAATGCATGTTTTTGTAACGTTGCCTTAAAAAGTCAAATAATAAAACTTCCCCATCAGGGAAGTTAAAAGCACTGGCAAAAACACTGGAAATTTCCCAAACAACCTCTAGCTTTCCAGGCTGAGTTAATTGAAACTTTTCCAATTAACCCCATTTCTGCTAAATGAGCTCTTCTGCCTCCTCTTGGTATTGGAATATCAGACATACACTCCTCAAGAGGCAACATCTTTTGTGTAAATCTTTGATGCTTTTGGCTGACACACACCAGATCTTTCTTTTTGATGACCCCTGCATGACTCCCAAAAACTGATGGGAGGAGGTCCTGTTTGGGAGAACAAAAAGACAATAGAATGCTCACTTCAAAATGCACCAAGGTTAAACTAGACAGAAGGACACTATTCCAGCTTTGACAATCTTTAAAATGAGAGGTGCATGTACTTTCCCAAGGCCCTTCTTTAAGGCCCCTATCTATCAGTAACTACAGTAATAATACATTATCTTACCAGATTGACATGTATTTGTTGCTCCTGTCGGAAGTAGCGACTGCCTCTGCGGTGTTGGGCGTTGTATTGCACGAGTGTTCAATATTTTGTCCCGTTGCCTGGTCACAAGATACATAGAAGAGAAAATTATTGCCAACCAGTATGTGTACATAAACAAACACATGTATTGATGCATCTCACTATTTCTTATGAAGTTGCTGTTTACATGTACAGTATGTCTATTGCAACATTTATACTAATGCCAGTTCGGCATGATTAAAATGGCAGTATCTTTCACAGGTTAGTGACTTTCGTCATTCCTATTGAAAGACCTTTTACTGGCTTACAGTAAGCTTTCCTGATTTTTGGTTCATAGTGACCAGTTGGTAGTCACTAGTTATGTTGCATGGCTGCCCACTAGTTATGTTGCATGGCTGCCCACTATCTAGCCAAATCGAAAGTGACTATAAAGTGATTTAAAGAACGTGGTTTTCTTTTAGGATTAAGATTAGGGTTAGTCTTCTTGAGATCTTTAACAAAGGCATCGAAAACGGCATTTGCTTCTGAAAATTATTGAAAACCCTTTGTTATTAGGACCACTGAAGTACGCCGTCGATTCAGCAGGTAGCCATCCGTGTGAACCTTACTGCTGTTTGGGCAGACGATACGCTTCGACTTCATAAAAGTACTATTATCTCGGGCGCTATTCTATATGATTTATTCAAATTTAAATATGTTGTAGAGAATTTAATGCTCTTCCTAACGGTAGTAGTCGCTTGACTGGAGCAGGCCTAAGAAAGATTCATGCGAACGTTAAACATGACCGGCTTTTGGTCTTGGGCAAGAGCGCTAATTGGTGGTGGAAATTGTTATTTCCGACTAACTCATAAAATTACTATTTTCTCGTACGCTATTCTAAACTATTTTTTTAATTTACATATGTTGCACAGAATGTAATGGTATTTCTAACAGTAGTAGTTGCATGATGGGAGCAGGCCTAAGAAATATTCACGCAAACGTTAAACGCGAACGTTTAAGAGAATCAGCCCGGCTAACCGGGCCAGCCCAGCTCATATAAACAGCCCCCTAATAGTTATTTTTGTGAACAAGCGGTTCTGAGCTCGACATCATACACAGTTGTTTTCGTTGAATTTTTTTATTTACCCCAAATATTTACAGGTACATATTAAATTCCCCCTCTTCCTGCTCTACCACCTCTCACACCCTGACTTTTCTTCTGAGGGCATTCGCACCTGATGTGCCCTTTTCTTTTGCAATTATAGCTTATATCTAGAACAAAACGAAGGAAAAAAGTTTTTTAAAGTTGGATTACAAATATACAAACATATATATATTTATCATTTATAGACCCAGATAGGGGAGTTCGACGAAATATTACCCCTCAGGATGATATATCCGAAGGGTGAAGCCCGAGGGATATATCATCCCGAGGGGTACTATTTCGACGAATCGCCGAGCAGAGGGTCTATTAATTACATATTATACCGAAACAATCTTGAATGCTGTCTTGAAACGTCTTGTTGTTCGTCCATTGTTTACAGGCTCGTTTTGTTATTTGGTTTTCGCGTGTGGTATTTGGTTTTGTGCGTGATGCTCGGTTTTGTGCGTGATACTCGGTTTTGTGCGTGATACTCAAGTCGAATACCCCTCCACAGAGGGAAATTCAATATTATTCCCCGTCACAGCAGTGAATTCGAGTTTAAGTTGACAGTCATGTGGTACAAATCTAGCTCTTTGATTGGACAATTTTATAGTTGAGCACGCGTGACTGCACCTGACGCTCAACGAAAGCTGAAACAAGCTTCTTGTGTCTTATCACCGTGGCTGTTCCGCCAACTGTCAATTTCTTGTCTCTGCTTTGCGTTAGGTTCTGGGGCATTCACATGACCTAAAAAAGCTCTGAGTTTTAATTTACGGCACATTGCAATTTATGTGTCACCCGACAGTTGAGAGAAGCACGTTTTAGCCGATTTTACTCGTTTTTACTCTGGTGAAATGTTTAACTCAAAATTTCATCATTTTCGAAGGGATTACTCTAATAATCTGTCAGCAGCAGGGCGTGACATTGACGGTGTGATTATAGATTGGAATCAGACCAGAAGGACAAAGTCCAGCAATAATTCGCTGGGAATGTCAAATAATTTGTAGAAAAATAACCAAAATGTTTAGCATGTTAGAGTTACAAATAGAGACGAACAAGAAAAATACATTATATTTAACCTTTGCGATCCTTGCCCTGCGGCCGTTTCACCTCCATATTCGCTGTTACCCTCCGGTGTCACTAGCCCTGTTATATCGCTCCTCTCCATCTAAATTGATCGAACAATTAAAGTGCCTATAACGTCTGTGGGGATTTAACATATTTGTAATCTATGGATTATCCTGAGATAAATTGCAATATATCTTGTCAGCTGAAAATGTCATCTTCATACACTTTTTTGCTGTTAAAGTTGACGGAAATGACGTCAAATCGGGAATCTGTCTATATGAAAACCTCTTTACAGATGCAAAAAACAGCAAAAAAGTGTATGAAGATGACATTTTCAGCTGACAAGATATATTGCAATTTATCTCAGGATAATCCATAGATTACAAATATGTTAAATCCCCACAGACGTTATAGGCACTTTAAATAGAATAAACTTCTGGTTTTCTCTAGATAATTAGCATAATTGTAAGGTGCAAAGGCAGTTATCCATTGGACGAATTTGCTTGCGCTAAACGACTGTTTCTGGCTATAGTCTATCAGCGCTCTGATCTGTTCAATTTGTACAATAGAGATATCGGTTCACGCCAACAAATTCGCCTGATGAAATACCGGTTTAACGAAACTAATGTTGGACAGTAAATAAGCTAATGCCTAAGCCAAGTTTATGAAAAAATATTTAAAATGCTCGGTTTATAGTTTCGCGGGATTGATATATCCGTACCATACAGTTAAACTTTTGCTTTGTTTTCGTTTTGATGTTATGCTTTTCATTTGGTGAAAAACAGGCTTTACTCACCGAACGTGTGGTGTAAATTGTCTTGTAAATACCTTTCATAGACTGTTGCATCATCCGAGATATAAATTCTATAAACACATTAAAGTTCTTCGTAAACATTAATTTGCTCAAGGGATTGGTCATAAATGGTTTTTTAATTGTATTAACGCAAGGTCATACATGCAGGCTTAAGAATACATAAAATAGTACAGGTGCAACATATAGCTGCTATTATCCTCTTTTGTTCCACGTTGGATACGCCCACAGCAGGAGTATCTAGTAATGGCATGGAATATAAAATTTTTACTGATGTAGTAAAAAAACTAACCACTTTCACCCTCTCCGGGCCCTCCTGATAGAACATGGAATTGTACATTAAAATCGGTCCTAATTCTACAAGTATCAACTATAATTTGTTAGTTCTTTTCATGTACTTACTCTCTATGTTGCTATCCCCCAAAGTAGACATATTTTTTTCGATTACTGAAAAATTGCACACCACTCCTACTGTGATCCAACGCCAAGTGATTCAATGAGTGCACGGTTTTACTTTTTTCGCACTCTGGAACAATCACTCGTCATCCCATCTATAAATGTTTGAATTCTTCATTGTTATCGATAGATCAGATTACATTTTTTTACTTAACAGCCGAACGTTCTACCGCATCAAAAACCAGTTTATAACTATTGATTAGGGATCTAAATTGATTGCAGATCTGGTAAGTTTTTAATATGAATTCAAACTTTAAAGGATTTCGTTTCAAACTGTATTTACAAAATAACTTATTGTTTCTGTATCGCTAGGTGTTGTCTAAAGTAAAACACCGCTCCTATTCATTTGATGTGAACAAAATCGTAAAAGCTATGCTCGAATGTTCTGGTGACAATAACGAAGGTTGGAGAAAGGCTACTGGGGAATGGTGGTTCAAAAATATGGCCTGCAAAATAATGTTTTAATACGACAAGCCATGTACGATATGTGGAGCAGAAATAAGAATAACATGCGGGATATATACTTTGACCAACAAGCACGTCAACAAGTTATTATAAGAATATTATATATATATATATGTGTTGTGTAAATTATAGATACGTTGGTCTGTGCCGTGTTAATCATGGTTAACCGGATTCACATGAAACAGGCCCTTTACTTTAAGCAGAAAAACCTCAATAAGGTTGGGGTTGGCAAAACCCACCAACTACAAGACATGTTTTTTCCAATACCTCCCTTTCATCTTGTGGCGTTTCCATGGCTAGTTCTAATAATCTTCGAGATTCCGTCATGGAACCTGGCTACGATAAATACAGTACAAAAATAGCAGCTGAAAATAATTCTCTTGGTGTGTTCGTTGAAGCTGTTTTGTCTTTGATAGACCGTAACAATCCCGGTTCTACAAGATTTAGACCGAACTGAAACTTTGCGGGATCGTTTGGGAGATGCATGCGAAACTATGTTTAACCAACGTGTCAGGGATTATTATGAAGTAGTCCAAGGTAAGAATATCTATATTATACCTAACGATGATGGCCACTCAATAGTTAATGACATGGATAAACTCTGCAAACATTTAACTACTCTTGGGATTCATTTTGAAAATCGTGCCATCGAAGAAGCTGAAAAGGTTGAAGACTTGACGAAGTTTTGGTGTGAGAGAGTATTCGGGAGAGGTCAGCCTAAAATGTTTTGTTTTCTATAGCTCATAAATTTTGACTGTATCGCTAAATGTCTGCAGATAGTCGAGTTGAAGATGATATTGATGCACTGGGTTTTGGTAATTCCAGCAATTGTGGGCCCAACTTCCAGATCGATTAGATTTTTTTCGGGCCTGTTTGATTACTGACAATTTTCGGTTGATGACCCTCTGGGAGCAATTATAGTACCTGTCTACTTTTGAAACCGCATAAAAAGTGCCACTACGATCAAATTTGTACCTATCGATATTTTTACGTATTTATAAAGCAGAGCTGCTAAATTTTACTCGGTCTAAACCGTTTTGCGATTCGACGATGGCAAGTATTATTTTTCTGACTCCGAATCTGGAGTTATGTCCGCCATTAATCGTTCATGTTCCTGACCAGCGTAACGAAGTGATGTCAGATTCTCAACGCGAAGACTCCACATGGCTAATTCTTCAAGTAAATCAAGGTCGTTTTTTTCAAATTCTTTGTCTGAAAGGCTGAACATTTCATCTACTTCTCGAAGAAAACAAGTAACCTCGACTGAAATTCAGGCGTAGCATTGAGAATTTGACGTCACAAACTTCATGGTAACACTAGACCGGGTTTCCATCTGTTTTTTATAGCCGTAACCGTAACCCAAACCCTAATCCTACTCCTAATCCTAACCGTAACTCTAATCCTAACCATAATCCTAATCCTAACCGTAAAATATGGTGCGAGACTATATGTATTGTTACCATGAAGTATATCCCTGAATAATAGTGATTTCAGAGCTCAAAATTACTTACTTCAAAATACCATTTTTTAGTTTTGTTTTTACATCGATGATCACTTTTGATCCTGAAATACTATTCTATATGCTAAAGAAAATCTAAAAGAAACGAGGGGGCACTTTAAAGGCAAAATACAAACCAGGTTTTTCCAAAATCTCTTTAAACATAATGTTGAAGGTTTATATTGTGTGTACTTGTTGATAGTTGTCAAATTAAATGGGATTTTAAAATAGAACGAAGCAATTGTATATGATGAACTTTCTCCTTGTGCAAGTTCGGCAAATAAACTTTGAGAATGGGTCGTAAATTCGAACTGCTGCAAGAAGTCCTTCTTTTCCTTTGTCTCCCAAGAGATAAACACGAATAATGCTCATACTGTTGTAACAAAGACAAGTATCGATTTGGTTTTGAGTCAATATTGTTTTGCTTATTTAAAAGTATCAAGCACAATTAATGTCTGTTTAACTCAATTACGAATAGCCAATCAAACAAGACGCCTGCAGAAAATGTCCGTATTTTTTAACATCTAGGACATGCGTTTTCTGTAACGAATGTTCGGAAAAATAACGTCAACTGATATTTTATTACAATAAAATACCTATGTTTAAAGTAATAATACGAGTGGTGAACTACTGCAACTTTATAAATTTTTGAGTCCAAGACGGCAGTACGACTTCTCAATCTAAGCCTAAACAACCTGTTTACTGAGACTGTTTACTGATCAATATTCAATATTCATTGTTGACAACAAAAGTTCAATCCGTTTGGGAAAATATAGAAAAATAGAAAAGATCGAAGTGGGAAAATGCTATCTTTTGAGCAATGTGAAATCTTCCTTCTACAACGCGACATTGAACACAACAAATAAAACGACGATTACTGCTCTTTAGGAAAATATTGAAGTATTCCCTGAAGCTATTCAAACTACCAAGGACTTGATTGTCAGACAGAGCAGGATACAACTCCAAGGCGAGATTTTATGCGCCGAGGCAGCTCATTCATTCGTCTGCATTAATTGCAATAATCGTAAAGAAGAAAATGAGGAAAAGAGTTTGTCAATTATTCGTCCTGCCATGTAACAAGCCTGAAACGAAAGCTGTCAACGTGCGTAACAGCCAATGTGTTGATAGAAGATAATGGTCGGAATTGCAAAAGTATCATTAACCGATGGCAATCATGTGTCCATTCTTATCAAACTTGGCCAAAACCGAAGGTTATGGTATCGGACAATGAATGTGATCAATGAATGTGATCAATGAGTGCAATCTGGAAAATTACAGTTGTAAGTCAACACCAAAGAAAAGAAACTTGAGTCAATGAGTAAACTAAAGGATATATTTCATTTAATATGTGGGTTTGACAGTTTGAAATATAAAAATTATAACATCAATGGATAAGTGTGCATAGTTGTGAAGTTTCGGCATTTCACCTTGCTGAATGCAAGGATAAATTAAAGTATACGCTCCCGCTCCAATAAGTTAGCGCTGTATAGAACTGTCCCGTTCTCCAAAAAATCCTGTTTATTTTTGTCCTGCGATTATTCAATTCAGGAAGTAATGTGGTACCCACTTAGTCATGGATCAACATGAAATTACAACTGTGCATGCCCGGAACCCCGTCATCTAATACTCGGGGGACAATGCTCGTGCGTTCCTTCTCTTCCTCGTGATTATAAATATCGAAGAAGTTTTTCACCAAACATCGAAAAGTCTTTGTTGAAACTCGTCAACAAATACTTGGGACAATGCGCGTTCCTTCTCTGCCTGGTGCTTCTAACGCCCTGGGAACGAGGTTGAGTATCAGATATTCTTGTTTGTTATTTGATTAAAGATTCTCAAACAATAAGCGCTTATTATTATATGATATTGCAATACACTCTTCATATTTCGGCTCGGTCGGTGAATTCACGGTGTTAATTTCTGTCACACATGTTATTGTTGAAATTATAAGCAAGTGACCACACCCATTTTGAGCTAGTTGTTGTTGGACCAACAGCAAGCATGCTTTCCTCGAAAAAAATAAGAACCTATTTAAGAACCTAAATAGCCTAAAATCCCAGTAAATACCACTTATATAAGAACTTTCAGGCTAACTCGAAAAAAGGTAGTTCTTATACGCAGGTTTTTGCTGTATGTATTTCTACTGAACATCATACAGATAGTGGTGGAATTTACAGTGTTGGTCAAATAGTAAGTCTCTACTAAACATTTAGTCCATTTTGTTCTGCCTCTGGTGTTTGTTTTGGTGCTTTTCATTCTTTTCCGTTGACCCGGTTTTTTGGCAGTTTTCGGAGTTTTGGGAATTGTAAGGCAACCATCTGTGGAAGAAACTGCTTGTCTCTTTGGTGGCATGCCTTTCATAAATTTTCAAAGAGTATTGCTTTTTCCTTCCGTTTTTTTGTGTCCAGTGCACATGTTAAACTTTGCACTTCCACATCCATGGCGCCAGCTCGTAGTTTCCATGGCTGTATAAAGCTCTCCTACAATCGGTTTGCTGAAGCTTTACTATGCTATATAGTCTATCAATTAAATCAGGCAATTTCATTGTTTTCCAATTTGCAGAGAGCTTAATAATGTGGTTCACTGACTCGCACAAATTGTTCTTCCAGTCAATTGGGAGCCATCTGTTATTCATTCATGCTTGAAAAACCCCTGTTCGAATCTTATCTGCAAATTTCGCAAAATGGTCTTTAAATGAAGGCAAATGTGTGGAATATTTGTCTGAAAGTTTTATTAATTTGAGTTCGGCATGAGCAATTTGTTGTAGTGTGGATGATTGGAAGAGGTTCAGACCCTCATGTTTTAGGATGGTTAGCACGCCCTGGTTGGTACCACAATTCCTCTCGATCCACTAGATCGATGTTGCCTTCGATATCGCTAACGATCCACACGACACAATCCATGGTGTGGTTTGGGACAAAGACGTGGTCTCAGACTGTAATACGTCGCTTTATGTTTTGATCTTCTCCAAAGTTTGGCACATTGTTCGTGTGATATATTACGAGCTATTCTTGAATACGCATCTCGGAGCCTCCTTGCCACATAGTGTCAACCGACCATTCGCCTAGGAGCACAAGTTGCATGTGTTCGGTGATCATGGCTGCAGAAAAGTGCCGTTCGCTCGTTACAGAAGCGATTTTCCCTGCCGGGATCAGTCCGTGAAATATCGACGCCCAAGATGTTTTGCCAGAATCCTTTGGGCCAGCCACGACGAACTTGCGCACTTTGTGCGGCTTTTTGGACGCCATCAGACATTGATAGAATTTATTTAGGAAATTTGCTCTCGTTTCTCGGTCAGGAAGAGTTGAGGATTCCTTCTCGAAAGAACCTAGGTGTTGATGCATGGTACAATCGTGGGGTACGAACCGCTTGGGATGATATGCATCCATGGTTTGTAACTGGAATAGGGATTAAAGAAAAACGTTGCGCAGACACTTGGAAGCAGTAACCTTCACTGACTTCCAGATCTATCGTCGGTTGCTGAATAATTTCGCAGGCTAGGTGGGCAAGAATTTTACTCGACGATTCATGTGCTTTAGTACATGGTCGCTGATGGCATCGTTGGTCAAGTGCTTCTGCGAGTAGCTGTCGACGTCCATCATTTTGACGAAGGTAATTTGTGCCTGCCGGGGGCTTCACATAGACGTAACCGAGATAAACGGCGTGGTTCTTCAGTGTCTCGGTTATTTCGCTCATTAATGTAAGGTCTAACGTGGTTGGATGAAATTTCGCGAGGCTGTTAAACTGCAGCCACAAGATTAATTGTTCAGGGCAAACTCACTCTCGTCAACCACTATGATGCAACATGGACAGTTTGGGTAATTGGTTGGATTCGTCGAACATTTGTTGCACTATTTCATTGTTGTGGTCCTTTAACCACTTGTAAAAGTTGCCTTGCAGTATTCTCCATCGTTTGGCATTGCGATCTTCCCTTTGCTCTTGTTCGGATATTAGCAACGTTGACATCCACGTCCTGGTTATGCAGCCTTTGTCACATGTCGACGAGGGCCTATATACTATAAAATAGGCAACACCTGCATAAATAGTATCTTGCTGTTGCAGTCGTAAGACACGAAAAAAAGAACTGGACTCCGTTGATATTTGAAATGACATCGTCCTGTTCTAGTCTTCTCGAACACAGTTGTCGTTTGATCAATTGTAAGTCCACATTCTTAACCCTCCACACAGGTCTAATAGCTGTTGTTGTGTTACTGTTGTGTGGGATAATTTGTTCCAGGTTTTTTTACCTGTTTAAATAATAAACAGTTCTTTTCTCAGACATTTCTATGCATAGCAGTAATTACAGTTATCAACAACAGTTTATTAGTCAGTTACTACAATCACAGGAGACCAAAGCCAAGAGCCTGTGTCTCAAGTGCTACAATAACAAAAAAAACATGTTACTGTAGCTTTTGTAGTCATTATTTTACTGTTTTCATGCAAAGTAATTTTGCTGAAGGGTTTCTAATGTCTATAAGGACTACAAGTTGAAAGTTACATAATAATAACAAGTTTTAAGATTAACAAGATTAACAAGACTAACAAGTTTTAAGGACATTTACTGTATGTTAATTGTCTTATCAATGATATTAACATTGCTCACATTCCTGGATATTATTTTGAAATAATAGGGTGTTAAAATTAAATATACTACTTTAATTGCTTTTTCACAAGAAATAATATTCTTTAGTTGAGCTGATCCATAGTCTTTTGGTTTCCTTAACTTAAGCCCAGCAGGTAATCCTTTGATATAATAGGATAGAAACTTTATTTAAAGAGGGTTACACTAAATAGTACAAAGTACTAACAAACTTGTGGCCCAATGGTCCATTTATCATGCTTTTGTATGGCAAAGCTGCACCCTGTTTACCACTTGCAGACCCTATGTCAAAGTTGCAAAAATGATGGCAGTATTTAATAACAAAAACAAGGTCTGGAACATACTGTACATCTCAAGTGTCAGAGACATTAAGATCTTACCAAAAGCTTGGTTAAAAATATCCCTAACTTTATCAATCAATCCTTGTCGACTAAATTGAATTTCACCTAATATAAAAAGACAACATCAAATAAAAGCAGAATGTAAATCACAACAGACATTCTATAATGTCAACTGGAAGAATAATTGTTATCTGAAAGTCTAAAGTCATGACAGTACACATATATCACAATAACTACACAAACAAGACACAGCACACCATAATAAAAATACAATAACATGGCACACTGTAGCATATCATAGTATACTATAGTATAGTATAGTACACACTATATCATATAGTATTATGTGGTATAGCATATTTGTACTGTAAACAACAGTAGACAAGGGCTATGAGTATAACAATGCTACAAATTTACTGAACTATTGACGAACATTTGCTCACCAGATGTTTTGGTTAACTCAGTATAAATTTGATTCATGATTGTGCAGTTGTCAATGATTTTCTTCCCCTGAGACATAGCAATCAACATCAAAGGATTCCAAGTAGTTAAGCTGTCATGAATAATGTTATAAACTTATAAAGAACAATTTATATATGTATATAACATATATATCAAATATAAATTGGTAGCACACATACCATGGAAATGTCGAGTTTGACCCATGTGGGATTTGAACCCACAACAAAATCGTCTACATATTAAACCATTTTGTCTGCAACCACAATTGCAGTAAGATAAGCATAAATATGACTCATAGTTTCCAACATTAAAGCGAAAAAATTGTAGTTGACAAGGTCAAAATTGTACATACATGTTCTTGTAATTTTGCTAGAGCGTCATTAACCAGCTCAGTCTTTGAAGTAGGTGATGCAAGCTTTTCTTCTTCTTCATCTCGAGCATTAATATTATACTGCTCTTTTGTCAGCTCATCCACCTGCCTTCAAGCTTGGGAAAATAACTTCTCTAAATGCGTTCCCTTTTCGTGACTCTGTTACATAGAAAATACAATGATATTGACAAACATAGGTTTTCAAGTGGTATTTCTGATGTAAAATTGGGTTGGAAATCTGGATGATTATCGACTTTAAATACCATTGTTATATTATAATACATTTGTACACGTACTGTCTCGAAAATTCGACACGTTATTTACCACAACTTTTCCTTCATCCACCGATTGTAAATACCAAATATTACTTTTCATATATACTCTAATACATAGCAACTTAATAAGTCCCTTCACTTCTCATAAATTCGCGGTAAAATATGTTGGCACCAGAGAGCTTACGGTGCTTTCTTGGTGGCTGTGTCGAAACAGACATGTGTTGAACAGGTATTTGTTGGTTCTTGTTCTAGGGACACCAAGTTCTGATAAAATTGATATTAAATTAAACATATGGTTAGGACTTGTATAGTTATTTACTGTCTCCCAAATACAGACCAACCTTTGAGGAACAATATATACTGGTCATTTCTACTAACAGAAACCAGTGGCAGAAAATGGAAGTATTGCTTGTCAAGGGGAAGAAAAACACTTCAACAGGTACCAGTATTTGGATATAGAGTGCCACAGTTGAAAAACTTAGAGGTAGGTAATTATAATATTAATCGTGGTAATTTTTTGTTTGAAATCTTTGAGTTTGAATCCAAAGCCATACCTTTTCTGAAAGCCCAATAAACCCGCTGTTAACAATGCTTTTAAATTTCCCAAACAAGACACATGTTAATATAAATTAGCATTAATTATCATAAATTAGGTTGAAAAAGTTCCATTTTTCTAGAAAAGGCCATCTTTTACGCCCTGCATAGCATCATTAAATTTCAAAATGCCACCAATCACAGAGTAGTTATCAAATCAAAGTTGGTGTGTGAGTGGATCTCAGGTGCCTGACGCTTGTCAATTTTAACTCTTGCGTTTCAATTTTAACTCTTGTGTGCCGTATTTTTCGATTGACGACTTCGTCAGTCTTATACGACCGCTTTTGACTGTGCCAGACATGAAAGATTTAAGCACCAAAAACAATTCCTTCAGGTTATTCTTTGAAATTCAATGTGCAGATTTTAAGGAACAAGTTATTATATTGTATTTGTTATTCAACTATATATATTATAATTATAGAGAGTGGTTACGTTTAGTATTTTAGTTCTTGTTGTCGAATGAAATCTCGATTATAATACAATACCTGTGTTTTATCACATCTTTATCACAAATTGTTGAAGAAATAAATTATGTGGAGGAGGCTGCGGAAGCTTTACATCAAGAGGCAGGTCGTATTAAACAAGATAAAGCTGATGAGGAAAAAATAAAAGCAGATGATTTGGGCAAACAAAGAAGCAATAAGATGAAGATAAAAAGAAAATAAGTGTAAAAGAAAACGGAGAGTGGCAGTGATACTATTGAGTATCTGAGAGAAATTTTTCAATGAACATGAAATAAGGGAAAAACAAATGGAATTAAAGAAGAAAATGCATGAGTTAGAGGTCACAAATCACTTTAGCAATGCAGCAGGAGACAAGTAAAACAACAACCTTTGCTACTGCGAAGGATGCAAGTGCAGCAGCAACAAGAGCAACAATTTCAACAACAAATGCAGCAGATAGCAAAGTTTCAAATGATGCTAATACAAAGCCAACAGCAGCAAAAGGCAATGTTTGATTTTTTGGAGAAACTCCACAACAAAAATTGAGAACATTAATTTATAAATCTGGTTAATCACCCTTTTCATGTAAGGCTTAAACTTTGGGCATGTCCACACATATGCGTTTTCATAGCGTTTTCATATTGTTCTCAGTCCACAGGGGAGCAGAAAACAATGGTCCTATTACCTCAAACAATATGAAAACGCTAGGAAAACGTAGTGTGGATGGGGTCATATGTTTATTTAAATATCTAGTGTTCAAATAAGTTTATTTAATGTTTATTTAATATATTTATTTATCAAAAACAATTTTTACTATTAAAAAACATACCAGTCTAACTTTTAGAAAATTTCTGTTAATTTCATTCTCTCGGTTAACAAATAGTATATTATTTTACAATTAGTAGAAACCAACTAGTGGACAGTGTGATGAATCCTGCATAATTTATGCCTGATACAATAGCTGATTTTGTTACACCTTGCATGCTATCATGCAGTGTCCAACTTAGGCTGCAGGAGTACGTTGCTATAGTTATATTCATGTAAAGCAAGCAAAGTATTCATTCAGAGCTGGTGGGTCTAACTCAAAGTATTTTGAGGTACTGTTTTTATACAGGCATGTCAGAGCATTTCTCAGAAGAGCACAAGCAACATACAACATTTTCCCTACTTGGCTTAGTCCAATTTTTAAATTATTTTTAAAATCCAGAAATGTAAAGTAATTAATTACATCACTGAATAGCCATTCAACTGACACTCGAACAAGGCTCATTGACTTATTCTTCTATCTCTTGCATTATGACTACTGGCTGGTGAAATGGGGCTTGTGATATGCTTTTTTTAAAAACGATAATTTAATTTAAAATATACCAAATATACCAAACAGAAGGTACGATGCATGATGCAAGGATGCTTGGTGAATCTGGTTTGTACAATAGCCTTGCTCAGTTTGCATTTCCAAGAAATGGAGATCAAATGTACATTTACGGGGACCCAGCATACCTGCTGAGGATACACCTAAATAAACTACATATTCTTTTCAAAACACCCAGCCATTCATGACTAGAATTAAGGTCTAAACAATTAAATGCAATACATATTAATCTGAAAATAAATCTTAACTACACTTCTCGAACTCATTAATACTGTGGCTGTTGAAAATATTCCCATTTCACCTTTTCATTGTCGATGTTGATAAGGTCCAATGTTTGCCAATGCTTTCTTGTAATCTTTAACATGTGACATGGGTCAACGATTACAAAAAAAAACATCTTCTGTGGTTGGGTGTTTAAATTTAGCACAGCTGCTGAAAAGTGCTCAGGTTGACTGATGTCCCATCAGCTGTTATTGACAACACCGTTAACCCACCTTCAGCTGCCATTTCCAATGCCATCTTGATTGACCAGTTGTGTCCGAGTCATCAATGAAATATTGTCAGTTAGGAAGTAGCCAATGGGGCGTTTCCAATATCTTCGGCCTCCAACTTACAGGAAAGCAGCCAGTGCTTCTGAAGTTTCTGGAATTGTTCCTCCATAGTCCACCCATCGAGATATTGATCCTTTTTTTATCCCAGATTATCTACTTTCTAATTGACATATTGTCTATGATCATACAGTAATACTTTGTGATGGATGCATTGTGAACCTCACTTTCCAGAACTGTAAATGCTTCTTTAAATAAATCTGGTTCACAGTCTACAGAGGATGACCATTTTCAAATTAGTGAAGGATTTGGTAAAGGAATGATGGACCTAACATACTGGTATGCCTTGGGTTCTTTTACTTCACCTCAGTGTCTTCTTGTAGTTGGTGCGCTATTTAAATTTTCTTTTGTGTTTTGGAGAAGTGATAGCTGTAGTTTGTCAAATACTGCATACGTACATACATATGTTTAATGATGCTACTTAAAAAAGGCTTTTCAGCAACAATACTACATTACTTAATATATTAATTACATTAAAAAATTAAATATAAACTAAACGTATACAAAATTTACAATGTTTTGATGACATGTAGTTACTAATTAAATCACCATTTCGATGAACATAATTTAAATGAACTCTTTCAGTCGGCTTATAAACAATACCATAGTTGCGAAACCGCCCTTGTTCGAATAAATAATGATGTGCTATGTGCGATAGATGACCGACGATGTGTTGTCCTTTTGTTACTCAATCTCTCTGCTACCTTTGACAAAGTAGATCATGAATTGCTGCTTTAGAGAATGTCTTCTAAATTTGGTATTTCTGGTAAGGTGTTGGACTAGTTTGAATCGTATTTGAATGATCGTTCTCAGTATGTAAGCTATCAATGGATCATGATCTCAAGTGTGGCGTTCCACAAGGTTCTGTTTTGGGGCCAACCTTCACCTGATGTATACTTCACCACTTGGTGATATATGTAGGCACCATGGTATGTCATTTATATGCTGATGATTGTCAACTTTATGCTACGTTTTCCTGTAATAACGACCATGAAATCCACCAGACAGTGGTACAAATGGAAAATTGTCTTCAGGATATCGTCAACTGGATGTCTATCAATAACTAAAACTCAACACTGACAAAACTGAATTAATAGTTATCAGCTCACGTCACCAGGCTCAACCTGTTTTCCCTGCATTATCATTTGGTCCAGAAATATCACCATCTGACTCTGTACGTAATATTGGTGTCATTTTTGACCGTACACTAATTGACCGGCCCCTCATATCAATAATGTATGTAAAACTTCATTTTATCATCTTCGGAACATTGAAAATACTTAAATACGTATAAGAAAATACTTATCCTTTAAATCAACTAAACGCTAGTTCATACATTCATTACTTCCAAATTGGACTACTGCAATTCCCTTTTTTTATGGATTTCCGAAATACTTGCTGAAGAAACTTCAATATGTTCAGAATGCAGCAGCTCGTATTATAACACGTTCGTGTAAATATGATCATATTACGCCTCTCCTTATGGATCTCCATTGGCTGCCTATTGAGGAGCGAATACTATTTAAAATATTATTATTAACTTATAAATCCCTGAGTGGTATGGCACGGATCTACTTGGAAGAAATGATCACATGTTATCAGCCAAAAAGGACGCTTCGTTCTTCTATGTACCTTCTAAAGCAAGAATCTTTTAATCTTGTCTCTTATGGAAAAAGAGCATTCACTATATCTGCACCCCAACTATGGAACTTATTACCAATTAACATTAAGCAATCTGCAAGTATTGACATTTTAAAATCTGTTTATAAATCTTTTTAATTTTGTTTTATATTCTACTAGCTTTGTATATATAAGATATATTATTTAATATTTTTCTATATTCTTACTTATCAAACTGTGTAAATTAACTAGGTTAACTATAGACTTATGCATAACATTTGTAAAGCTCATAGAACTGTTCTGTATATGCGCTATATAAGTTTACTTATTATCATTATTACATGACAGTCTGTAGCGGTACAGACACGAAACAAAATACATGTATTAGTTATATATAATAATAAAAGAACACTTACCAACTTTGCCCAGCAACGCCTCCATTCAAGAAGCATCTGTAATTCGACAGGTTCACCTTCGTTTGATGCGCACTGTTCTGTGTTGCAAAGGTTTTGTGTTGACTTGACACAATTGCGTCGTCTTCGACTTCCATCTGTACCCACCTCTAAAATTAGTTTCCGAGTCATCCTGGCTCTCATTTAACTCGGAAAAGCTCGATGACTTGCTCCCGTAAAAGTTTAAATCAAAATGCAAAAAATCGGAAACAACAAAACAAAACAAAAAAGACTTGCACATAACTACTCGTTTTATAACTTCGATCGCCGTTGGTGATAAAACAAACGTGAAGTACAACGGTTCTGGAACACCAACACAGCGTGAGCCAATTACGTTGGTGAACAATTCAATAAAATTAAGTTAACTACATTACATGACATTATTAAAATGAAGTTAATTGTTACGGTTTGGAGCATACTTTGCAAACTTGATGTTGAATCACTAAATGACCATTGAAAGTCTTCCACACTTGTCACTGGTAGACCAGACTGCTGACAGAATTTATCCCTCTACAGTTGATGCTATCTCTATTTTTTACTTTTAACCATTTGGCTTGCATTGAGGATCTTCTTTTACTGGAATCTTTGAGAAAAAACAACAACTTACATGTAATGATTGTTAAACGACCGCGATTATGCTTGCTGGAAATATATTTAAAGAAGAAGGAAGTCGTACCATTCGTACAGACAAAATAATTATTTTACAAACCAGCAAGGGATGATATCTCCTTAATATGCCTTATCACAGAAAATACTGCATCTCCAACCTTTTCCGCAATTTGGCCACAGTTACTTTTGCAAGTTGAACCTTTCCCTGAGCTAGAATATCCTCCTCTGTAGTATTACCGAAACTAAAAAAACTAGTTTTCAGCTTATGCAATTTGTAACATTCTTCTCCAATTGGTTAGTTTTATTAGCAGCAAGTCGATGGAAATGTTGATCTCTGATCGATGTCTGCATCTGGTCATCGTTGGCACTTACAAATTCTGTTAAACGTTCAGTATTTTGTACGGCATGGTGCAAAAGGAATAACTCTTCCAACACCCATATTTAGCCCTGCCTGTTGTTCTAGGAATGTGGGGAAAATGCATACAGGTACAGTATATTCAGTACTACAGGTATGTACATGTATGTAATGGCAGTGTTCTGTGGTAACATACATTGCAACACATGCCTGGGGTTAAATTAGAAAATATTTAAACTCTATATTTCACTTTTGCAAACTGTTGAACATCTTGTTTCCACAACATAATGGAGCCATCTACCTGTATGTCTGACTGCAATAAATTAGGCTTCAATGAAAACGCTGCAAAGGTCTTTGGTATCAATAAGGTCTTTGGTATCAATATGTTTCTTGTCATTCTAGAAAGGAATAAAAAAATGTAGCTTGCAGCATATGAGCAAGAGCAAATAACAATAGCTAACAGAAAACCAATACCTATGAGAAAGGAGGATTAATCAGACATTCCAATACGCCTTGTGGTTTGTTTTAGGCGAAGAACTTCCGGTTACGAGTTCTGCCAGATTTTGCGGGTTATTTTATACAAAGTTCAAGCAGAACTATAAGTGGTACGAAGGACATTAAAGCAATAATTGTCTCGTTTATACATGCTTTGATATCTTCTTTACATCACCTTGTACAGGAATAGATGTCATGGACGAAATAAATGTGAAATTTAATCCTATGTTTATCCAGTGTTTAATTTTGAGTGAGTCGTGTTCGGCTGTTGGGATGCATGCGTGCAGTACATCTCAGGATCGATAGAGAATATAGATAGGATACTTTGGTACAAATTATATACCAATGGATATGATTTTTCTTTCATTTCTTACTAAAGGTCTCCATTATGCACTAGTCAATTGAAATCCCGGCCCCCGACCCCCGGGACTATGCGGGGATTTTAACATTTCACGGTTGTTAAAATCCCGGCTTAAAAATCATGTTCAATTGTTAAAATCCCCGGGTCACCGGGCCAAAATGTTTAGTTTTTTTTTAAATTTCCGCAGTATAAATGAAAAATATCCAGAAATATTATTAAATGCCTAACATTTCTATTACACCAAAGTTTAAACTTTAATATACCTTGTTCGTACTTAATTTCGCGTACTTAATTTCTATTTTTCGCGAAAATAGAAATAGGGCATTCAATTTCGTGAACATTTTCTGAAACAACTTTTATTTTCTATAAAATTAATATGGGACAGTGGCTCAGATCATAGACAATCCAAAAGACAACTTCTTCTGTCTTCTGGATTGTCTTCTGAATGGTCTATGCTCAGATGAAGTCGCGGATGGTTGTTAGATGTTTCGAAACAAAACAAGACAAAACAAGATGCAAACTGTACCATCATACTTTTTTAATCGCGAAATTAAGTACGAATAAGCCAGGTCATATTTTAATAGGGTAAGATATAAATTCACGGCAACCAGGTAATAAATCAGACAAACCAGAGTAACGCTTAATATTTCTATAATAATTCCCCAAGTAAATATTAACAGAACAGAATATTAACAAAATCTGAGACTATGAGTCTATGTGCACACGGTAACTTTTCTGAGCGTTTTCATTTGTAACGCGTTTTAATAAGTGCCGTTTGTACAGTGTGCACACGCGAAAACGGATGAAAACGACATCAATTGAAAAAGATGGCGACTTAAAATCAAAACATTATATTCTTGTTTCCTGGTAGCTTAGTTCTTTAAGACATATAGCCTTTCAAGAATATGATGATTTGAGAACGATTTAATTAGTGTTTTATCTATCCAAGGAGTGACAGACTTCGTGTCGGCCGGTGGTGCAGAAGATACATGTAGGCCTACATACGAAACTGTTTTACTTTGTTATAATGAGCAGGGGACATTTTGATAAACTCGGTGCACAAAGGCAGAGCGTCAAAATGACAAGATTGGAAACGACATCTTTACAAATTAAACGCTCGGAAACGAAACCGTATGCACACAGTCTTATTCACTGAACGTCAGAACGTTTTTCATTTTTTCTTTCGCTGCGACTTGCAGTTTGTACAAAACCATGAACCCGTTGGTGGTTGCTTAAGGCCAACGCATTGTGTGTGAAACCACTGTATGAAACAATCTTCGCCGTCACATGCCAACATCAGACCAAACTCAGGTTGTTTACATATGCAATACAGGTCAGTCGCAACTATAAAATTTAAACAATGAACAAGGAATTAATTTTGCCTTAAACCTTTAGTAGATAGTTAAAAATTAAAGAAAATTCATATTATACACAGTGACCCATAGAAATGGAACCGGTATAAGTCAACGCGACAGATCAGTAAGCCATATCACACGTTTTATAAGTTGTGAATGGTCATGCAATTTAGCTCACCTTGGCAATCGGGGCAAAACCACGTAAAAACAGGGCTGTACTTCAATCCAAGACATCCTGTATGAAACCACTTAATTGGGCAAGTCTTCCCTTCGCAAAGAATCATTTCCCCATGTTCTTTGCCTTGACACCAACACCACACATCTGACACAAGGTCATCTGTTTTGCGTTCTATATTTGAATGTTAGAATACATCATTGGCCGTTTTTATGCTTACGCCGAACTATCCGTCTCAACGATTTTGGCGAAGATTTTTCAAGTTCGTCTAGTACAAAGACAGGTCTAAGAATCAGACGAACTATAGCTGCTATTTATATTTCGAGTTTCGTTTCGTAAGAAACTATACTGTCCAACTGCATCCATCTTAAGTTCGCCTCAGTTTGTCCAGGCGGATAGTTCGCCTTAAGCATAAAAACGGTCATTAGGAAGAACAAAATATGTGACTTGTTTGAAGAGTAATACTTAAACACTTACGAACTGTCTGCCTGTTCTTTCTGGTTAAGGCAGCCTTCAGAGCTCCCATTTTCCTTCGTTCCATAGTTCCCTTTAGATGTTCTACCTGCATTGAAACTTCATCGAATGACAGCAATACTTGTTTAGCCACGGACTCCAAGTCTGTTTTCAACATTTCTTTCCCTTTTTTCAAGGACTCGTAGAATCTTTCTTTGATTATTGCACTTGGCGGCTTATACAGGAATTCAGCTGTATCATACGCCAGGTCTTTCACAAAAGCCAAATGTGCTATAGGCTTCAGATAATGGCCAGAGCACATACCAGAACACTCTTGACACGATCCACCCCATGGTCTCCCAGGATCTGGGATTGGAAAAGGAATGTGAGACAATGGTGGCCCATTTTCAAACCAACAATGCTCTCTAGTCGCACCATGGCACAGAGGATGCGAACATTCTGGCTTGTAACAAAGCGTTAGTATGAAGGCATACTTTGCAGGAACTTTATGATTCATATGGCTCTCTCGTATAGCCCACACCCGCTCAAAGTGTTGATAAAGAGTTGGGTTGGCTGCCCTGAGCTCATTCTTTTGCTTTGGGTTTCCTCTCAAAAACATTAACAAAGCTTCTCTCCGTTCCACAAGAGATGGATCCTTCCCTCCTTTAAAAAGCTGGATGTTGGTCCCGCAACATGGTGCCCCATTAACTCGATCGATGTAGACTTCCGTAGCCAGGTCCACGTTCTCCGTAAGCTTATCTGTATCCAGGCCACTAGCATTGAAGTTACCACCGGCAAGAGTTGATGGAATGTAAAGATTGGCATGTGCTTTGGCAATACATCCGTTCATTAACTCAACAGGATTTAAATAGGAGCCACCACTGTTCCTGGTCGTGACAATTGTGCAGATCTTCTGCTTAAGAAGGTGTCGTTCTGTCCACAGAAACTGGACTTCTACATGCGCCGGTCCTTCGTCTCCTGCTCCATCTACTCGTATGCAATCGATTGGTTTCTCATTTAGGTAGTTAGGTAACTTCGTCTCCAACATGTTTAAATCAATGTAATGCTGAGTGGGTGTCTTATCATAAGTAAAATGTGGTTTCACGATTCCAACACATGCTTTTTCGGTCGTCTCAGAATCCAAGAATAAATAAGACGTTGTTTGAAGGAGAGATGGATATTTATTTACAAAATCAGTTCTCGTGGTAAGCGAAGGCTGACTTTCCAGAGTGATACACTTGCCTTGTTTGTGGGTGAAGGTTGTATCGAGACAAAACCGGCTTGGTAATCTCTGTTCAGCAACACTTTGTCCTTGCCGTCTTTCAGTTGTATGAAATCGATCCCCTTATAAAATGCACTACTCCAGTGTGCATCTACGTTAAGTTTTACCGCAAATCCCTTTCGAGCTCTTCGGCAAGTAACTTTGGCGATCCCCTTATATCGCTTGGCAGATAAAGGTCGCTTCTTCTTATAACACAAAGTTGGACTACAGTTCCATAACTTATTTTGCAGCTATACTTTTCCTGAAGATGACATTGAATACTTTTGTAGGTAACTTTCTTTCCTCTGCAGCGAGCACCATCAAATGTCAATACCCCCGTTCGTCGCCACGCATCAGCTCCTACGCTTTTCGACTTGACAAATTCCTCGATATCTCTTCCGATATTAGGATGTTCCTTAACAATTCGGCTAGCTCTCTTGGGAAACTTTCTTTTTAGGACGTTTCGGGTCGTTATCTCTTTTGCAATGTTCCGTTTTGCCTTTTGTTTAATAGCCCGGCGTACTGCCTGGATACGCTTTTTCCCATTTTCACACCAGTGGGTAAACTCTCCGTCATTGGCTTCAATTTCTTCGGAATCAGACTCAGAAAATACAGGTTCACCTTCTATCATTAAAGGTTGTCTACGCTGATACTCAGTGAATGCTTCATACGAAATCTTAACCTGGGCCAGTTCATCCTCGTTTAGGCCGGACGCGGAAAGATTATTTGCAAAGACAGTCAGCAGTTCATCAAACACATCTTCACGCAAATACTTTAAACGTAGTAGACACTCGTGATGAAATGAAAACCAATTAAACTTACTCTCTTTCAACCATGACAACCATACTTCATTTGGTGGTGTTTCGCTGGCGTGTTTGTTAGATGAGATGTTTGATCCCGCGGTATTTTGCTTCTGTTGTAAATCGCTACTGAAATAATCAGTCTCTGAATCTGATTCATCTGACTCAGATTCGCTGGAAATGTCTTGTGGTATCCCCAATGAGTTGAGAAGGGCTGTATCTTCCAGAGTCGCAAGCTCCATAACCGATTTTTGTATTTCATTTGCCATCGCCATTGCTTGGTTTACCCGCTCAACCTTTCTAGTATTGTCATCAATGTCCCCAAGTGGCTACATATTTTAATAACTTTCTATCTGATTCAGTTGAAGCTAACTGACATAACGTTCTAAGGGTCTCTTTTCTTATTCGACTTCGAATGTCTCTCTCCGCTGGCAACATCTTTGGAAGCAGTTCTAACAATATTTTGTAGTCGACATCGGGTCTTTTCTCGATTACAAACAGGAATTCCCCCTTCACAATAACCACTGGTAACTGTAAAAGTCGCTGGACTGCTTTGTCAGACTTGTAAACTTTGTTCGGAAATTGCGCCTTGAACACCTCAGATACTTTAGCAACGCCTTCTTTCAAAATATAAGATGCCATGCTGATTAACACACAGCATTCTGCGCAGTGACTATTGTGGCACCTTTTACAATATTCACCGCGATAAATAACGAACTCTTTTAAAGAAACAACAGACATCAAAGAAACATACAGCCCATCTTCTAAACGACAAAGGCTGACGTCACTAAGTTTTAAACGCACATTTGCTACAAAAGTTTCGTATTTTTCTTCTACAAAATCAGTACTACCCACCAGTGTACTTTCAGGTGTATCTAGCTGTTCTACACTGGTGGTTCTCTTCAAAAATTTGCATTTTCTTCAGGCACGCACGATGAGATACTGCTGATTGTCTTTTCTGACACAATAGAACAATCTCGGGCTGGCTGGTCTAATGGCTGGCTGCAGTTCATTGGCACCGATGTATCAGCTCTGCAGGAATCTTCTTGAAGTACAACGTGTACGTCGCTCTTTGGAGAATCAGGAATCTCGTTTACGACTTCGTGTTGTTTGATGTCGACTTCAATATCTGGAGCAACTTCAATATCTGGAGCAACTTCACCATTTGGAGCAACTTCACTATCTGGAGCAACTTCAATATCTGGAGCACCTTCAATATCTGGAGCAACTTCATGATACTCGCTTTCTGATAGCTGGATCTGTACGGCGTCTGCCTTCTTCAGGAACTGGTCGAAGGTATGCGGTGTTGACGATCTCTTCTTCTTACTAATACATTTCTTGACTCGCTTACTTGCTGCCTCTTTACTTTGAAGCAAATCTAATTCGGATTGGTATTTTCTCTTTTTCTTTCGAAGTTTGTCAACTTGCTGCGAAACTTCTATTGCTTTGCTGAAATTTTGCACGTTTGAACACTTTTCTCTTTGCTGCAGAGAAAAGCTCAACTGTAGATCAACTTCTTTTAAATCTTCCTGCAATTGTTCAAGACGGTTTTCGCGAAGTTCGCGGGTGACGTTTTTCTTTGTGAAACTAGAAGAATCTGGACTTGCAAACATGGTTGACCTAGATTTCCCCTTTTTATAATGGTTGACCTAGATTTCCCCTTTTTATAATGGTAGCTAGAGTTGTGAAGATGCTGTCTTGCTATGCGTTGGAGCTCTCGCTTATTTTTCAAAAGAGTTGGATCTTTTATCGCTTCAGAGAAACAAGCCTCGTTCACTGCCTTATGATATTCATACAGTTTGTCATCCGGCTTCAGTTGATAAACCTGGCTTTCCTTACGGATTTTTTCAACATCTAAATCGACTTTTTGATAGTTTACTTCAGGCATGTGCCCAGCCTAGAAAAGTTCAGGACGCACTACTTTAACCGAAATTGGCAATACCTGTTATACAATAATTGGCACATTGTATACATACACTGTATGTATACATATATTTATTAGCATACATAATTTGTAATTATTTTAGGTCACGTTTTACTTGCTTTCTTTAGCTCTTCAGTGATACGTGGGTAAATAAATTATTCTATTCTCTATTCTATGGCATATATATAAATAGGAGTCTTTATATGTGATAAAGATTACTCCTAGTTTACATAAACTTTAACTTTGATTTTCTCAGCTTCGACAAGTTCTTTTTTCAATATTACTTCGAAAATGAACTCATCAAGAGGGGTTTGTTTTTAAGCCATTTAAAACTCATGCAGAAAGTGTTTTATCAGCTCTAAAACGCTCAACTTCGCCTCACGTTTTATATCTGATAAAACACTGCTGCTCGTGTTTTCAATAGTACATACATATTATGACAATATAATAATATATAATAGACAATCAATCTTCTCATTGTTGTCTATAAGAAATGTTCAACACATGCTTTGCCCTTTTTGACTAATCTGCTCATAAACAAAGCGGACAAACCTGTTGTCACATAATTATATAATATATTACATAGTTAAGCATTACATAATAAGTAAAACAAAAGTGAATATGTTACGTATAAAGTGAATTTTGGTTCACAAAATGTCAGAGAGTGCTCAGTATCATATATACAGGGTGTATAAAAAAGTGACCGCTTAGCAATTTTAACCTTTAGAAAAATGCATGATCTTGGGAATTTAAGATAGCTTCTAATTATATGCACATATGCACACAGAGTCAAAACCTTTAGAATTTCGCTTCATATGCATGTTTGCATGTAATTAGAAGCTACAGTATCTTCAATTTCTAAGCGGTCACTTTTTTTATAAATCCAGCAGTGAGTGTGTATAAATTATATATATTAAATGGCTCATCAGTGCATGCAGCTTGAATCACTGTCTATATTTTAAATACCACCCTATTAATTTAATACATGTGAACTTGCTCTCACCAAGCACATACAGTACAAACACTATGATATTTGTGTATACAGACATATATGATGCTTCATGGGGCCAGGGTGCTCAAATGAGAGTGAGCTTTGCATTATAGCTTATAGTAACGTCACCCATTAACATCGGGCACAGTGCTCAACAACACTGAAGTAAAAGACGTGACTATGAGTAAGTTTTAGAGTAGAATAACAATGAGGACATCCAGAGTGCGCAAAATTATAAGAATGGATGTAAAATATTTTACCTGAATAGGAGTGCCACACAAAAATAAATAGTAATAAGTCAAATTTAGAAGTAGCTTACTGTTGGAGGTCCCAGTGTCATGTTTCCACCAGAAAAGAGAATAGTTGTTTGCTTGTTGCTGGTATGATTTTCACCTTCATTGCCAGCAGGGGTCAAGACTATATTAATGAAAAATCTGATAAATATACTGCCAACAAATTATAGTCTTGGATAATATTTCAAAAACAATCACTTTGTCAACTCAGGTTTATATTGCATGCAGTAAACAAATATCTCCTTGCTGCTTTGTCTTTGCCAACATAGCTAGCTCCTGGGATGTTGAGTCTGCACATGCATATAAATTATATGCTAAAAAGCTAATTAACTTCGGAGGTTTGTCAGTGTTTGCAAATATCAGAAAACTTTAAATATTCATTTATTGGAATTCTTAAATCAGGCTATAACACTAATAATTAAAACAAACTTACTTTAACTAAATATCTTACAATGAGGATTCCTGGATGGTGCCAATTTAATATTTTACAGCTTACCTTGAGCTGACTTCCCATGTTCATGCAACCTAGGTGCATGTTGAATACAATACAACAAGAACCAAATACAAGTACTATCTTTGTGGGTTTTACTAAATCTCATGGTGTTACACATTTTCTACCAAATACCAATGGGTAAAATTATAGGCGGTGGACAGGGGTGTGCAAAAATTAAATTTGAGGTATTCGAAGTTTGTTATTCAGTATTACATTATGTAAATTTTACAATAAACTTTGTAAATTGCAATCAAGAAACTACTATGAGCATGCACTGCTGGCCAGTACTGGCTTCGGTGTGCTTGACTGATCACTCAGCACTCCCGTCCACTCCCCACCCACCCCAAAACCCCACTTTTTTAACCCACCCTTCTCAAATAAATGGATATCTCAAATGAAATGACATGCTTTTAATAGCTGTCAGCATTTGTGAAGTTGACCACCATGTGCAGCACAATATTAAGCACAAGTGAAACCCACCTACTAGCAAAAACTCACCTTCCGTGTGAATTGCTTGATTTATATGTGAAATCACCTTGCATGTGGGTGATGAGGCTGTTGAGGAAATATTTATAATTTTTATTTTGTCTTTGTCCTGTATACCATCAACATCTTTGATATCAACCCATTCATCCCAATCACTGTGAAACTTCTGAAGCACAATTCCCCCGACACCAAGGTCTTGCTGAAGTTCACTTTTAATTTTTTGTAGACCAGTCTCAGTCCCAATGAACTTAAGTTTCTCGATCCATGTTGAAAAAGAACCTGCAAAAATTGGAATTGCTTGAATGTATAAATTAGTACTGCATGTGTATACTGTATTTTATAATATATTAAAATATTTTAGAATACTTTATATAAACAGCAATGACTTTACAATATTAAAATACATGTAGTATTAAATCTGACAAAAATACTTTATAGTACTTAAGATGATATAACCAAATATACTTTATTATAGACTTATGATAATACTGTGTTTTATTATTTACTGTGTTAAAATACCAGGTTGCATGTTAAATATTAAAATATACGAACTAGTGACTATCACCAAAATATTTGAATTTTATTTGAAAACATGAATATTGATGAGTTGTTGTTAATAAGAGTACATTATAAACCAAAAATCATTGTTTCCTTACCTTTTTTTCTTCGGTTGTCTTCTGATCACCCATAATATCAAAAATATATACCAAAATATGGAAAACAAACTCAAAATCCAACGAAATCTGATAGAAGGCCAAGAAAACGCATGCGAGTTAAATTAGTTCCCAGTCCCTACGAGCGTTAAATCCCCCGCTATAAGGCCCCGGTTATTTTATAAGTCAGTGTTAAAACCCCGCGTAGCAAACTGGCAACGTTTGTTAAAAGCCTGTATTTCCCCCGCAAAGTCCCATTAAAACCCGGCATAGCCCCAGGGGTGGGGGGGCCGGGCTTTCAATTGACTAGTGCATTACTTCACACAATGTCACGGTAGATATTTCGAAATTTTTGCGCAAATCGGACGGAAAGTGTGATTCTTTGTACTATGCTATCATGCCTTGCATGTAGTTTTTAAAATTATAATTGTAAATGTAGTATTAGAAAACACGCTCATGTCTACAGGGAATACTAATAAAGATGCTGAGCTTTGCACGACCAGAAAGCGACCCTTACAGTCAATCGAAAATTTCGAAAGAAATCGTGATGGCAATTCATCGGCTTACTGTATTTTGCGAAACGAAATGGTTTCGTTCAACGAAACGAAATGGTTTCGTTCAACGGAACAAACTGTATGATGTATCTTGCGAAGTTTTGGGACAAAACGCGGATACGGACGGACGGATAAAAGTACAAAACGCGGATACGGATAAAAGTACAAAACGCAGATGAACGCAATTTTGTTGATATATATTATGCTTTTCCCGTATTTTTTTAACGAGTTTATTACGCCTTTTCTTTATTCAATATATGATTCATACGACAACATGTGACATACATAAACATTAAACGTGTTTTGATTAGTGACCTGGTTATCATGCAGGTTTCGCCGGTTCACAGATCAACTACACGCCTTTGAGTATTATTATTATTATTATTTAATCTTATTTCGATACGGTAGCTCTTCAGGCTATACAAAGTCTGCTTTCCAAGAGGCCGCATAATAATGCTAAAATTATTTACAACTTATAGTATACAATTAAGATATCACATATTTAATTAATTTACATCGTTTACATCTGTCCCTGAGACGAGCCTTAAATTCCCCCAGGGAAACGCGTTTCCGGTAAGTGAGATGATTTCTGGCTTGCGTTTATATGGGAAAAATTCATCCCGCTTACCAAAAATAATCACACAATCATTTAATTAATCATCATCAATCATTTGATTAATTATAGATGATTTCAGTGCCAAACAATAGACGGTGTCGGCATCCCTTTGAAAATTCATCTTGGTTGAGAAATTTTTCATCCCGCTAACCGAGATCTCGCCTCTCTTAAGCCCGGTTCACACGGCGTCATAATCATAATCATAAGAAACTTACGCGTGCGCAATACGTACTTTAGGGGTCTGCGAGTGTTATGGTCAGTGGGTTACACCAATTTTTGCATGATGGCGGATAACAGGCGAAGAAGAATTCTATTTTTACTTCTTACTTCTACGAAGAAGGAGGCGAATAGTAGCAAACAGAGAAAGAAAGAAAACTAGACAGAGAACAGTCTGGGTGAGGGATGTGTTTCGAAGGAGGAAAATAAAGGGAGAATATGAAAACCTGGTTCGTGAATTGCAGCTAGGTGACCGGGAGCTGTATTTCAGGTGAGCTAAATAGCTTTTTGGAATAAAAAGAATCACTGATTCAGTAACTTCTGACCAAGATACAATGTATACTTTGTTTAATACCAGAAATGTACCATTATTTGAGTTTTGTCCAGTGGTTTTGTCAAATAGAAATAATAATTTCAATATATACATGTAAGTTCCTTTGTTTATTCTGCAATGTTCCATGAAGTATTGAAATTCTTCAGTTTTAATCAGTGTTTAATAATATCCGAGGTAGACTTTAACTTAAGGTAAAACAATATTTGTTGCAGGTATATGCGGATGTCTCCAGAGAGTTTCAGTCATTTGCTGAGTTTAGTTGGCCCATCAATAGATAAGAAAGACACAGTTATGAGAGAAGCTATAAAAGCACCTGAGAGGTTGGCACTAACAATACATTACCTGGCATATGGTAAAAGTCAGCAATCCATGTCCTTTTCTTATCGCATCGGGAAGTCTACAATTTCTTCAATAATATCAGAAACTTGTGAAGCAATATGGGAGGCTCTGGAAGGTCAGTACCTCAGGACACCTAAGACTATCAATGATTGGATGGCTATAAGCAATGACTTCAGAGACATATGGAATTTTCCTCACTGCCTAGGTGCTGTGGATGGCAAGCACGTTGCTATGCGATGCCCAATAAATTCAGGGTCTCAGTTCTTTAATTATAAGAAATTATTTTCCATTGTATTACTTGTGGCATGTGATGCACGTTACAGCTTCACATATGTTGATATTGGCAACTATGGAAGTAGCAATGACAGCAGTGTGTTTTCTGATTCTGACTTTGGAAAAGCACTAGAAGCTGGAAAAATGGATTTGCCAAGTGCCGAACCTTTGGATGGTTTTCCTGAATTTCCTATGCCTTATTACTTTGTTGGTGATGAGGCTTTTTCTCTCAAGTCATGGATGCAAAGACCATATCCAGGGAAGTATTTGATTGAAGAGAATATACAATTATAGGCTATCGCGGGCTAGGAGAACAGTAGAGAATGCCTTCGGAATAATGGCAGCAGGGTGGAGGATCCTTGATCATCCAATCCCAACCAGTGTTGACACTGCAGAGAAAATTGTGCAGGCAACAGTTTGCCTACACAATTACTTGCACCAAACAAACTCTGCAGCTTACTGCCCTCAAGGATTTGTGGACAGTGAGGACTCCACAGGTACAATCAATGCTGGCGAATGGAGAGGAGTAGTGGCAGGAGATGGCACATTTGTCCCCCTTACCCCTTGTCGAGGATCAAGACATCCTAAGCATGCTGCTAAGGCACAGGATGTGTTGAAAGATTACCTCAATTCTGATTATGGATCAGTCCCATGGCAATTGGACTATGTGAGGAGCAAAGGTCCAAGAATATGAACTGCTTTATTTTAGTAAAAAACTGCATCTGATCCAGCACCTATTTGAGTAGATCAATGTAAATTGCAAAATGAGTAAAATCTAAGTGTTAGATTACAGTTGTTTAACCCACATGATAAATATTCACCAATATAGAGTGAAATAGTATCAAAATAGCACAAAATAGAACAATGCAATTCCCTAAAAAGCTATTCTAAACATTGCATGCTGTAACACACACAAATTTCTTGTCTGACAATAACATTGATGATGATGACCTTGTGTTTCATGGGTTAAATAACTGCAAGCTATCAAATTCTGTTATTTTCTGTATACAGTAACTATATACTTTTAAATAGCTGTTTACAATGTATTACAAACATGAATACAACATGAAATTAACAATAGCATTGCAATTATGCTCTTAATTTATTATGAATGTTTGATGATAACAAAAATGTTGTTATACTGAACTAAAAAACATCAAGAAGTTTGTTATTGTCTTTCCTGATGGTTAAAGTTTCCTTCTTCATTGAGATAGGTTTGTGGTTGGTTCAGTACAAAATTAGTATTTGGTACCACATTTGTGGGATCAAGATATCTAACAGACTGGCTAGGGGTGTTTATTTGCATTAATTGATTATACACTATGTTGTTTATTTGCATTTTAACCATAAGCTTGACATTTTCTGGTAATTGTTTCAGTTGAGTTGATAGTAGCTCACAAAACAATTCATCTTCATCCTTAACTTTTTCTTTTTGAGAGTTTGACTCTTTCAAACTCTCACCAATACATTGTATCAGTTCCAGTTCCGTTTTCATTGTCTTGTCTGACACACTCTCACGCTTTCTTTTCTTGAACTTGCTACGTCCTGTAACTGTAGAAACTACTCTATAAAATAATAAGAAATGTTATCCATTTGAACTTCTAAAATTAAATCTGACATTCTTATACTTGGTCTTTTGTGCAAGATAATATGCATGCTGTCCTATTAAAGTCAACAAAATCATGCAATCATATATAGCATGCAATCAAATTTGGTAAACTCAAAAAAACGTGCAACTTTTTTCAAAAAACTTGTCGTGTACTGACAGTCTGACAGTATCTTCTTGAACGTCTTATTCATCCCCTTCATCGATCGTCTGTTCGTCTGTTGGGCAGAAGTTAGATTTTGATCTCCTGGGTTGGACGTATTCATCCAGCCATGATAGATAAGAAAATAATTCACTTGACTCTTTCATTGCTTCATTAACGTCATCCCTTGAGGACCCTGATAACTGCTTTTCCTTAATTCGTTCCTGCTGTATTTGGTTCTTAGATTTGAAAACAACGTTTTCGCTTCCTCTCCTGTTAAAAGATCAAGATACGATTAAATTTGACTTTTTGCCAACGGGCTTTTCGGATGAGTTTAAAACAGATCACAGAAGCGTACAAATATGACCTACCTCTCACTTTTCAATCCGAGCGTTTCTGCCACTGAACGCCATGCTTGCTGTTTTTTATATTTATCCTTGAATTCAGGCAGGCTCTTTTTATAGAGGCAGGGAAAACTTCTGACAGTTTCTGCAAGTCGTTCGTCTTGAGTTTCCATTTTGTCACAGCGCATGCGCTCACGTGCTCGGCTTATGATTGACTATTTTTACATGCTTCACACGAGTGAAATAACGACATAGTCATAGTCATAATCACAAGAAAATGGGAAAGTTTTCATTCCTTATGACTATGATTATGGTTATGACTATGACTATGTTACGGTTCACATGTGCTGTTGCTTAAGATTATGACTATGATTGTGATTATGATTATGACGTCGTGTGAACTAGGCTTTACCGAAAATGGCGTCAAACCATTCGAGACCAAAGTTCAAGCAATCAAGAATTATCCAAAGCCTACGGTAAATTTTATCGCCAAGTTCGCGCCGAATATTTCAGATGTGACCGCACCTCTGAGATAACTTATCAAGAAAAACATTGAATTTCATTGGCTCGAAACGCACGAGAAAGCTTTCACAGACCTGCAGAACTTACTTACTGATCCTGGTGCACAACCAGTAACACTCCAAGTCGATGCTTCACAAAACGGTCTTGGAGCTGCTCTAATCCAAAACCAAGGTCCAGTAGCTTACGCATCGAAAGCTATGAACGACACACAACGCCGCTACGCACAAATCGAGAAGGAACTGCTTGCTGTTGTCTTTGCCTGCAAACGGTTCCATCAGTATGTCTATGGCAAAACCATTAATGTAGAAAGCGACCATAAACCTCTGGAAGCAATCCTTAAGAAGCCATTGTCACAAGCACCAAGCCGACTCCAGAAAATGCTCATGCAGCTACAAGCCTATGACATCAACCTGGTTTACAAGAAAGGAAGTGGCTGTATATTGCTGATGCGCTCTCGCATGCATTTCCTCCCGAGATCATCGACGAGCAATTTGAAGAAGATATTGCTTCGGAGAGATTCATCCATCTGATGTCATCAGAAAAATCGAAGCCATCAAAGACGAAATCCGCGCAGACGAAACGATGCAACTATTAGTCCAACAGATTCAAGATGGTTGGCCCGATCACAAGATACTGGTACCAATTGAAGTACGACCGTACTATCCATACCGCCAAGAACTGACAACTGACGGAGGACTTATCTACAAAGCCCATAACATCCTTATTCCACCGAAACTGCATGCAGACACTCTCCAGAAACTCCACCAGTCGCACCAAGGTATTGAGAAGACCAAGAGGTTGGCTAGAGAAAGCATATACTGGCCTGGTATGAACTCACAGATTGAAGAACTAGTATCGAAATGCTCAACATGTCTTCATCACGCCAACGCCAACCAATGAGAACCACTTCAACCCCACGAGATTCCCAGTCGACCATGGCAAAAAGTCGAAACTGATCTTTTTGACTGGAAAGGAAAACCACATTTAATAGTCATCGACTATTACAGCTGCTATCCCGAAGTTGCTGAACTTCGAAACACAAAAGCACGGACAGTCATCAGCAAAACAAAGTCCATATTCAGCAGACATGGAATTCCTGAAAGTGTAGTATCTGACAATGGTCCACAGTACTCATCAGAAGAATACCAACAATTTGCCAACGATTACAACTTCATCCACAACACTATAAGCCCGAGATATCCCCAGTCTGGTGGTCTACATGAAAAGACAGTCCAAACAGTCAAGAACCTTCTTGAAAAATGCAAACTCACCAACCAAGACCCATATCTAGCTTACAGTAACACCCCTATAGATGCGTCACTCCAGTACAAGCCCTTATGAGCAGACGACTGCGATCAACCTTACCTGTATCCCAAAGAAAGCTCAACCCAAAACCTATCAACAAAAGCACCTTCAATGCTGCACACAACCAACAGCAACAACAGCAGAGAAAACACTATGACTGCACTGCGAAGTCTCTGTCACCATTATAAAAGGGTGATGTGGTGAGATTTAAGAACGATGCTCAAGCACCATGGACCTGTGGGACAGTAATACGGAAACACCAAGCACCACAAACCTACATAGTGAGGAGCGATAATGGGACAGAATACCGTAGGAATCAGACACCTACGCAAGACTAAAGAACATCCACCCGACTTAAACACACAGGATACAGATCATTCCCAGGAACCAATTGCACCACAGGCAACTAACGCAGATGGAAACAACGACCAATACCACCTGCAGATCCCAATCCACCAAACTCACCTCAATTGAAGACAAGCCGTTATGGCAGACTGATCAACCAGAATCCAAACTACAAGACATAAACATGAACATTATATAGTTTAAATATATTTACTTAAATATTGAATCGGACACGTAACCAAAGCAGAAACTTTATATCTTAAATGGTTCATTTTCATATTATATAAAGTAAGATTAATAATTTAATATAGCAATAATTACTCGTTTAATTACTTAGAAAAAGGGGGATGTAATATATGCTAATATATGCTAGCTATATTAATTAAGTGATTGACACATTATCTCTTAAGGACTAACACGTGTATATCTTACACTAGTTAGATATCAAAAAACAGTTGTGGCGTTGGTTGTTTGTGTTGGTCGTTTGCCGGCTTCCTTTTACTCGATGAATTGGAAGACCTCTTCGAGTCTAATTGAATTTCGTTGTCCGCTAGGCCACGGGTCACATCATGTAGGATGTGTTCAGTGTAATTCATTTCTCCATCGCAATTGGGACATGTCGCTGTGAATTTGCAAATGCTAGCTTGCCCTCGTAATCTAGGGCCAAAGTTTCGAATTTATTCATCTCGGTTCTGTCGCATGTTGTGGAGTTTTACTCGATCAACCATGGTGTTTTCTTCTCTAACAGCCAGTTTCTTGATTGCTGACATTGCTTCATCGATGGTTTTATTTGCAAGTGAGCCTCCCGCATTTCGGGTCAAGTCCTTTTTACATTCAAGCAGTTGAACTACTTTTCCCTTGCCCTCAATTTTTGTGGCGTCTGCACAATCTTGCCAACGTGAGGAAATATGACCATTCTTCACTTGACCCTCCAGCAGATAAGGTACGGCGCCATACTTTTTGGTTTTGCATTGGTGGCTTGGGGTTCCTGTGTTCGTATGTGTGCCGTTGGCGTGGACAGTTATCATGACTGCAGCAAGGGCGTCAGAGATGTCTTCCGTCTCGTATGTGCAACTGGGGAAAGGGCACTTGTGTTTAGGCATTGCTGTGAAGTGAACAATGTGCATTTCCTTGATTGCTAAAGGTTTGTTGGTGTGTTTGGCTTACCTCTGTCGGGAAAACCAAGATGGCGCGAAATTTGCTTGCCAAGGTCTTCGTTCGATTCGTGGCGATGGAGTCCTGTACGCAGTCGATTTGTGGCTTGACAGGACCCCTAAAATGTGAGTTCTTCTATCATAGATAAGAATACATCTATTTCTGTGAGTTGATGAATACAGATATGTTTCTACAGCTTCATTCTTTCATAACTTCGTTAAGAATGATAGAAGAACTAAAGTGATAAACTTCATGTGATTAAAGGTAGTTCGTTCCCAGTCTCTATTATATAATTCTCTAATGAACAGTCTGTCTCCACACTGAAAGATATATTCACTCACACTGAAAGATATATTCACTGGGTGTATCCAGAAAACCAGATGTTGCAAGTACTAGCCACTCATCAGAAGCTGCAGGTACATGCATTGTTAATCCTGTCATGCACTCAGTCATCACTGATGGCACAGATTGAAGTGTCAATTCTAAACTCATACATTTTATTACTGCTGCCAATTTTTTTTGGCATTGATGGAGGGCCATGCCCCCTGGGAAAGAATGCATGCCCCTTGTGAAACCTTGTAGCACATAAGTCCCAGCATAAGCATGTTTTAGTTATAAAACCATCACAGTTCACCTGACATTTTCTCCCCATCCTACAAATTTTGCTTTTTTTTTCACAGTACAGTAAGATGCCTTGGTGAGTTAATGAAGCTCTCATTTTCTTTTAAAAAGTTGAGCAATTTATTTTCAGTCTACAATTCGAGAGCCACAAGTTTATCAATTATTTGTAAGATGCAAACGGCCAAAGACAGTGAATCTTCAATTACAGCATCTGACACATCCCAGCATTTCAAACGAAATCGCACTTTGGTCATAACATCCGACCGAACTTATTATTGAAATTGACTGCAACTTGCAGAGGTTGGGAATTAGGTATTTGGATTTTGACTGTAACGTGCACTTTCGAGATTCTATCAATTCGAGATTCCATTTGTTTGCCGATTTAACTTTGCGCTATTAATAGGAAAACAATTTGAGTGAATAACTTGGCCATAAACAAGGGCATTGAAATCGCCTTTGTCTTTTTCCTCAATTAAAATATTGCTCTTATGATTGTCGGACACGATGAACAATTATTGCCTATTGGGATATCATAAATAATTTGTTCTTCATCAAATGTGTCACTTGGTCAGTTTTTCGACAGGATTCTCAGGAAGTCTTTTCTTTAATCGCACCCATCTTGGTCAGTGTAGTCACAGATCCACAGCTTTTCAGTCAAGCAGTTTCCTCATTTTTTCAGTTTCAGTTAAGTATATAGAAGCCTTTCATGCGACGGCTCCTTGGAAAGCAGGGACAGTGTAAACTATTCCAGGTTCTACCACAACGTCATAATCTTTGGTGGCATGTTTGTAAACTACGGAGGAAGTCTGCCTTGTTACTAAATAAATTGGATGATTTTTGTTGCATTCTTTGGCTGTGCTCACTGAATACGCCGAAAGTATAGGTCGAATGTCGAATGAACGCATTCGTTTATCGTAGAGACGTCGCGAAACGGGCCGTAATCTACAAGATACATCGCGCAGCAGAATGCTTGAAATTTTGAAAACAATTTGAAATTGATCAAGTAAAAGAGAACCACGAATTGTCATATGCGGAATTGACTACTGAAACTAATGTTATTAATCTACACACAGACTTTTTGATCTTGCTTACAAAGTCAAGAGCATGATTAATGGCCTGCGTTCTTTATTAGCATATTTGATAAGGAGTGTGATTCAAGCGAACGAAAATATATCTAAATAATGATTGAACAGACAAATCTCTTCTCAACTGCCAAATCTTCGTTTGGTTGAATCACTCGTTTTCAAGATATGCTAATAAAGAACGCCATTAATCAACAGAGTGTCAGCGCTCTTGACTTTGTAAGCAAATCAAAATTCAAAAAGTCTGTGTGTAGATTAATAACATTAGTTTCAGTAGTCAATTCCGCATACAACAGTTCATGGTTCTCTTTTACTTGATCAATTTCAAATTGTTTTCAAAATTTCAAGTATTCCACTGCGCGACGTATCTTGTAGATTACGGCCCGTTTGGTATGGGAAATGTGGCAAGGGACGACAACATCAGTGAATATGAAACTTAATTTCCTAGTTCATCTTGATCTTCGTATTAAGTTAAATAACGATTTGTATTTTTCGCAGTCTTGGTGTTTCCTTTGCCCTTTGGCTTTGTGAATGAGCTAGTAGTACCTCAGCTAGTAGTTTGATCGAAGTGCTGAAAGTTGAAGCCTTTTCATTTTCACTTTGGCGCTGATTGCCAAAGTGAAAATGAAACGGTCCGCTTGGCATGGATTGAATGCGCAACCGAACTTCAAATCGGGTACAGTTTAGTGCAGACGCCACGCCTTAAATTTGCGAATAAAGTTTACTAACATTTTTTCCAAGATATTCTTGTGTGTTTTCGGGCAGTTAACTAACTCAAATACATGTAGTGGGGAGACTATCCTTTCAATGTTCATTATCAAATTATATTAAAAAATAATCTTGTTCTACGATATATAATTAATAATTCCTTTTATTAAAAGGTTTGGCTTTGTATTCCGTGAACATTTCTGATTTTGTGAATTCCATGTGTTCTCTCACATGCAGTTTGGCCAATTCATTAATTCAGATAAACAAAAAAACTTAAATGTTACGGCTCCACTTCACAGCATTGAAACACTAATCCTTGGCTTCGGTCTACCATTTTGAAGCACTAAGCTTGTTAAAAAATATGTCAGTCAATGGTTTTCTGGTTTCCATATGATCGCCACGATCGCTCAAAAACGAACTCAACGATTACAGCAATCAAATGGAAATCACTGACGCTACGATCGCTGAAATAAAACTGTTCTTTCTCAGCGATGGTATGGGAACCAGGCTGTAGCGATCGATCGTTGTGTCCAATGTTTTGAGCGATCATGGTACTCATTTTACTAATTTCCGCTTTGATTCAACTAAATTTATACCTGTACTCTTTGACATCCTTACCATGTTTTCGTCACTATTATTTTCGGTTGGATCACAGAATCGATCAACCGTAGTTTAACATGGTGACCTCTACCTCGCTGCAACCCGCACTGTATCATAACGTTGAAAAGAATATAATAAAATCTAAACTAGAAATACGTATACGCAACAACCCCTCACCCGCTTACTGTTTGAAACTTTTAAGCATAGTTGCTTACAGTACTTATTTTCGTTCTTTTACTTGAATAGCAGTACATCGAGATAACGTCAGTATCCATGTCTATCCGTTTTTACCCCTATTTCTTGCAATAATTTTGAGTCAAAATTGGGTTTTTTATCCGCATTTTGAGCTATTAATAGCAGCCAGACGCTACGCTATTAGGTAATAGCCCCATTCATTTGCCAAACTGAATAGATTTTCAGTGGACAATTTATCAATATATCTTTTGTTGTCTGAATTTAATTGTTTCATAGAACATCAAACTAAATAACTAATAGAAACTTTTTAATTTTTGGGTGCGGTAACAGAATAGTGGGGAAATCCACTGCTGATTTTACCATCAATCATTAAGAACAAAATTACTTGTTTCACACTATTGATAATTCCACATGAAATAATCAACTCGGTAGTTATTATAAACTGTTGAAAAAGTAAAATGTCTAGGGGTCTATTCAAATTGGGTTTAATAAGACGTATTGGGGAATTCTACCCCGATTGTTGGTGTGGATGAATATATAAAGTAAGTTGATAATTATACCCACATTAGACTGCTGCGATGTGGAGTTGGCAGGGATGTGGAATATAATATTGATGTTCTTGGCAGGACTCAATGCAGGAAAACTGATCTTTTCTAAGTGGGGACATGCAACTGATTCGATTAATTTGCTGGATTTATACAACTTTTGAGTTAAAATTAGTTTTTGTAACATTGTACGTACATATATAAATATGTGTTTATGTATTTGTAATTTCTGTAATTTGTTAGAAACACACCCATTGATACCAGTGTTAGCATTGAAGGGGCTACCATAAATATTATTGTATTATTAATAATAATGATAATAATAAATGCCTAGTGCAGATACCATATTTTGATGGTTATTAATACAAAAGCTATGTATGTGCAACAAGACATGGCAGTGTGTACTATAGTATCTAAATTATATCACCATGCGCATATATAACCAATGTTCAGGATGACATTCCTAGCCCGCTTGTTGACATTGATCTACCTGACACAGTACTTGTTCAATCCTATCAATTTCTGCTGACATAGTGAATGTCAACATACCCAATGTCAATATAATCCTATATAAGCTGTATTTTACATTACAAGTCTAGGACCAGCATAATTTGTCAAAGCCTATTCATTGGCACAATAAGTTATAAGTTATTGCTTATAGGCTACTGTAGGCCTAACATGGAGGCCTACACTCTCAGTCTCGGTAGCTCTATAGTTAGAGCGTCACAGAAGCAATCAGGTTACCGGTACACAGCTAAGATAGCAAAAGTTATTACAGCATATTGACTGAACAATACTGTAACAATGTGGTTATCAATGGCTGAACAATATCTGTTGAACGAACAATGTTGTTCAGCATTGTTTCAACAATGTTGTTCAACAATGTTGACATACCCAATGTTAATATAAATACCTATCCTATATAAGCTGTATTTTACATTACAAGCCTAGGACCAGCATTGTCAAAGCCTACACAGACACAATAAGTTATAGGTTATGGCCACTAGGCCAGCTAATAGTGTAGGCCTAACATGTTCCATAAATGGATGGATTAAACACAAATTGTTTATGGAATATAGACCAGTATACGATACATGGACTATTGTCAGCCTCAGAAAAATTATTCCCAGTTGAAAAAAATTATAAACTTCTGATTCCCTGTGACTCTAACCATTGAGCCATCAAGACTCTGATGGAGAGAGAATGAATACAATGATGTACTGGTTCAATTGATATATGTACTGCCTATACGGCAGTCACTACAGTATATTATATCAGTAATGCTTGGATGGGTTAATATATACACTACTGTAGTGAATGCAAGCTGCATAGGCAGTACTATATACCTATATCAACCGAATGTATTATGTCGACTCTGTCTCCATCTGGGTCTCGGTATAGCTCAATGGTTAGAGCGTCACAGCTACGCAATCAGGTTACAGGTACACAGCTATCGATAGAAAGTTATTACAGCATATTGACTGAACAATACTGTAACAATTTGGTTATCATGGCTGCATTATACTGGTCAGTGTTAATACTATATGCACTGCTGTAGTGAATAAGGGAAGATTGAAGTAGACAGATGATATATGGATGATTGTCAAGCTCAGATCCTCAGAAAATGCATGATTCTGAGTCCCATGCAGACAGGAATAAAACCTGCAACCTGAATGCCTCTGTGACGCTCTACCATTGAACTACCGAGACTCAGATGGAGACTACAGGTATATAGGATTATATTGACATTGGGTATATGTCACATTGTTGAAACAATGCTGAACAACATTGATAATTATATACTACACTATTGTAGGCCAGGCCCAGATCGTATAAACACAGCTATATAGGTCTACACGTTTTTGCACCCTATTAACTACCAGTACTGTAGAGTATATATATAGGCTTGTTATCAAGCATAGGATAAACATACTGTAGTCTGTACTGTGTACATGCAATTTGAAAATAATATATGTAGTAAACACTTACTATTCTGTAGTATTATAAAGCACAAATTACGAGAATAATACTAGATATCTGCAGCCGCTTTTTCCTGTATACTTTTCTCATTACAACACCGCACTTCCAGTGGTTTTGCTCGTTGTTGACAATAGACATTTTGCTAGTTTAACACTTCGTCTTCGAGTCGCTTGGCATGATGTTGACTTGATGTTTCTCAAGTCGCAATCCTTCTTGCTGTGTTGGTTTTATCACAGAATAAGCATTGAGGTTTTGTTTTAACGACTGTCCCCTCTCGTTCTCCTCTGCTCGTGCAGCTTCAGCCTGCCATTCGTTATTTAAATTACTCATTTCACGTTTTTTCGAGTTTCCAATACTGTTTAAAATTCACAAACAGTAAGTCGCTTTAATATGAAAAATATTTTTTAAAGACAATAACACAAAATTTTCCGGCTAGGTAAATATCCTTGTTTAGCTATTTTCTTCCCCGTGAGATCCTCGTCATCAAACCAAAACAACGTATGGTCCATGGTTGATGGATACCTATATATATACACGGGACAAACTTTTTCTAAAACAATTGTCCCTGCAGACGACCGGACATTGAACCACCCCATCAAGATTATCACCCTCGCCCCAGCGCCGAAGGCGAGGGGATTAACAAAATGCAAAAAATGATATTACTGTATTATATTAATTTGTTACTCACTTAACACAACTCCGGGTCTACTGCATTTAGTGCAAGTCTTTGTTGGATAAATGACAAAACAAGAACGAGAAAAAAAAATTAATTTTGTATCAAGAATATTATATTCCAAAAATAGCTTTCGCATACTGCTTATTGGTGGGAAAATGAGTTGTTTTCAGTTTATAAATTTACCTTCATGACTGGTTCTATAATTATAGACCCTGCCTTCTTTGGAACCAATCAGATGCTATATTTTTCAGATGGACAACCTTAAAGGACATTGGCAACAAAAATTAAGTTTGTTTTATTTGAAAGAACTCTTAAAATAATGAAGAATATTAATTAATAGTTCTTTCATATTTTACTTAGTTCTTGAGATATTTAGACATGTGATATTCAAATGAGATGATCTATGACGTCATGAGATGGTTAATACATTTTAACATATTGAAAATCGTGAATATCTTTGATTATTAAATGAAATTACTTGAAACTTTGCATGTAGATACATACCACTAAACTGAAGATCATCGTTCAAGTCTTATGGTTGCCATCGTAACAGATTATTTTACAGACCTCTTGATTTCGAAAACAAATTATTTGTTTTCTCTTCAGTGCCGAACCTTATTGGGTTGGTACCTGTTCAGCAAATGTTCACTGTCATAGCCAATTCGAAACTGAGATTTGAAGTTGGTACAAAGTCTATTATGTCAGAAAACAAATAGTTTTGTTTTTGAAATCAAGAGGTCCGTAAACTAATCCGTTACCATGGCAACCATAAGACTTGAATGATGATCTGCAGTTTAGTGGTATGTATCTACATGCGAAGTTTCAAGTAATTTCATTTAATAATCAAAGATATTCACGATTTTCAATATGTTAAAATGTATTAACCATCTCATGACGTCATAGGTCATCTCATTTGAATATCACATAAGTCTAAATATCTCAAGAACTAAGTAAAATATGAAAGAACTATAAATTAATATTCTTCATTATTTTAAGAGTTCTTTAAAATAAAACCTTAAAACTTAATGCCAATGTCCTTTAATAACCTTATTATAAGAAAACCTCATAAGAAAGTGTATTACTGCATCAACGACAATCATTCAACTAAGTACTGTATGTTCATTTATCACTTTAAGAGTCGATACACCAGCAAATATGACCAGGATTCGCAATATTGCCAAAGAGGTATATATGTTAGAAAAGAACAAAGGAAACACCAAAGTCAGCCTCACAATTGCCACTGGTGAGTGACAGATTGATCATTTCCAATAATAATGTTGTCAGATGCATTCAATTTCATAACGCCCCCGACAATTGTTCACATGCATCCAGATGTAGCATGCCAAACTGTGAACCACTTCATAATTGTTTAATATAATTATAACGGTTGCAAATGGCTTATCTGCCAAATAGAAATACCAAAATGAATAAAAAATTTGCTTTGGCTAGGCATTTTTGTGCCTTTCGTGAAGTGCTTGTGGTTCTTAGAGCCAAAGTCAAGACGTTATTGTTGAACGTACAAAGAAACATTCTTGTAGTCTGTAAAAATCAGATCTGTTCCTTACAGTAACTTTGTCACTGGCATGCATGGAGGCTAATATAGCTCTTTCATAGTATCATGGATGACATTGATATGGAGCGCCTTGACTTGTATATACAGATTGATTGATTATACAAAACAAGCATCACAATATACATATTCCTGATATCCCCAATAAAGTAGCGATAGAGATCTCATAAAGCAGAGAATAAAAATACGTTTCAGGATTTCACAATTACAGAATGCTTACCTTAGGTAAGCATTATTTAATTTAGGATCATTACTATGACATATGTCATGACATAATAGTGAAATGATATCGGTTCGGCTCATGTCCTGATGTTTCGTTTGAATGCACATAAACAACTGACCATTGTTTAATGTTTATAATACATAATATGCCTTTTTCATTTCCTGAATACTGATTGGTTAACTCTTTCCCTGTTGAATTGTTTTGAAGATATTCTCCAAATTTAACAAAACGCTTGTGGGGTCACCGTATAAACGCATTGCCTGAGTTTTTTCAACAAGCCTTGCATTTTTTGTACAGACACGTCTGCCCTGTGTTTTTTACAGTACTTTCTTTAGAAGCAGTAAAGATACATTTTCGTTTGCTAAAAAAGTAGCCTTGAATCCAATTACCCCAAGAAAAAAACAACAATGGTATTGCATAGCAGGAGAGAAAGGGTAAAACATTTATAATATGGATTAATCCGGGTGTGGAAACCTAATAAGACTCTGTGAGAATTGAACTTACAACGTTGTGGTCGCTAGCGGGCAGCAGAGCAACAAACGGAGGCTTTTGTTGAGAACACTTCATGAGTTCTTAGTAATATAAGATGGATGTTTATGCCACTAAATATTCCATTTATTTGGCATATTGTTAGAACTTATGTCATGACACGTACGTTATCGCCAACGACATCGCCATTGTGGTTCAGTTGGTAGAGTGCTGCAGGAGATTTGAGGCTGTCGGTTTTCAGAGCTGTGCTCGGTTGGGTCTGAAAATATTTCCACACTTGCTTGAAAGACACATTCATAATCTATTTTCTGTCGCCCAGTGCAAATACCAAATATTTGTCATTAAAACATTGATAAATTTTTAGGATTTATTGAAGATGTGAATCTGTACCGAGGCGAATCAAGATTTATGCTATAGTTACGATAGTCTGTCATAGCAACCTGAGTTACTGTGTGTCAGGCTTTTCATGTATCGTGGTAGGCATATTGAAACGTTCGCTGTATCTTCCTTGTGTATGTTTTAAATTAATAATTTTTATATGTTAACCGGGGAGGGGATTTAATAAGTTCTTATGGCAATTTTGAAAAGTTATCTGACTAACCTGGCTTTCGAAAATAGTCTTATTGTTCTCACTATATCTCAATAGCTAAGTTGTGAAAGTGTTGGTGCTTTAGCTCGAGAACTTGAGTTCGATGGCCGGTTGGGACAAAGTTTATTAATATATTTATTCCTTTCTATCTAACGCTGTTAGAACGGAGAAGGAAAGAAACCAAGAATATAAACGTTTTAAAACTGTTGAAAGTTCAATACATGTCGGAGGACGAGCATACTTCACATGGACATGCTTGGCGTCACCTTAAGTTGAACTGGAGGTGAGACGAGGTCAGCAATTATTTTTACTCTCTGGACGACAGAGTAAATGCTAAACGTGCCGAACGGACCAAAAGAACAGGTTGGACAGTCGAATAAACAAGCACGCAAAGATGCTCCCCAATGGGCGTTAAAGCCACGAGGGCAAGACAGTAGTGCAACCTGCACATGACCCACTGACACAATCACAGATCCCACTCGTAGGATACGTCGAGGTGTTCGAACGTGAGGCGGCTGAAGCAGTAGCAGCCAACTGAGGACAACAAACAGCAATCGCATAAGAAGACATTTAGCTAATGTTTCCATCCACCAGCACGACGAGAAATACGTTTTGCTGCAGAAGATGTTTTGAACGTGATGATGGAGTAACAACCAACTTAACTTTTTACAATTAACTATCTGCTCTGTGACTTGCGATATTGATGACACTCTTTCAAACGTCAATACAACCGCTTACTGTATATTACTATATTGTATAAAACAACTATATTATATGTATGTGTGTGTATGTGTATATGTATATATAATAAATTTTAAATAACAAGACCCTGCTGCTTGCAGGATTAACTTGTGCCCTTGGGAGGGGTAGTAAAATTAAACACGACACCAGGCAAGGAACAGGAAAATAAGAGTTGTTCCAACATTAGCATCTGCACCACCAGACTGCAACCTGTGAGAAAAAGCTAGTTACACTGCACTTTTTAACAGTAAAATAATGATTACAAGTCACAACAGACATGAAGTGTAAAACTGCACCACCAATATGGCCAATATCATCAAGCAACATAATTCAAAAATTTTGAACACCAAACCCAACATCCAAGCAGGATTATGCAATTGCAGAGTCAGAAGTGAATGCCCTATGGATGGAAAGTGCCTCTCTAAGTGCACCGTATATGAAGCGGAAGTAGATTACCAAAGCAGATAATGGGACATATATGGCCAAAGTAAGGAAACGGTATGGGCTGAGCTATGGGCTAGGTATGGCATAAGTATGGTTTTACTATGGACACTAACTCTCCATACCACAACCATACAATCTATTCTGTCATTCTGTCATATGCATGTATGGAAAATGTAGGAAATTGGCAACATGACTATATGGGTCAATATGGAAATGATATGGAGCACAATAGTGATACCCATTAATTCTCTCTTTTCTGTAATCTATGAGAACATTGTGTCTAAGGCAGAATGCTTGGTTTTCTCCAATGGCATCTCTTGTGATATTCAGAAAACCCTTTACATCTCACTGGTTAGATCACATCTCATCTATGGCAGCCAGGTATGGTCACCTTGTCTACGTGGATCCATTTATTTGATGCGAAGTTTGGAGAGAGTACAAAGGAGGGCCACACGTTTCATCCTTCGTGGTTTTGAACTCGACTATAAGTGCCTGCTCATTCAACTTAATCTTCTACCTCTATCCTATTATCTTGAATATCTTGATCTCCTTTTTCTCTTCCGTTGTATAAATGGCGAAATACGTCTTGATATATCAGAATTTGTGCAGTTTTCACATTCTAAGACACGTCGTGGATCCTCCGGGATGGATCTTCGCCTTAATTCTGCTCGCACATCTACATTCCGGGAATCATTTTTTGTTCGTATCTGTCCTCTGTGGAACACGCTACCTCTTGCTATTCGTACCTCCGAGCGTACATCAGTCTTCAAGATTCGTCTGAAAACTTTACTTAAAGTTCGCCTTCAATCCATCTTTGACTCGGAAAATATCCGTTCATGGCGCATTATCTGTCCTATCTGCAGAATCCCTAATGTGGCTTCTGCCTGTAGTTGCTAATTTTAACAACTACTATTAGATCTATGTACACTAATATTATTTCGTACTTATGTTTGTAAGTATTTTGTATTTATATTTTGTATTTTTATTTGGAGACAAGCCTTTGTAAGGTACCCTGTGTCCTATTGCTTCGTTTCCTGTTGGCCTTTTCTGTCACAAATGTCTTAAATAAATAAATAAAATAATAAACCAAAAGAGTTGGGCGAAGACCAACAAAAACTTTCATTTACTTGGTAGACTGATTACAAATGTGGCTGATGCCTATTATCACCATAAGTGTTATGTACATTTGAGAGACTCTGCTCGTGCTGCCAAGCGACGAGAATTGGTGGGTCTTTAAACTGTAGCCCTGGTCGAACATTCTGATAATACGTCATTCAAGCTCTCAGAGCTATGTGAGATGTATCAAAAGCTTATGAGTGACCAAGGTAGCCCATGTCGAGATAAAAAAGAACCACACTCAACTCGATTCAAGGACCACCTTCTCTACTCCATACCTGAATGGGCTGAGTTTTCGAAGGGAAATGAAGGTAGGAAGGATATTTTCATATCTCACAAATTGAAGGTAGTTGAAGACCTGACCAAGACATATAGATCTCAAATTGGTCAAGAGGACGCACTAATGTTCATGCGGGCTGCGGTAATGATGCACAAGTTTTGTCTTCAGAGTCAGGAGCCTTTCGACGGTTGCTTCCCCTTAACTGTCTAACAGTTCCAGTCAATGAGGAGTTTCTTCAATGTAGTGCTCCGGGCCCATCAGTTCTTCATGGACGTGAGAAGATCCGAGGCGATGCCAATCTGGATACGAGGGACAAGATCGCATGCAACATCTCACAACTAGGCATCTACAATTCTATTAAAGGTATACACCATGCAGTCAAGACGGATACAGTATGGCACAACAAGGAGCGAGAAAGCCCCTTCCCCCAGTATCATGGCCTGAAGATGCACGGAAATGGACGGAACAAAAATCAGATTGACCATGAACAGGTTATCTCAGTATCCTATAATCGCATCATGGAAGTGAAGCGAAATGTTGCACGTGCAGTGTGTGCTCGCCATACGTAGGATCGGGTGGTAGTACCCACCAACAGCCATCTCAAGGTCTTCGCCACCCACGATGTGGACAGTCGAACTCAGTCAAACTAATATCTTTGTACCCAGAGTCGGCGACAGCGATGTTAGACCGACCCTTGATGTGCCAAGGTGAAAGATGAATCATGCATAGTGCACGTCACCAAGGTGCTGAAGCAAGGCATGCTTGCAGATGGTGACGTCATCACCTGGTCGGGGTACAACTCGTTGCTAGCAAGTGATCTGTCCCCTCTTTCCGCATCTTCAATGAAGCACGCAATTGAGCTGACCATGCAGTACCCTGGCCAGACAAGTGTTCTTGGTGCTGATCAGCCACTGTATGCTCTCATCAAACTAATCCAATGGCAATACCCCACCACTATGGGAGAAGACAAGCTGGTTGCTATGATGGGCGCATTGCACATAGAAGACAAAATGCATCTTATGATAGGCAAGCTGCTGCGTGACTCGGGTGGGCCAATATTCTTTCTCAGGCGGAAGTCCTGACATCTGGTCGAGCACAGTCTGCGCTCAATGAGCATCACATCAAGTGCACTAGGTACGTGTCGCTGTGTCTGCTCAAGAAGACGGCCTACTCGGAGTATTGAGAGAATATAAATTACCCACCCGAGTCATTCTTTATGTGGGATAGACGTTCTCAAACTGTACCCCAGTTCAAGTTCTGGTCAACCATAATCGAACTGGAGCTGCTGATGACTCGCTTTGTGCGTTCCTGCAGGAGGGGGACTTCACAATATATGTGCAGGCATGTGATGAACTCTGTGGCTGGTTTCACGTCTGGACGACACAAACTACGCGCTTCCGGTACATGTACGTGACATGCTACAGCTAGCCGAGAAACACCCTGAAGTGGCCCACCCGAGTCATTCTTTATGTGGGATAGACGTTCTCAAACTGTACCCCAGTTCAAGTTCTGGTCAACCATAATCGAACTGGAGCTGCTGATGACTCGCTTTGTGCGTTCCTGCAGGAGGGGGACTTCACAATATATGTGCAGGCATGTGATGAACTCTGCGGCTGGTTTCACGTCTGGACCACACAAACTACGTGCTTCCGGTACATGTACGTGACATGCTACAGCTAGCCGAGAAACACCCTGAAGTGTATGCTGAATTCACGAAGGGCAATTTTGTTGTGCAAAAGTCAGCTAAAAAGTTCAGCCTCATGGCCAAAGACTAAGCCCACGAACAGTCCAATAAAAGCCTCCAGGCACATGGTGGAGCAGTTGGACTCTATGAGAACCCAGAGGCCCTTGCAATGTTCAGGCTGGCAGGACCTGACTGTGCACGGATAGTTGGAGTTTGAGGCTGTTTTAATACTCTTTCTCTCAGGACCAAGCGGGAAAAAAAAAAGTGTTTCAAAAGAAAGAAATTTGTTTTTGAAAAAAGTAATTTGTTTTGAAAAAGAAAGTTTTGTTTTTAATTAAAAAGATTTGATTTGAATAAAGTAAATTGATTTGCACTTGTGGGCCACCGTAGATGACACATGATAAACAATCGCTCACAAAAAACGAGATTGTAATTACTTTGATTCACATTTGGTATAGATATACTCTATAGGCATAAGCGAATTCATTTTCTTATTCGAAAATGTCAAACTGAACAATTTTCCATTACTTTCGGGCCAGTGTTTTCACGATTTCATCACTCGTATATAAATTTTAGCGGACGCCATGTTTGGACTAGATTCCAGGTTTGGCCGTGCAGCTTGAATATGTCGTGGCTTCTGATTGGTCAGGATAGGAATATTCTAACATAATAATAAGAAAATGAATTCGCTTATGCCTATGGAGTATATCTATACCAAATGTGAAGCAAAGTAATTACAATCTCGTTTTTTGTGAGCGACTTTATCATATGTCATCGAGCAACTCTATATTTTGAATGGGGAGACTTCTACAAACAAATATCTACAACTATCTTAAAATTTGGAACAATGTTAGAAAGGTTGTTATGGTTGATACTAAAACAATTAGACAACTCGCCCTCGTTGTCTATGAGCAGATTCGCCCTCGTTGACTATCTGCTCATAGACAACTCGTTCTCGTTGTCTAATTGTTAATTATGGTATTTGTTGATATTATAGAAATGACTACAGCTTGACCAAATGTTGTGCAATTTAGTAACACCGTGTAATTTAAAGTGTTTATGCAGCTGCGAAAGAGACTAGATGCTAAGATAATTTGGAAAATTATTATTGTAAAATTTTACAAAACTTTCTGAGCATCTCATTCTGCTGTGTTTATCCAGTCTTTCAGAACTATTTCAGCATTATTCACCATGATAAATGCCTTAGTACGACAAAATAGTTACCGGTTATTTTACTTTGTAATTTGCATACCATTGTGATCCAATTATAGAAAATTTCATGATATTACCTAAAAATAAATTTTTTTGATTAATCTCCTCATAGTATTTACGTCCCTTCTCTTGGTATTCTTCTTTTCTCTCACTTGGTAAACATTTGTACATTTGCACTAAAATGGACTGTAGTTCTTTAAATGATAACTCCTCATTAGCATGACCACCCGATACAACTGCAGATATTTCCTTCACGAACATGGCAAATGCCGATGGTGGTCTTTTCAGTGGTCCACTTCTCTTATGAGATCTTTTAGCTGTTGATTCCAAGCTTTTTGGTTGCCTTTCAATTCCTTCTGATCTACAATGCAAGGTTTGTTTCAAGTCTCTAAATGCACCGCATCGTTTGAACTGAGCTTCTGCTACTGTAGACAGTTTAGTGTGAACTGCAGAGGTTCCAGGGGCTGCTTGTATATTATCCATTATCCAACAACAACAAGTATTTCTCTATGGCTGGGACATGTGTTGCTTCTTGTGTGTCCAGCACATACCGAGGTGAAACAATGGTCCAGTTTCTCTGAAAGGCAGTGGTGATACCTTGACTAGCACTGCCCTTGTCACACTCCTTTTGAGTCGAAATAACAATGATATCAACAGGGAGATGTGCATGGATGGAAGCAATATTGTACACTTTACCCCCTTTGGCAGATATCATGGCCTTTAGCTTGTCTTGGTTGAGCTTGAAATAAGTAAATGAGCCAACCAAGATAAAACGTTTGCCACTCAGAAGACCAAGGTTAACCAGATCAGCACTCTCAGATGTTGATGCTTCCACAACATCACTGGCATTTCCCACCAGACATTGGGTGACAAATGCCTCAAACTTCTCCACATTTTCTGCATCTGTACAGCGTACACGTTCCCGTATCTGTCTGTACATGTGGTAAAATACATTAAGCAGGGGATCTTGATGTGTCCATCCACCTCCATGAGATGAATGCTGAAAAAATATTTGCTGGTGCATGTAATGCATCCTTTCCCCTCCCTCTGTCGACATCCTCATCATGCAGTTGAATGGTAATGACCTGAGGAAAATTGGAACAATATCCAGGCATTTGATCATGTAAGGGGTCAACGAATCACTCCCATATAGAAAACACATCAGGCCATGGAAGATGTCAGCTGATTTAACATAGTTGTTAATCACATCATCACTCACACCAAATGTGTAATCATTTGGGTCAACAGACCCTTTCTTATCTTGGTTAACAAGAACAGGAGTAGGCTCCATGCGGTTGATCTCGTGCATCTGGAAATGATGCTTCCACAACAGGCTTTCACAATCATACTCCATTATCCTAGTGGTTGGCCAATCAAGAGCTTCCTTCAGGGCAGGTGGTAATGGTTTGGGGAGAAATACATTTTGGGAGACACCATCCAGGATATGAGGTTTCTTTAAAGAACGAAGGTGGTGCAGATATTAGCTGCGCTGAGGTCTTGTTAAGTGATACTTGTTGAAGTTTATTCTTTCGTGCTTCGAATAAAAATTTAAAATTGCCACCACGCACACCTCTTGCATTAATGTTAGATTCGAGACGCTCAACCAAGCTGTCACGTTCTCTTTTGGAAATTATGGACTTTGATTCCATGTTGTAGACTGACTTGATTTAGTTTGTAAGCAAACGTTCTGTAATGTGTGTCATCATGTGATCAACACACAAAACATATCTTTCAGCTGGAAGCTCTAGGACAAAATATGCAATATAATTATATAATTGTACTTTTTAAATAAAACATATAAGGTTCAGTCCAGATGAAATACTGTAGTTAAGTGTACCTGTTAACAGAAATGAGTTAATATTTGAAAACATCTACCAGTAGGTACATACCATATTTTAACGGTTAAGCGCCCCCGCCCTGGGCGGACCAAGCATATATTGGTATATACAGCAGGGGTGGGCGGGGAGTGGAGAGAAGACCCTGGGTACGAGGTTGATACATACAAACACATACATATTCTAAGGATTTATGGTGAAGGAAAAGTGTTGGAATATATACATTTGAATACCAAATTGGGACCAGTTGTGAAACATGCAACTTCAAGGCCTTATGGCTGGAATTGAACCCACAACTCTAGTGTATATATGTATATTCCAAAATTTTCCTTCACCATAAATCCTTATCAGAACATGTAGTTTAATCAAGTGAAATGCCAAATATTACTTGTTACAAACACATACATAGTACCTACATGCATATTATCACCTTCACGAGAGAATAATGAATCAAGGTTTGTTATTTGGCAAATGAAAATAATACATAATACTCACCTTTTAAAATAGCAAGGTGTTGTAAACTCTAATTCATTAGATAATTCTAATTCATTAGATAATAATAGAAAATCTACTTATGATATAATTGATAATTTGTTGACCGAAGAGTGTATGAATCAGGGCAAATACGCCGGTAATGAAACTAATAATGTTAAAGCTTACCAAGTTTCTGAGTTTGCAGTTAGAGGTAAGCTTACCAAGTTTCTGAGTTTGCAGTTAGAGGTAGACTTAAGAAGTTTATTTGAGTATTGGAAAGATATAGGGGCATGAAAATTCATTCTTGATGTTATTACGTGTGGATATAAGATCCCGTTTATTGAATTACCGACACCCTTCATCGGACAGAATAATTTGTCAGCGCGTAAGCATTCGAACTTTGTTAAAAAAGCTGTAAGTGAATTATTAGCTCAAAATTGTATTAAGGAAATCGGCGGAAAACCCGAAATTGTAAACCCGTTATCGGTTTCCATACAATCGTCGGGTAAAAAACGTCTGATTATAGATCTGAGACAAGTTAATAAATTTATATACAAAAAAAAATTAATGCGAAGATATTCAGACCATCATTACGATTTTCGATAAAGATTATTTTATGTTTAATTTTGATATTAAGTCGGCATATCATCACATCGAGATATTTCCAGAACATAGGAAGTACCTGAGTTTCGCTTGGTCTTTTGATAAGTCAGTTACACGATATTTTGAATTCTGCGTTTTGCCTTTTGACTAAGTCCTGCCCCATTTGTCTTCACAAAATTGTTTAAACCATTATCGAAATCATGGCGTAGTCAGGGCATACCCATTGGAATATTTGTTGATGATGGTTTAGGTTCCGGAAGAACTCAAAACCAAGCTAAGATATTTAGCATAATTGTTCATGCAGATTTACTTAAGTGTGGATTTATTGTAAATGAAGTCAAATCCCATTGGGATCCGGTACAAGAGCTTACCTGGCTTGGTTATATAATAAACACGAAGTTCGGGTATATCAAGGCAACTCACAAGCGAATTTGTAAACTAGTTGCGTCTATCAATGACATTGTCGAAAAACGACATGGCAAATTAATTCCCGTGAAGCAATTAGCATCGATTGTAGGTCAAATTATATCATTGCAAACAGCAGTTGGAAATATTGTACGTTTAATGACTCGAGCAACATATAAGATGATTAACAGTTGTTCATCTTGGTCTGGTTATGTAAAATTAGATTCATCCGCTTTAAACGAGTTGCGATTTTGGAAAGATAACGTAATGCAACTTAGTAGTTTATTCCGACGCATCCAGTGTTGCCTGTGGGGCAATTTTAGATACAGATGACGTGAAGAAAATATCTCATAATAACTGGTTGGAAGAGGAAAAGTTGAAAAGTTCCACAGAGAGAATTGAAAGCCGTTCGCATTGCATTAGAGGCTTTTAGGTTAGAGTTGTTAAACCGTACAGTAGTGTGGTTTACTGATAACCAAAGTGTAGTCTCTATAGTAGACAATGGCAGTAAAGTTAAACGCTACAAGACTTAGCTTAAGAACTGTTTACTATATGCATTAAAAATAATATCAATAGATATTAAGTGGATTCCTAGGGATCTTAATACTGAAGCTGACTCTGTCAGCAGAATTAGACTATGACGATTATACTATTAATGACTATGTTTTCAACAAACTAAATTCACAATGGGGTCCATATACCATTGATCGCTTCGCCTGTGTTTATAACACAAAACTTAAAAGATTTAATTCCAGGTTCTATCAACCAGAATCAGAAGCCATTGATGCGTTTAGTCAGAATTGGGGACATGAAAACAATGGGCTGTTTCCACCGACAACTTTGATTCCCAAAGTTCTTCGGCATCTCAAAGCCTCAAAGGCCACAGGAAGTCTGGTTATACCTTACTGGAAATCATCCGTGTTTTGGACTCTCTTCTGTGATGACGGCGTACATTGGAATTCTTGGGTACAAGGCTGGGAAATATTAAATAATAGGAACTGTGATTTAATTATTAGAGGCAAAGCTAAGAATCCTATGTTTTGTCGATCCAGCCCTTTGGATCTCGTTTAGTTTCAAACCACGTATTGCCAAACAAGGTTTTTGTACCAGTAAGGCAGGCATGTGTAATATATGTGTCAAAAATTAATTCGTGCATTTATATAGTAATTATGGTTTTCCTAAGACAAGTTAATATATATATTATATATATATATATTGTGTAAAAGAATGAGTCTGGTACTCGATAAATCACTGTTTTGTTTTCAAACATGTTGAAACTATGAGTCTATAGTACTCTACATATTAATGTCTGCTCGCATAAGAGATGAGTACATGGCACTCAAAATGATGTTTTCTCGAGTGAGAAATGAGTATAAATGTTTTCTTGCTGTATTTCCATGCAAATATAATGGGGTTCATAAGAATAAAAGATGATACATCGTCTAAATGTATAAGATGCTTGTTAACAAAAGTTTTGCATTTAACGTTATTTTCTTCTTGGTATACGATTGATGGTGCACTTCTTTTATTTTTACAGATATCTTCGGTGAAAGATTTTGGCGCAGTAGATTCCATCATATGTTGTAAATACAGAGCCACATGCGCAGGTTCTGCAGGGAAATATTTAAAGTTTGTATGCTTATCTGCAAACTCTTTCCATCTTCGCAATGATCTAAGGTATGTGTTCACAGTGCTTGGCGCTCTGGATGCTAATACAGTGCATTTCATTCTCTCTGCCAAAGTGGATAGATCATTGTCATGGCTAATATGCGAGAGGTCGGGTCATGTCACTTGGTCGATGCAGCTGTTTATGCAATTAAATGGGCTCATCATCTATCCGGCATACCTTCCCCGACTGATAACCCTCTCGTAAAACTTGTTACAGAAGGTGTTAAGGTCTCTCGGCACGCGTAAGATCCATAGGAAAGAGCCACTTACACTGGATCAGCTCAATCGAGTTATCGCGCGGGCAAATTTAGATAATCTTCTAGAGCTTAGAAATGGAAGCATGTACTCTTTAGCCTTCTCCGCATTGTTACGTTTCGACGACCTTATTCGCATCGGAAGAAGTGATTTACAATTTAATGTTGGCTATTTGAACATTACAATACCTAAAAGCAAGAACGATCAACTTAGGGAGGGAAATGAAGTTCTTATTAATGAATCTTCATCCTCCAATTCTCCAGTACAACTACTTAAGCGTTATTTATTCAGATTATCTGTTCCAGTAGATTGTAAGAAATTCATTTTCAGACCAATGGTCAAAACAAAGTTGTTGTTTTTTTTATTAGATTTATCACTCTTTGGTGAACGGAATACCCCAACAGGCTAGAAGCCCAATAGACATATTAGTTATACCGCGTTTAGAGAACAACTCCAAACAGATTTGACTGGCATAGTAGCAAATCCTTCGGCATTCAGCACGCATTCACTCAGATCCGGCGGCGCTACATTAGCGGCCAATTCTGGTATAAATGATCGATTGCTACAAAGGCATGGTAGATGGAAATCTGCATCTTCCAAGAATATGTATATTGATGATGAACTAGTAAAGAAGTTGGAAGTCTCTTAGTTTCTTCAAACAAGACATCCCTTATAAGTCCGCATCAAGCCCGAACTTTGACTTCTAGGTTACTGCTGCGGGTTGCTGGTCGCATATCCAAAATAAACAGGTTGTTCCTGAATAACTGTGTCGTTATTGATGAGTAGTGTAGACAAAAAAAATATTTTCAAGGATCAATTATTCCGTGCGCTCATGGTGAAACCACTGAGCTGGTCGGGTGTCTCAACGGGGGCTCCCGCGCAACCTTTTTACAGGGTTTACACTGTTTAGAAGGTTTACAGGGTTTACACTGTTTACATGGTTTGCACTGTTTACAAGGTTTACACTGTTTACAAGGTTTACAGGGTTTACAAGGTTTACACTGTTTACGAGGTTTACAGGGTTTACTGGGTTTACGGGGAGTGCCTGGCTCCGATAGCGGACCACAGTGGATAGTTGTGGGGTGCTTGGTTACGCATGGGTTACGTCCAATTGGCTAGCGAGACATGAACATACAACCCCTACGCTACGTTCATGGAGTTCACCGCTTTTCTCCTAATGGTTCGCAGGCTCAAGTCAAAATGCCCGCCGAAGTGTTTTGTCAAATAGTGAGGCTATTTTCCTCGAAATTTGTGCCAGAGCATACTTAAAAGTACTCGTAGCTTTGAAAGTTGGCGACTTCATGGCCTCCAGGCCTCAGCGATTTTTTGGCCATTATATAAAGCTTCGCAATACGCGGTAGTCTTCTTGGATCATTGGTGAATATCGCAGGTTGTACAGGATATAATATAAAGACTATGTAAAAGTTTTTAAAGAATGTGTGAACTTTTGTATACCTTGACATTGTAATTGTTTTTTATTAAATATTACAATTTGCATGCTTTATACGTCTTAGGCAGCATTCAGACTGAGTATCCGTTCCTTTGTGTTCGTCTGCTGAGAAAGAAACCCAGGCATATATAGTGTCCAGGAAGGTGCCACACCTCAGTCAGGAGCTACTGCCTAAGAATCGCACCATGAGGTGATGTGGTAGTCTAAACAGGATTTTCTGGCATCGGGCACCTAGACTGAACTCAGCATTAGTGTCTACCTTTGGAAGTAATTTATTTAATAATTGGTTTCAATAACAACAAATCAGAATGAAAAATATTTCTTTGCCTTTGCATAGCATGGTTGAAATATATTGTGGATTGAATACAGAAACTTCTATTATTTGGCCATTAAAATGGCTGCAAAGTAGATTGGACTATTTGTGCCTGCAAAGCATGACAGTGGACACACATTCGTTAAACAACGCTAAAACTATAACATTGTTCCATTGTAAACTAATTAACTAAGGCCTGAGGGACACACTATTAACCTATTATGCCACAATGCGCCCAAATGCACCCTACTTTATTCCTTTACTGTCTATCCATTGTAAACTAAGGCCTAAGGGACAGACTATTAACCAATTAAGCTGCAATTTGAATAAAAGTAGGGCGCATTTGGGCAAGTTGCAGCTTAATGTCAGAGTTTAGCTAATGGTCTGTATCTTATCAATTCATTTTGGTTTGAACTTTATCATATTTTGTCAAAAAATAAACCAACTCAACAACAACTTCATAACAGTATGTAAGTTCTTAATTAAATTTGGTCAACTTTATCTTAGGCATGTTTCAAACGTAGCGTTTCTCATGTGCCGAACGCATTAAACACAATATATAATCAGTTAAAATGCCTCATTATCTATTGTTTTCGATGTGGTCCGGCACATAAGAAGCACGACGTTTGAAACGGGCCTTAAACTTCATAATATTTTATCAAAAAATAAACAAACTGAACAACAACTTCACAATCTTTAACAGTGTGTGCAAGTTCTTAACTTCCATGTTTCATAATGCATTTCCTTCTTCTTCATTTATCTCAAAATCATTAGTAACTAAACATTATCATATTTTATGAACCCAACTTAACAACAACTTCATAATACTTAACAGTACGTAAGTTCTTAATTAACTTTAATCAACTTTGCCTTTGGTTTTTTCACTGCCAATATCCATGATTAATAATGTATTTTCTTCTTCATTTATGTCATAATCATCAGTAACTTTAGATTTTTTGTTTGGTATTTCTTGCTTGCTTTGGCAACCCTCCTAACTACCTTCATGAATAGATTGGATTTCTGATATTAGTTGAACATGCTCAATTACTCTACGCTGAAGATCCAACCACTGAGAATCTCGACTTCAAAATGTTGATTAGATCTTGCTCAATTGGTTGCGTTTTTGAGGTCTCCCAATCAAACATATGAAGTATAACCTAAAAACAAAAGGAAATAATATATTTAAGTGAATAACAATTGAATTACTCCAGCCTACATTATCCATTATTGTGTAGGAGTAAGCATTGGTCAATAAAACTCAAAGTATATAATCCTTTATTTATTGAATGCAGGGTCTTAGCCAGGACCTGAAATCAGGGTGTCCAAATTAGCCATTTTGTGGGTCATCATGGCCCAAGAAAGAGCTTTCAATTAATGCAAAATACAAAGAGGCTTTGAATTAATGGGATTAGAATGGGTGCGATGTTCGACAAATTGTCACCACTTGTCAACAGTACGTAGAGTTGTGATTGTCAAAATCATGTTCAAAACACATGCAGTGGTGGACACCAGGGCAGGGGGCAACAACCCCCCAATAATTTCTGAATGCCTTTGAGTTTGAATGATACCTGAATAACTGTGTGGCTGCAAAGCTGTGAGAAGAATTTTTAACCATGAAAGCACTGGTAGCCTATAAATTAAGCTATATATTTTATGCATACAATTTAAGGTAAAAAAGTTTAAAGAACTAAGATTTCAAGCTACAAAAGGTGGTCACATGTTAGCAACCTAATTCGCCCCCTGACAATACTTTGCGAAGTGTCTGGCACTAAATATTTTTGCTGATGGCTGATTTCACGTAATATATAAGCCAAAATACTAGACCAGTAGAGGAACAAAAGGTGTCTTTTGCATTCTTATTGGCGATTGAATAAGTGTCAAAAAGTAAACAGCCATCCAAATTAAAGCTGTCATTTTGAACTAGCTGTGTTAAAACAAAACTGGCCGTCCAAAATATGGCTGGCTAAGACCCCGATACAATGTCCCCAATTGTATTTAGTACCACATGTATGGTGTGCACATTCTCAACATGCACGTTCTCAACATTCTACGGAAACTACTCTGCTTAGCTCCACAAATAAATGGTTGTACAATATGGATAAAGGCCTGTTTACCGGAGTCTTATTCCTAGATCTTAAAAAGGCTTTTGACACCGTTGATCACACAATACTATTGGCTAAACTAGAAAAATATGGCATCCAAGGGAATAGCCTTGGATGGTTTAAGTCTTATCTCAAGGATAGAAAGCAGATTTGTTCAATCAATGGTAGGATGTCGTCTGCAAAAAATATCAAATGTGGGGTACCACAGGGTTCTAATCTTGGCCCCATCCTTTTTCTTTTATACATCAATGACCTTCCAAATAGCTTAAGTGTCAAAACCAACACTATTTGCTGACGATACAAATCTTACCTGCGAAGGACAAAATTCTAGCGAAATTGAAACAAAACTCAATGAAGAACTTGGAAATGTTCACCAATGGCTAACAGCTAATAAACTTACTTTAAATGAAAAGAAAACCGAGTTTATGCTTATTGGCTCGAGATCTCGTCTTGCTTCAATCGAGAATAGTCCAGTACTGACACTAGAAGGTAGACATCTCAAACGTGTCTACTATAAAAAGTAACTTGGCATGATTCTTGATGAGCAGTTAAAGTGGGACAAACACAACGATGCACAATGTAAAAAGATCTCAATCAATATTGCTCTCTTGAAAAGAGCAAGATCATTTGTTCCTAGGCATACATTGATAAATATGTACAATGCATTTGTTTTGCCTCACTTTAACTATTGCTCGACAATTTGGAACGATGGATCTTGTACCATAACTAATAAGCTATCAAAACTACAAAGGAGAGCTGTGCGTGTGATAACTTCAAGCACATACGATATTCGTTCCACTCAAATTTTGCAAGACCTCAATTGGTTACCAATTGAGGTTGATTTAAAAAAGAGGGAAACAATTATGACATTTAAAGCTATAACCGGACAAGCGCCGAGTTATCTAACCGAATTATTTACTGAGTGTGAAAACAATTACTACGGTCTGAGAAGTAATAACACTAAATTTGCACTCCCAAAACCAAGGACTAATTTCCTAAAAAGAAGCTTTTCATATAGAGCGGCAAAATCGTGGAACGAATTACCTCATGATATAACTGACGATTTCAATAAGCTATCAGTTAATACTTTTAAAAGGCAACTTGAAATAACCTAATAATGGTATATTGTATTTTAAATGTTTAATTGTTTTGTATTATGCACGGCCCTTTTAAAATCAGTGATGTATATAGTTTTAATGTTAACACTGAATAGGCTACCGTGTAAAAAGAATTTTTAATAAATAAATTATCTATCTACTTCACACATATTTTTTCAAAATTTAATCGTTTTAGATCGGAAAACCCTTACTATATTAAATCAAGCCTTGCAGAACTTGCTCAGGTATATACCAGTTTAAATTAAAGGGTATATGAAACGAAATTTAAAACATCAAAAACCTGCATTGATATTGTTTCAATATGCAACCTGTATAACTGTAATTACAATTTATTGCTCCAAAGACATTTTTATATGCTCTACGGGAGATAAATAATGAGGGAAAAGGTAATTTTTTATAGCGGCCGAGCGCAACTCGAGATGCAGTCCTGGATCCCAGTTGTGACGTACGCGGTGGTACTCCTGGCATCACATTTGTTTACAGTATATAGAAGTGCGAACTTGGCACGCACGCTATTGCAATTTGGCTATTGTAATGGCTCGTCAGTTGCAAAGTCAGTCCGACTCAAGTAGCTCTTCAACAGATTCTTCAAACGAAATTTGTTATGGCGCTGAAATCGATGTGTACGAGCCATACAAAGACGAACCAAGTGCTGATTCATCTGATGGCGATGAAGACGAAGATGAAGTAGATCTCGATGGGATTCCTCTGACGACAATCGCATTGCGTCATGAAGGCAAAATATTAAAAGATGTTTGGTGTCATTGCGGTAAATGTGAGACAGGTCTTCTTACTGGTGCCCGAGAATATCGCTGTTGTCAGGAAATAATAAAAGCACGAGAATTTGTCAATGAGATAGGTGATTCGCCAAATGTCAAGTGTATTCTGGACAATCCAGATTTTGCAGCAGTTGTTCTACATCCCAGAGTTTTGAAAGTATCAGCAACTGGCTTCAAAGATAGGCAAGGTAGAAGATACAGACAAAGGAGTAGTGATGAGAATCGTTTTCTCCGTGCTGTTTCCTACAGAATGGCCATTTCGCTAATTTTTGGGTACATGGGTTACGATAATTCAAGGCCCCTTCCTGCTTGTGCTTATCATATTGGACCAGGTACCAGGTTTAAATTTAGTATTCGTCACACTGAATCTATTATGCACAACATAAAACTTTATACTGTAGTCTTTTAATACAGTAGTGAGTAGTCAGGAAATGTATATATTAGAAATAATTTCTTTCAGCACGATTTACGAGGATGTCCTTTCTTAGGATTTCCACATTTTTTGCATCGAGGTTTTCTTCTTTGTTTGGTACATGAACCACTGTTCTCCGTCATTTCGTCTTGTGCTTGTAGCTGCTGTTGTAGGTCCTGTTCACTAACTGCAATTTATAAATAGACACCAACGCTAGGTATTTGCACTGTATACTATAATTTTGTATTATAAATGTGTGTGTATAAGTAATAAATTATGAAAACTTACTAGTTGGAACCATTTCAACCTTGTTTTGTTGTCTTTCTTGATATTTTCGAATAGCTTCTTCCCGATTTAATCTGTTTTCAAACTGCGAACTAAGGGGTTTGGGCACGTCCATTGCAAATTCAGAATCGATGTTACCTTGTAGCATTGTCTTCTTTAGTTTAGAAACATATTCATAAGTTGAAGGAACTGCAACCTCTCGAACTAGTTCCTCACCATGTTTATATTTTGGGTAATGTATGCTTAAATACTGTGAACCATCTTTCGCTTTCTTTGTTTCCCTTTTAATGTTCTCATTGAAGTGTAAGATGGCAAGGACATGTCTGTGATAAACAGGAAATAATAACAATATAATATATAACTTGATGCAGCATCGTGTAAATTTTAATTTTTTGTTAATAAGAATACTTACCGACAGAATGTTCCAACATGAAAAGGCTATAATTTTTGGGTGGAATTGATTGAGGGTTGCATGGAATGCTTCTAGATTACTTGTTTGGGCAACTGGTGATAGTTTTGAGATATCGTTTAACAGTGCCTTCTTTTCTAAGATTTCTGTTGTCTTCGCATATGCAACAGTCCCTTAAGGAAATGTTGTAGGATTACTTACTGGTAAAAACATGCATTATATTTTGACTTGTGATGTCTTAACCCAACCCTTCCTAGATGACCTTTTATAACACCATAACTTTTACTTATCAGAGGAAGGCCATCTAGTAGGAATTGGTTAAAATTGATTAAATTATACGGTTTAACCTTACCTATCTTCAACCATTTTTTCCTCCCCAAATCATCATGACAACATTCTGGGTATAAGGGGTTAGGGAGTTCCTTATGTTTATTGCAAATATGTCGTGAGTATGACATCCATTTTGCAAGGATTAATTTACCATGACCAGGTTTTGTTGAATAAGAGCACCAATACAAATGATTTCGTAAGCTACTTATCCAGCTATTGATGATCTAACAATCCTTCTCCTTTGCAACTTTTGTTAACTTTTTGGTTATGGACTTTGCGACGTGCCAAATGTCATAATAGTGCTTAACATTGGGATAGTCTGTTCGGATCCATTTGGCAATCCCACGGTGTCGATCAGATACAAAAACCTGAACATCAACCCCCCATTTCCTTGAGTGACAGAAATGCTCTTTTAGCTCCTTCAAGTTCCATTGCCTGGCTAGATCCTGTTTCATTGGCCTAAAATTGCCAAAATATCATGGATAAATATAAATTTGACATCTTGGTCTTAAATTTAAATAATTATAAATCACTTGTTTTCATGATATTAATATTGACATACCTGCAACAGTTCAAAATGCACAATCTTTCCAAGTGGGTAACACATAATTGAATAAGCACCAAATTTGGCATAATGGCCCATTGAATCAAATCGGCCGTCCCCAGCCATTACAGTATTCTTGATGGCTTTTACTTTTTGAACCATTTCTTCATGGTACGAATTCCAATAAAGCATGATAGTTGGGAATAAATATTTCTTTTGGTGAAGAAAAAATGTGCGAGCAGTAAAGCTGATAACCCCATGTGATTAAGTACAAGCAAAACTTTGCTAACACTTGCCCCAGCAACCAAGATGGCAAAACTAAGAAGAATGTTACCAGCAGGATGTCTTCCCATAATGAAAGATTGGCTATACCATTTGAAAGGTGAGACACCATTTATTTTGCATGTGATACAATCTTGGGTTATGGATACCATAGTACCATTCCTCTGGACATGAACTTTGGGGTTCTCAGTCTTACAGTTGAAGCAAAACATGGAAAAAATAGATATGATGCAGCTGTAGAAGACAACATATTTTGGCTCGTTCTCTGGTGGTGTGCCTGCAGTAACTCTAGAATTGTATAAAAGAAAATTAAAACTCACAAAACTTATACACATAGAGAGATAGGGTTTATAAGAAATACAGTAAATGTAAAAATGGTAAATGGGCTATTCCAATTTTAATCTTCACCCCCCTGTTGAGGTAAATATTACATAATACTATGGAAATTCTATGGGGAGGGGGGAAATGTCACATGGAAATTCCATGGGGTGGGACAAATATCGTACGTAAATAACATGGGAAGTGCTAATTTGGAAAGGGTTCCTGAACAGGAGGGGGTGCATAGAAAAATTGGAATAGCCCAATGTAAAGTTACTTACGTTACCGCATTTCTACTGTTTGATGTACTAGTGGTGTTAATTTGTGCTGGAGCTGCTTCGGGTGGTTCCTCATCGTCGTCACTTTCGCTATAGCTTCCATTCTCTAGCTCCTCCCAATCTGGATCGTCTTTTAGATTGTCCATCTTCTCTGCTTCGTCTAGATTCTCAATTAACTCATCACCATCAACTGCCATTTCAGTGCCAGTGGGTTCTGTAAGCTCAAATCCATCGTCATCGTTTGTTTCATCATCCGAGTCAGACTCATCCCCGGTGTCAGTGTCTGAGCATCTCGCTGCGAAAGTTTTCACTTTAATCTGCAAACGCCTAATCGTTGCTCTGAGTTTGGAGTTTTTCTGTTGGGCGGTTTTCAGCTTCTTTTTCACTTCCGCATTTGTTGTTTGTGAAGTTTCTATTAATTCTAGCGGGAAAAACTTACTTGCAGAATCGTGGGACGATGTGGAGACTTCGATTTCGTTTTCGGGATCAGGTTGCTTATGCGAGTCAGGTTGGTTTTGCGTAGGGGGTGCACCGGATTTGGAATTTTCAAATCCGGCCGGAACCGGATTTACCGGATTTGGACAAATATTCCGGCCGGAATTCCGGCCGGATTTACCGGATTTGAGATAAACCGGTAATGGGGACAATTGGGGATAAATTGGGATAATTCAGTATTCAAAATGGCGGTTTATGTTTTTTTAAAAATCAAAGACAATGGGTTTTTTTTAATTATTTTTCCATCCTCCCCCTAATGTTCAAGAGCCAGGAAAACACAAAATCAAGTTGGTGTGGTCTTGGGGTCCAATTGGATGCATTCTTCTGAGAGATGAAGACTGACCCAAAACTATATGCTTCAGTATATGTATTTTACTATTCATTAACTAATTTTTATCAGGATGCACCCCGTATAACATGTTTTCGATGTCACACTGCTATACCAATGCATGACTTTAGAAGGCATGAAGAGGAAGTTCATGGTAAAACCAGAAAGGTGTGTTAATTTTGCTCTTAATGTCCTATATAAACTTAGCCGAGATAGTTTCTTAACCTTTTATAACCTGGAGGTTTCTTATTGATAAGTAAAATCATATGGCAAAACACTCCTGTAAAGGCATTCTTGGTTATGTTGTTGCAGAAAGGAAGCAGGATAAGCTACTGTCCCTCGACTACACAATAAGTATCCCATGTGGGATAAAGGCCTGTCTTGGGGGGGGGGTGGGGTGCAGAAAAGTTGATACCTAGCTGAGGATGGGCTCCTGGCAGATATTTGAACATGACCTCCAACAGATCTGGTCATCTTTCAGATATTGGTGGTTACAGGGACTTTTCTAGCACTCCAGTTGATTTTGCCTTTTGATTTTTCCAGTTGATTACCCCAAGAAACTCTACAAAATTCATGTACAATGGAGATATATGTGTAAAACTGGTTGATTACATTGCATACCTACGGCTACTGTACATGTAAAACATTCTTAAAAATTACATGCTTGAAAACTACATATTTTTTTTGAAAATGTTCTTTTTGAAAATTTATATTTATCATAATGTATACAGTATTTATAGTATTTTTAAAACAAATTGTGCTCTCCACCAGATACTGGTCACTCACCACACCCCTGTTAATCAATGATCATATGAAACATATACATACATGACTTATTAAGCATCAAGGCTTAGATCCAACATTTTCTTTTCTTGCAGAGATCCAGCAGCACTATTACCATTGATACATTACTTGTAGCAAGGTAATTTCCTTCCTTGAATAGTATTAACATGGTTTTTGTATGTGAATGGACAAAACCTTTCTATTAAAACCATTATTATGAAGCATTATTATTGTTGACCATTAACAAAATCATTGTCATTCACATGCATGGAATTTAGTACCTGAAAATTACATGCGTTGAAAATACATGAAAATACTGGAAATATATGAAAATACAGGAAATGGATTTTGATACCTTGCTTTATTTGATATCAGCATATAAAATGCCTGCAGCCTAAAATTTCCAAATATTAGACTTAGTGATAATTGAATGAAATTTGGAGAGCAAAAACACTGGAAAATGTACACTGAAAAATATTTTACATTACGCCATTATATTGTATGTGTGACATCTTACAATGTCACAAGTCATAATTTTTGGGGAGACCAACTTGGATTTTGTTTCCTTCTGATCATCATCATTGGTTATGGTAGTCCCAAGTGGCTTATTTTTGAAACTGTTCAATAAACTCTCAGAGTCAGCATGTTTTATCAGGTCGAAAACCACTCGAGCTACGAGTAAACCTTATGAAACACTAGCTGCTGCTCTTCCTTTATTAAACTATACTTAAAGTATTGCAAATTCTCTACAGCGACAGTGATGAAGATGGTAACAAGTCTAAAGAAAAAAAAAATTACCTAGTGTATCTGATGCTTCCAAAAGCCCAGGACAAGCATCAACGTCCAAGCTGGAATCACAAAACGAAATTGATCACCTATCCGAAATGTTTCCAGACAAATGCCGCGATGATTTGGTAGCTTGCCTGAATGTGCAGGGATCTTTCAGTAAAGCTGTCACAACATTGTTACCTGAAAATTTTTTCACTCATGATGATGATGAAGATGAATACCTGATGACATCGCCCTTCCAACATTCAGAAAACACCAGTGATACCCATGAACTAAAATCTGAATTGCTCAAACTTCAGAAAAAATTTTCTCAGGAGCAAAAGGAAAAATTGACGAGGATGACATCCTGAATGACGCTATGGCCTATTATAAAGATCAAGCTTTTGACGCAACGGAAAGGCTACGAATCATCTATAGAGGGCAACCAGCTGCAGATACTGGTGGTGTTTTACGACAGTTTTATACTCAGCTTCTAATTGAAGTCTCAAATGTATTTTTCCATGGGGAGGAATACAAAAGTCCTATTTACAACTGTGACATGGTAGCATCCGGAGCTATGAAGTTAGTAGGAATCATCATAGTGCACAGTATTCTCCAGGGTGGACCAGGCTTCCCAGTGTTTTGCCCTGCTGTTTACAATTACCTGGCAACAGGAGATGTACAAGAAGCCATGAAAGGGTTGACTATTAAAGACTGTTCAAGTCAGATGGCACATTTCATAACTATGGTAAGGGTGCAACATTTCATCATAACAGCCCCTTCCCAACATGGTGAAGGCTATTTCAGATACGGTAGAGCACCTAGTCACCAGGACTTTGGTGATTGTTTATATAATATACAGTATATGCTCCCCAATTTAAATTTCTGTTTCGATTCAGTGATGGCCCTGCTTTTAACAACCCTGCTTTTCTGAATCGAAACAGCAATTTAAAGCTGGGTTTTTAAAGAACAAAGCATATACATATGTTATATAAACAATCACCAAAGTCCTGGTCACTAGGTGCTCTACCGTATCTGAAATATAGCCTCCACCTCCCAACATCGACACCAGTTTGGGGACTCACATGAGCGTAGAGTATGCATGAAATCATCCTAAAAATCCCAAGGGAAAGTATCGTACATATTCCCATAGGCAGATAAGATACAAGTTAAATTTGTTTCAGATTGCAGAAGCTAATGACGTATCAACACTTGACCAGGATGAAACAATATCTGTTATGTCAGAGAGTGGTCTTACTATAATGTTGACTGTAAGCTCAATGTCTTTCAAATTTTACATATGATGTATAGTTAGAAAATAATCAAAATATCCATTTACTTTATATACAATGGGTTACTAATCCATTGGTATATTTACTAAGTAATGGTTAGTAAATTTTAAACCACCACAGCCCCTGCAGATGATGTTTCACTGAAACTACTAAAATTATCAATGATATACATGTAAAAGCAAGGGGAATAATAGAAGTATATAAATTAATTGAAAAGTTTCAAAAAATCACGATGCAGTTCATACACGTACTGTACAGTAGGTCACACTTGACTGTATTGTCTTTTACAGTATTACTTGTACCAACAATAAGCTGGATTTAGTACATAATAATTTACTAGTTTATTGGCATCTATATTATTTTGATCTTTGAGTAGCTATTGAACTAGCCTGCTGATACTGATCTACCATGTGGGATATCTGTATCAAGAGGAAACGTTTGAACATTACTTAATTTTACCAGTTTCTATAGTAAAGTGTGTCAAAAATATTTGCATATATAGGTTCCATTAATGTAAATGGACTACCAATGTGAGAATTCAGTTCTTGGAAAATCAATAACCAGATAGTGTACTAATTAATGTATGGCTGATGGTGCAAGTTACTTAAGTATCATGTGGCATGAGATTAGTGATATGTTACTTATTCAATTACAATACACTGTGCAATAATTGTATTCAATAAATCTTAAGTAAATTGTTTCACCACCACTTTGCTTTTATACAACATGTATTTTCAGAATGATAACAAGATGAGAGTTATCCAAAGCCTAATCGTTCATGATGCAATTGGCAAGCTCAAAATACTATTGGATCAGTTTAGGGAAGGGTTACAGACTCTTGGCTTTGGAGTTATAATGCAGTTATATCCTGATCTTTTTAAAGAGTTGTTTGTGGCAGGGATAAAGAGTTAAATGGTGGTGACGTGAAGAAACTGTTGGTGTTCCCATTGGAAATGAGTGATGCTGAGAGTATCATCGTGGAGTATGTGAGTGAGTACGTACTTACAGCAAAACCAAAAGATCTAAAGGCATTCCTCACCTTTGCTACTGGGGCACCATGTCAGCCACAATTTGGCTTAGGGAAGATCAATATTCAGTTTGATGATGTCGAATCCATTTTTTCGTCCACCTGTACAAATAATTTAAGTTTGTCTAGGAATTTCCCTGATAAGGAAACCTTCATGGCTGCCATTCATGCAGTTTGTGATAATGCAGGAAAGGCATTTACTAGTATTTAGGCTCTTAGTGTTACAACCTTTCAAACTGTTTGTGATAAATGCTTATTTAATATTTAGTTATTGTATTTTAGTCTATTAGTGATATGTACCATTCAGTTATGTTTGAGCAGCTTTGAGACCATTGTTAAAGGGACACTCCGGCCCAAATACAAATGTAGTTCATATGAAAGATCTTACTGACTTTAGATTATTTCCAAAGTTTCAGCATTCCTATCAATTTAGTTAAGAAGATGTGGCTAGTTGAAGTTGGAGAGTTTGTCCAATTTCGACGCCATTTTGTTTCTCAAATATGACGTCACTCAGTGACGTCATCTCGTATTATGCCTAAGAAGCTCCTCTACTTTCCTGCATGATGAACTAAATAGTTTATTTCGACTAATTTTCAATAACTATCACTATGTGATCGCCATCAAAACAACTCCACTGACGATAAAGAATCACTCTATGACGTCATATTTTCAAAACCAATATGGCGTCAAAATCCACAAATTTTCAACTTCAACTAAGCAATATCTTCTCAACTAAATTGATAGGAATGCTGAAACTTTGGAAATAAACTAAAGTCAGTAAGATCATTCATATGAACTGCATTTGTATTTGGGCCGGAGTGTCCCTTTAACAAGTATAACTTGACATCAACGCAATTGCATATCATTTCATATTACAGTTCCATAGTGGAGTTAGGTGAGACTGTTAAAGTTTTAACATTTTATATGAAACATTGATTATGTTAATGTGATGGACAATGTGATGGACACATTTTCTTTAGTGTATGAGAAATTATGACTGAATAAAATGTTGTATTGCCATTATAAGAATATGCAGCCAAACCAAGTCAATTTATTACTAGTGTATCGTATAGAACAATTGTTTGGAAATATATACAAACCACTAAGTAACTAAAGCTATTTACAATATATTAACAAAATTTACATATTGAAATGAAGTCATGTCTAAACAACAACATTAGCAATGTCTAAATGGATGTTTAACAGAATCAAACAAACTTTAACATGTTGTGTAGATATGGATATAACTCGAGTATACCATAGGCGAGGGATCAATTTGATGGCTTCAATGTTTTCACCAAAGCAGAATTTTTTTTTGATTTTTACAATGAAACATGAAAGTAAACAAGAAAAGTTTAAGGATTTACATGTAGAAATAACCTGACCGGATAATTTAGGATCTGTTAATTGAGTTTGTTACTTCTGTGACACAATGGTTGTAACTTAATATACCATAGTTTCCATCATCAACTGTGGGGTCTATTAGTTGTCTTAGTAGCATCATCATGTTCGCATCTACAGGACAAAGTATCAGGAACTTGAACCAAGTGCTCATCGTCTGCGCTTACAGGTCCATCCCAATCTACTCCATATTGAATAAGTTCTTCCTACATCGTGAAAGAAATACAGTACAAAATATTGTTCTTTATGTAAAAATTTAGATATGGGGTGTGTTTATAAGAAATATAATATATACATGTATATACGTTGTATTCATAAGCCCCTCATCCGAAATTAGGTCATAAGACGTAAGAACATACTGTAACACAAGAAGAAGGTCCTTCAAGAATATATATGAATGCAAATGACATATTGGGAGGTTGACATTATTTCATTTATAAAATGTACAGGTATTATCAAAACTAATAAATATTGTGTATGTGAGTTACCTCTGTAACTGGTTCTTGGGCATGACTCATCATATTCTGACCAAATTGGGTGTTGTGAAGTCCTCTAATCCACAATTGCATTGGAGATTTGTTACCCTCGGTCCGTATTGGATGATGAATCCACGAAGCTCTCCAAGATTCTAGGTGTTTGTTGATCATTGGAAGATAAATCATGTGTAAACACCACATGTGAATTTCATCATCAGCATCTAGGTAATTATTCCTTTCCAGGTATTGGAATATCTGATAAAATAGGGAAAGGCAACCACTGTATACATCTCTCCAGAGCCGTTCAATCCTTTGATTGTGAGTGCTTCTGCCTGCAAAAACAGAATGATAATACTTTAAAATGCATATAATGTCTGTGGGAATTTAACATATTTGTAATCTATGGATTATCCTGAGATAAATTGTAATATATATTGTCAGCTGAAAATGTCATCTTCATAGACTTTTTGCTGTTAAAGTTGACGGAAATGACTTCAAATTTCCGTCAACTTTAACAGCAAAAAAGTCTATAAAGATGAAATTTTCAGCTGACAAGATATATTGCAATTTATCTCAGGATAATCCATAGATTACAAATATGTTAAATCCCCACAGACATTATAGGCACTTTAAATATTCAGCTAATGTTGATACTCAGCTAGTAGTAGAATCAGTATATAATAGCTACATTAAATATTGTGCATTAACTGCATTTACCCAACACTAATATTAGCCATACAGCACCATACTGGTAGTTGATCTAATATTATTTACATGACCAATTTTGTGCTAAATAATATCCGGCAATGTCTATCTGGTCAGATAGTAAAGATTGCTATCTAGTCCATCCGAAATACTAAGAGATGAATCAAAATTTCCTCATGATAATTATTTTCCAACACTGTCACTGAATATTACCTGCAATAATACTCCCTCTATTTGGTCCTCTATTTGGATGGTTCAGCATGTACATTCCTACATCGTAGTTTTCACCTCCTTTATCACAGCGAACATGTGATGGAAGGCCATATTCTTCAGCTGCTTTTGTAAAAAGTTGGAGAACTGTTGCTGCTTTATTATTTGAAGACGCATGCAAATAAATTGGTAGTCGTGTGTAGCCATCAACACCTCCATGGACAACAATTCTCCACCTGCAAAATATTTACATTTACAAGATTGAGAGTCAATTGGTCCAACAATAAAAATAAATTACATAAAATTAAGAAAAAGCTGATACCACACACCTTATAAGTTTGTGGTTTCCATCTATATGCCACAGTGCTTGGGGTCCAGGCACCCAGTACTTGCGCCTTCTAATTGACTCCCTCCACCTTTGATGGACCCCAGTTGGGTCTGTTCTGAGAAGCGACTGTCTAACTCGTTCCCACTGGACTCTTATGCCTTTGCTTCTCATATAACCCATGAGCATCCTTAGGCCAATTCCAGAATGTTCTCTTTGTGCATCTCTGGTAACTATATCCAATTCTTCATTGCTGCAATTACTGTATGTACCTTGTGGACAAATGTTACGTGAACATCAACATATTTAAAACATAATTTTAGCAAATAACGTAAATGGGGCAATATTGTGGGGATAATACATGGATGAGCCGGAAACATATTTAAAGTTGTGGTCAGAGCCTGCTAACCAGCCAGAACCACAACTCAGACATATTAATTAGCACAATCACTTGCAATTTGCAACAGAACAATAAGTATCAATTTTTGACATTTTTTGACAAGACAGGCAACATTTTCTGGTTCCTACCAAGCATATAAACAGTCATTAACTTAGTTATGATTAGTCTGCAAAAGCAGGCTCTGTCCTCAACCCCCCTGAGTACAGAGGACAGAGTCTGCTTTCGCAGACTATTCATAACAAACATATCTTTATGCCACCCCCTTCAGAAAATATTCAAAAATCAAAAAGATACCACCCCCAAGAAATCCAGAAATCTCGTCCCTAAGATTAAATGGATGGACAGAAATGGAATGGTTCGTAGTGACCATGGTCTATTGTTAATATAAAATCTACCTGAAATAGACAGACCATACTGTGCCATTCTTCTTTCAATCGTACGTGTAGACACTCGGAATAGCTGAGCAATTGTGGGAACTGTGAAGCTTTGATCGATAAGAAAAGACAGCTGTTCTTCTCCTATTTCAAACGATGGCCGTCCACGATTTCCAGAAAATATTTTTGGGGCAAACTCAATCGCACCAGCGAATTCCGAATCCATATCATTTAGGTAGCTGATGGTCTCCTCCAAAAGTCGAACAATTGCGTCAGTTTGTGCAAGCCTACCATCAAGGTTTACCAGAGTTCGAGTTAGATAATCCAGCCTTAGTGTTATTGCTTCAGCTTCAAACGAACTGAGCGGCTGACGCTCATCTAGAGTATGTAATTGTCTATGTAATTGTCTGTTGAATGATCTCGTACGCTCTCATATAAGCCGCCATGTTGAATTTTATGTGTCGAGCCCACCGCTTGTTCGTTCAGCGGTTTTCTATCAAGCGTGAAAAGTTGAATGTTGCATAACCGAAAGTTCAATGGTTGAATGTCGCATAACCAAAAGTTGAATGTCGCATGATCGAAAGTTGAATGTCGCATAACCGAAAGTTCAATGTCGCATGATCAAAAGTTGAATGTCGCATGATCGAAAGTTGAATGTCGCATGATCGAAAGTTGAATGTCGCATGATCGAAAGTTGAATGTCGCATGATCGAAAGTTGAATGTCGCATGATCGAAAGTTGAATGTCGCATGATCGAAAGTTGCATGTCGCATGATCGAAAGTTGCATGTCGCATGATCGAAAGTTGCATGTCGCATGATCGAAAGTTGCATGTCGCATAACCGAAAGTTGAATGTTGCATAACCAAAAGTTGAATGTCGCATAACCAAAAGTTGAATGTCGCATAACCAAAAGTTGAATGTCGCATTGTTGTGTCGCATAACCGAAAATTGAATGTTGCATAGTAACAACAATGTAGCATCACGAAAGAACAATGTTGAATATTGAACCTCAAATGTTGAACGTAAACATCAATGTTGAATTGAAAACATGAATTTTGGCGGGGATATAACACCATAGTTTTCAGTGTTTATGCAACTGTCGCAACATGGACTCTATTTCCGCAGTTTACATCTCTAGCACTGCTCTTTGGCTTCAGTCTGGATAGAATAAGATAGATGTAGATGTTCAGCGTTTAATAGTCAGTATTGTATACTATTGCGTGACAGCAAAGTGCTAGATTCAAGGTTTTTGGGTTAGCGTTTTGTTCATTTAATCATTTGATTCATTTGCCATTTATATTAGTTCACTTACTGTTCTTTTCCGCGAATTCTTATTATTTCCATTTTGTTTTAGTAAAAACAGTTATTCAGATTTGTCAAAAAGAGTGACATTAATTATGCACAATGGCAACTCAATCATTTGTCTGGGCATGGTTTCATGTTGAAGACAAAAGTGACTCTGCAGCACAATGCCTAATATGTGAGAAGAAGATCAAGAGAGGCCGTGATGGAAAAGGACAAAAAAGTTTTAGCACATCCCCTCTCCATACACACATGAAGACACACCACCAAGAAGAGTACAAAAAGGGAAAAAAAATCGGAATTGGTGTCACCGGCAACGTCGTCCATTCAACCTAAAGAAAAGAAGATAGTCGCTATGAAAAAGCAGCTTTCATTACAAGATAGCTGGACGTCTAAGAAAATATGGGACATCAACGATAGCCGCTCAAGAGCCATCCATAAGAAAATAATAAAGATGATGGCTTTGGACAATCAACCATTTTCTATGGTAGAAAATGATCGATTTATAGATTTAATGGCACATCTTCAGCCTCACTATATGCTTCCCAGCCGACGATATTTTGCAGATAAAATGCTCCCAGAAGTATATAAAGAACTAAGAACCATTGTTCAAGATGAACTAGCTGAACCCGATGGAGACTATATCTCTTTTACTTCAGATATTTGGACGTGCTCTGTTTCCAAGGAAACTTTTATTTCCTTGTCCGGACACTGGGTGAAGAAAGATTTCAAGCATGTTAATGCAGTTCTTTGTGGATCTCACTTCCCAGGGTCGCACACCGGGATTAACATTTCTGAGATGTTCCAAAACATGTGGGATGATTGGGGTATCCAGGAAGTTCGTCGGAATCTGCTTGTTCGAGATGGAGCAGCTAACATGAGTCTGGGTGGTGATTCAATTCAATTCAATTCATTGCACAGTTCACCGACTTCAGCTAGTGATTCAAGATGCTATATTGTCACAGCGTTCTATCATTGATCTATTGGCCAAATGCCGGCGACTAGCTACACATTTCAATCACTCTGCACTTGCCTGTACTGAATTGAAATCTTTACAAGAAGTTCAAGAACAGGGTAAAACACCACTTTTGCTAGTTCAAGACGTTCCAACTCGATGGAACAGTTCTTATCTTATGGTCGAGCGAGTAGTAAAACTAAAGCGACCTATTCAACTCTATCTTTCTGATCATGACAATCTTCCCACAATCACGGCAAATGAATGGCAGATCAGCGAACGGTTCCTCCACATTCTCAAGCCCTTCTTTGACCTGACGAAAGAAATGAGTGGTGAGTATTCAATTCTTTCTGATTTGATTCCCAACATTGCGACCTTAGAGTTATTCTTGTCAAAGATCGGCCAAGGTGATCAAGGAGTCCAGTCGACACGTGAAGAACTTCTCAGAGCACTCCGGAATCGCTTTCTATTCCCAGAAGCAGAAGCGTTGAATGTGATGAACGAGAACGCATATGTTACTGCGACATGCATCGACCCTCGGTACAAAGACCACTTTTTCCCTAGCGCTGATGACAAGCAACAAGCAAAGGCTTGGCTGGTAGAGGAACTTCTTCTGGTTCATCAAAAGTTGCATGGTGAAGAAGACAACAATAACCAAGAATCGCAGTTGCCGCCACCACATTCTCCACAGAGAAAGCGAACGAAAGAGGACGACCTCTTCCGTTCATGCTTCATGGAGATAGTTACTCAGCGAGCAGCCATTGCATCAACTACTTCGACCAGGCAACAAGGTTGTAGGACCACTAAGAGGTCGAGGACGTTGCGCAAGAGGTTGACCCATTTTTGTCATTGCCACTCATCGACCGAAAATGTGATCCACTCGAATGGTGGAAGAATGCAACTCAATTCCCACTTATGCAGGAGCTTGCACGGAAGTTACTTTGTACACCTTCATCTTCCGTGTTCTCTGAGCGGATGTACTCAGAATATGGGAACATATTCGAAGATAAACGAAGCAGACTCCTTCCAAAAAATGGGGAGAGTCTTTTGTTCATCCATCATAATGGGCGAAAATTCCAACATTGACAATATGTCGTGATGTACCTTTAGATTGAAATTTGAAACTGTTAGCTTTGTTACTTGTTAGTTGTTATGATATAAAAGTTAACTACTTGTTACGGTTGCTTGAACACTAAACTGGACTATTGACAATGGTTACCAGTAGTAATTGTCATTGTTATTGTTAACGATTGTTAAAAAAATTAAAATTAATATATTATCCCTGCTAGTTATAAAACGCAGTTGGCTGAAATTTGTCTTGTACAGAGTTTATAGCGCAGTAGCATATTATACATTGAGTCAACTACAATCACTATCACTGTATAATATGGTATATTGGTATTTTCCTATTGTTATTTTTTAAATTTTTAAATCCGGCAAATCCGGCCGGATTTTCTTCAAATCCGGCCGGATTTGAAATCCGGTGCACCCCTAATTATATTAGTATATAATATCGTAAACAAGATGTAGTTTCAGGTTCTGCCATCGTTCTCCTTGTCTACCTTACATAGAAATACTGCTCATGCTTCAGTAACGTACATACAAAACGATATCTATTTAATTTCTTTGTCAAACAACACAACTATTCAGGTATTTCATAGATTTTACTTCTATGAACAACACATTACAACTATTATGTCTGCAACTACTTCTATGTTAGAAGCCCCAACTAAGACAGGGCAGAGAACAACTCACCTTGTATCCCATTATCCACAATCTCCAGGGAAAATCCTTGAGTATCAAAGCGAAGTTTCGGCACGATATCAAACGGAACACCGTCAAAAACAGGTATTTACAGCCAATTGGAACATTCAACCAACTGTTACAAATGCTCTCTCCTCCGCAGAGGTTCTTCGGTGATATTTCGGAGGTCGTCAGAGAGATTAGTGGAACGAGTCAGCTGAACACAAACATTGCAGGCAGAAAAAGGCAAGGAAAAAAGAACCTCTGACAGATTTCTGTCTCAATATGGCGGCATCAGGGGGATTACTAAAATATTTGCAAACTGGGATTACGAATTACGGGGTTCGGAAGTTACATTGCAAATTTACAAAATGTCGAATATTTTGAAGTTGCGCGATACAAGCCCAAGTAATCATTACTTAAAAGCTTTAACGATTGGAAAAGTTTGTTGTCCAAATGTGGAATGTATAAAGTAAGAGCAATATTATTTGAACCAAGTGGTTTACGCCATCATTATCGCATTAATATTATGCATCCGAAATGTTCATTTGATGCGAAGATGAATATGGAAGGAAAGGAAATGCTACAGGAGTTCGCAGCTGAAGAAACGCTTGAAAATCTTAACAAACTGTTGAGTATAAGTGGCAAAGTATGTACGGCGTGTTTTATACCATCACATTCAAGCAGGTTGTTTGAATTCGCATGGTCACAAATCAGCGAAAATCATTTAAAAACCAAGTAAGTTACTTACAGGACCAAAGATGGACCATATATGCATGACAAAACAACGTGTGCACGAAAACGACAATATGAACAAGAGAACGACAGAAATCTGGCAGAGGTTCTTTTCCCTTTTCCAACCCGCAATCCTGCAATCTTTGTGTCCAGCTGACTCGTTCGACAAATCTCTCCGACGACCTCCGAAATATCTCCGAATAACCTCTGCGGAGGAGAGAGCGTTGGTGTTACCATCACAGAACATGTTCTGAATACAGTGCATTATTAAGGAACTTGCGAAGTCCCTCTTATCTTTAGACAAAAATATTTCAATATTTTATTTTATAATATTATAACATATATTATAATATACACACTACGAGCTGGATTGCGGATTTTATCAGCGACAGCCTCATGGTTATAGATCCAAAACAGGCATGATTTCATTATGTATCTCTCAGTTATCTGTTGAACAGAAAATTCAACAACTGCCAAACGACAACAATCGCAAGAAATGTTTGCTCGCATATCAGTACTTAATGTCATAAAATCAATTAACATACTCACATTTTGTTGCATTGAGAGAAGAAATGATTCAGGAAACTTCTTTATTAAACCCATTTGACCTAGAGAAAACGATAGGTATAGAATGCACTCTGTGGCCCAATTTATATCCATACAGAGAGTGGTGTGAAAGTACATTGACAGGTCAAAGTACTAGACTAGTGGCTAATGCTGTTTCAACGTCTATAAATATCGATATTTAGTAGATCTATTAAAAAATTATATCATCTATTATAAAATTATCATCACTCACGCTAGCTAGGTTGTGTGATTACGATGTATTTATGATAGAAAACATTGTTCATTTATTTGCAAAAGCAACCAAGTTGAGATTAGGAAATCGACTCAGTGTCAGTATCTCCTTCAAACTAACAGCCAATGCCCTGTAGCGTATGTCTTGTCGCACACCAACAGATTTCCTGAGTAGCCTTGACTAGCCTGCATACAGGACTGATGTCAATAATTCATGCATATTACATTAATATAGTGGGCATTTTCGCTAGTGCAGTTCAATGTTAATGTTTAAACTGCCAATTTGAAAGTGCACAAATCATGACCTGCAAAGATGTAATGCAAGATGTAATCCTGAATGTAATGTAATCCTCAACTTGGAGTTAATTTATTAAGCAAAAGCGTTTGCCCGTATTTGAGTCAAAGCGTGCCATTGCCAAAGACCATGCTTCTCATATAATCGTCTGAGTCATTTCAAAAAGTGCGCAGACGATCGGAAGGATTATAGGGGTCCTACTAAACACCGTCTGGGACCGTTCGTGCCATTAATTTAATCCGCCATGATCAAGAGAATCTTTAATGCACTTATAACTTACCTTGATATTCAATTGGTTTTTCGATTAAAAAAATCGAGAAACGAAAATATTCGTTACCTGCAACCTAAGCCATGAAAAAGTGGAGGTTTGGCAGCTACTTTCGCTAATAACCCATGAGGAGATTGGCCAATCGGAGTGTGGAATATTTAACACCACACGTGGGTTTATGCTAAAGAGTTTATATGAGACAATGTTTGATGAATATTGTGGTCTTAAAGGTACGTTTAAACACTACGATTTGTCGGGCCGACACTGACGAATATTTACGTGATTTGCGGTAAATTTCGCTAATTCGTCATCCCCGACAAATCGCAGTGTGTAAACGTAACTCCCGATTTTTACTAAATTGCCTGGTTATAATACCCATTGCCTGGTTCATTGCCTGGTTCATTGCCAAAGCCATTTGTTCACGGGCAAGTACTAGATAATTTATTAAAAATATCACATAAGCAGTTAAAAACTGAGTTGCGTGATTTTACAAATAGGAAAAGAAATTAAGAAGTATAATGAATAAAATTATATAACTAAAATTAAATAAGGAAATAAATGTATTTTTACAAACAATCGTATTAAACTATTGTTCGTTGTTCATCATATTCACTGAAGCTGGAATGAAAGTATTGGAAAACCTATTCGTCTTACATTTCAAAGAGTTAAAAAGTCTAGGCCTTCTAATATTGTACCGATTCGAATGTCTACATGGAATAAGATGTGCCAGTTTGTGTTGTGGATTTAGACTCGCCTGGTGAAATAGTTTCCTACAAGCAACCAAGCGTCTATTATATAGGTAATCCAATCCAGATAACTCTAGATTAATGGTGTAAGGCATGCCAGGAAATATGATCGAAAGGATACGCTTCTGGATACGTTCAATGGCCTTGGAGAGATAGTCCGGGAGGGCAAAGTCGTATACTTGGCAACTGTATTCAAGAACAGGTTTAATACAGGTAGTATAAAACATAACGATGTCAGAAACTGGAACTTTAGCATGTTTTAGTTGGATTATAAAATAAAAACGCTTATTAGTTTTCTTAATGATATTGGATACATGCTCATTCCACCTTAAATATTTACTTATAGTTAATCCTAACACCCTAGCATGATCCACAGTATCAAGATTACTATTGTTAAGGCGATATTTGATCTTCCAAAGTAGATGCCAAGTTATTTGCATTTTGAAGTATTAAGTTGGAGACGATTCTCATCTGACCACATCTGGACGTCGCTAGCCATTCTTTGGATGGTACTGATGGTGTTCTTAGGTACTATCTCTGAAATTGTAGTGTCGTCAATGTATTTCCAACTGCTGGTATAATCGAGCTTGAGGTCATTAATCATTAGTATGAAGAGCCACGGACCCAGTTTGGTTCCCTGAGGAATACCAGATGGGACTCCACGCCACTCCGAATAACAATCTCTATGGAGTTTTACTCTTTGCTTTTTATTCATCAAAAAAATCAATGACCCAGTTCTTCACAAAGCGAGGAATGTTAAGTTGGACAATCTTTATTGTAAGGATACGATGGTCTATGAGGTCAAAGGCTTTACGGTAGTCAAATAATAAGACTCGAACAGCTGCTCCGGTACCGTCAGTAGCCTCAGCCCATGAGTGCACCATGCTGATAAGTGCTAAGGTTGCCGAGGAATGTGGTATACCGCCATATTGGTCAGGATCGATAATGTTCAAAATAGAAGGAGCAATATACATCTCGACCATAAATTATCTGCTACTTTAGATGATACTGGAGTGAGCGATATGGGTCTGAGATGTTTATTTATATCCAGAACAGGTTTTTCTTTAGGAATTGGAGTAATATCGGCACGTTTCCATGCTTCTAAGAGAGACTGTTCGAAATGAAGCATTCAATATATTTGATATCGGTGAAGAAAGGATATCGGCATATTCCTTAAGAATCCATATCGGAAAACTATTAGGTCCTTGCGCTCTGGAAGGGTTAAGGACTTTCAACTTGTTGCGGTAGGGTAGAATCCTGGGGTGTATCTTGGAACAAAGCTGAGAGATCGTTTTCGGTTAAAGGGACACTCCGGCCCAAATACAAATGCAGTTCATATGAAAGATCTTACTGACTTTAGTTTATTTCCAAAGTTTCAGCATTCCTATCAATTTAGTTGAGAAGATATTGCTTGTGGATTTTGACGCCATATTGGTTTTGCAAATATGACGTCCATTGAGTGATTCTTTATCGTCAGTGGAGTTGTTTTGATGGCGATCACATAGTGATAGTTATTGTGAATGGTCTTTGGATGAAAATTAGTCGAAATAAACTATTTAGTTCATCATGCAGGAAAGTAGAGGAGCTTCTTAGGCATAATACGAGATCACGTCACTCAGTGACGTCATATTTGAGAAACAAAATGGCGTCGAAATTGGACAAACTCTCCAACTTCAACTAGCCACATCTTCTTAACTAAATTGATAGGAATGCTGAAACTTTGGAAATAATCTAAAGTCAGTAAGATCTTTCATATGAACTGTATTTGGGCCGGAGTGTCCCTTTAAAGGATTATAATCTTTCATTGGCTCAAGGAAATTATTGTTGATCAAGTTGGCTATGGATTGAGGTGACAGATTTTCTATGTTCTCTAACTGTAGGTGAGAAAATAGGCATTCGGGCCCTGCTGTTCATTTTATACCGGAAATGCGCTTGACTTCGGACCACCATTCTTTAGGTTTCGATTGCTTCATAATGCTGACTTTAGAAGCGTAATACTTGGCTCAACAGGATTTTCTTGTACTATTGACTTTATTACCATAGAACTTGTAAACCAAAGTATTTCCAGAAGCAAAGGCCCTTTGTCGTTGTTTTATGAGATGTTTAAGGTTTTCAGTGATCCAAGGTACATCATTCCGATGGAATTTCACGCGTTTCTCAGGCATAAGAAGATCAAGTCCAGTCTCTATTATGGAGATCAGTCGTTTATACTTTTCTTCACAACTCATGGCCAAGTCGATAATACGCCAGTCTATTTGGCTAAGATATCGGCCAAGCTCCATTTTCCGTGATGGTCGTGTATCTCTTTTGCTAACCGTGCGTCTACTAGAGGAAGTAAGAGTTCTTTGATTGGGTTGTATGACGATGGTGTTATGGTCTGAAAGGCCAAAAGGTGGATAAATCTCCGTGGGGTTAGGTTTGTAGTAGTTATGTATATTGGTGAGTATTAAATCTAAGATATTATCTCTGCGGGTTGGCAGATGGACCAACTGTTTCAAGCGAAACTCATGACAAAGGTGGTTAATATTCAAGTGGTTGAAATCTCCAGCAATAATAATCCCACAATTATTATATAGACCTTCTATGGTAATTAAACTTGTTGATAAGTATTCTAACATATCGTTATCATTTGAACCAGGCGGATGGTACACCGTAGCGGCTATTACGCATGAGAATCCCCTTGGAAGTCTATTGGGTCTGGTATGGGCCCAGAGGACTTCGAGATTTGGATCTTCGAGGTTGTGAAGACGCTTGATTTTAATAGAGTTTTTAGCATACATACCAACGCCTCCGTGTTGACCTGATGTACGGTCGCGTCTAATACAATTATAATTTTGCAGGTCAACTTGTGAGTCACCTATAGAGTCTTTCAGCCAGGTTTCGGTTAGAAATATTAGATCACACTTGGGAGTAAAAGGTCGAATTTCATCAAATTTTGGTGCAAGTGACATAACATTTGATAATAAAATACTTGGGACGCATTCAGGTCTTGGACGCAAAGGAATAATATTGTTAATTTGAATATTCAACAGATTGCTTCGATCAACTGAGATTGATGTTTTATATCGAACTGCTCTTCTACAGGAAGGTGTAATAGGGTAAGGTGCAGTACTCTCTTATCTCTGTCGTGGTACTCGTTCAATTTCTTGTTGTATAATTGCGGGTATTAAATTCGCATCCCTTGTCAGTAAACGCCCGGCTCTTTTTGTCCTCGAATTGTTTTCAACTATAACTAGTTCAGTATTTAATAAAACAGGTTCGTCTGCTATACACTCGTAGTTTACGGTCGACATATTTCTTTTTTTGTTTTAACTTTTTTTAAATATACGCGCGTTTATTCGGTAGTCATAGTTACAGTAAAAAATCGCTACGACTTTATCTGTGACTTTTCTACAGATTTTCTTTTCTACAAATCGCAGTGTGTAAACGTACCTTAATGCATAAAACCACTGATAAAACTAACTAATCTTGATCACGGACGGTCCCGGACGGTGTTTAGTAGGACCGGATTATAGTGTGAGAACCTTGGTTGAATAATGTTGCTAAAATGGAGCAAAATGTGTTCCTTATTTTGTATTCAGACAACTGCGTACAAGCATTTGTTGTATTTAAGTTTTAGGTTACAGGTATTTTTATTTAAAGTTGGAATAAACATTTTGCTGAAAATATTTCTTGTATAGTCAAATGTTTAGAAGTCAAATGTTCTTTAGTAAAGACTAAATAAAAACCGGCATTTAGACCTTCCAAGATATTTCTAGATATTTCAAGACCCTTTCTAGACTATTTCAGACATTTCTAGACAATTCAAGCCTCTCAAGACCTTTTTAAGATCATTATAAATTACGAACCAGATGCGGTGAAAGGTCTTGAAAGGTCTTTCGAACTGTCAAATTAAGCTCACATGGGAGACCTTTTCGAGATTTTACCTTAGGTGGTCATAAGATCTTTTTAGACCTTTTGAAGACATTTTTCTAGACTAGTATGAAAATTGATGATTTGTGATACAAACTTGTCAATTTATACTAAAATATAATTATAGATGTATGACTTACCAAGAACAACTGGGCTCACGTCAATAGCCATGAGCGGCTTGGCCTCGGCCTCTGATGTCTCCAGTTTAATTCTTAAATATGGAAAGAAAAGGACACTGGTTAGAAACTTATGAACATGCAAATATAGCAGTTTCACATAAAAATGATAATTGGATACTGAATAATGCACTAATAAAATAATTATATAAAATATTATAAAATATTACAAATAAAATAAAATATCAGTCAAATCCAACGCACAGAATTTGCCAACTCTTCCGCCATTTTACCTCTGAGTAAACAAGGTACCTCACAAACGCACTATTTTAATAAAGCCAACTCGACCATTTCATAAATAATCATGTCTGCAGAATACCGTAAAGTTCCGAAAGTAACAACATTTAGCAGCCATTCATATCGGTACTTTCGGGGGGTCGGTACTTTCGGATGCTAAAAATTGGCATCTGAAGTAAATCATGACAAATATCAGACTTTTGGTTTTTTATTGTAACACAATCTCAACAAAGTATTCCGTCGGTATTTACCACGACTACATCCTTAATTGTCTCAAATTGTATCATCTGCAGTAGAAGTTCCAGTTTCTTCGTCAGTTCTCTGCGCAAATCCTTCAGTCCTTAATTGCATGCAGCTTAAGTGATTATAGCATTGGTGAATCGGCCGATGTAGAAGAATTAACAATTTCTACTCTACCTCAGATGATTCATTAGAAATGACAATTAAGACATGTAAACTTACTTATAGTAAATTTAGCAAATTGTTTATTTATAGTTTATTTAGAACAATATATAATTATAGTTTATTTATAGTTTAGTTGTTTTTCTTGAGGTTTCTGTTGTTTAACCTATAAACTTGCAAATATTAATCAGAACAATATAACTTTTCATACTAACGTTTCATAATTTACTCGAATTGTGTATAAGTCATGTTAAAGTTTAACATGAGACAATGTAATACATTTATTTCGTATCTTGTTAAGAAAACAAGTTGAATTTTGTTTCAAATCGTAATTTTCGGGGGGCGATCGCTACTTTTTCCAGATTTATTAGCAAACACTGAATTTTATCGTTACTTTCAGGGAGTCGCTACTTTCGGTGGGTCGTTACTTTCGGAACTTTACGGTATTGGCAGTAATGGCACCTCATATACCACGACATGAAAAAAACAGAAACGGAGGGTAAACCACTGAGTCAGATCGAAAGCTCAACAATAAATTGAACTTCTAAGTTTTCTTAGATTGCTGTTGTTTTTATTGTTTTAGTTGATCTTTTTTGTTTGTAATTTATTGGGTGGAATAGCTAGTATTGATTCATTTTTGTTCCTTTCTATTCTTCCTTACTGCATTTTTTTTTGTTTATTTGTTTGTTTTCTTTTTTATATATATGTCATATTATATGTTGTACAGGTACATGTTAACCTCATTTGGATTTTCTTGAGAAGTGAAGATGTATCATTGGGGGAAGAAGGTACTTTAAGGCAATCAGTTATCTCACCCTTTCTAACTGCATACTCATCATTGAGCTGACCAGGTTTCCCATCTCCCAGATCAACATCTCCATTCCACTCACCCCTTGCAGACTCCAGTAAGGCTCCCTTCAAGTCTGTGGCATCTGCTTTTATCCAGAAATGAGAGTCTGCGTGTGAAAGCACCAAATTCCTGATAGTTGCTCCCTTTATATAATGACAAATATTTGTACATGCAAATTTTATAATTATATAGATGCACAGAGTACTACAGCCGGTATATCTACATGTACTACAGAAGTTAACCAGGAGCTTTGATGAAATCTATGTACAGAGTACTTTACTGTAATAAATGATGATGAAAATATATCTACCTGAATCTCTGGCTTATCACTGTATTCAGAATGTTCTCACATACAGATGCAATACTTGTACATGCTACATTCACACGGGCTTATTTAAATTATATTATATTTCAATATTAGTGTTGATGTAAATAATAATTGTATAACTTTAATATTGATGCTATCACGTACACACATAGGGTTTTTTATGCCATCTTCAGATACTCCACTCCACATTGATCCTCTAAACAGATGGTTAAATCGATGTCCTAATTCTGACACCATTGTTGAATGCCATAACTGATAATCTCTGGGCATGCTTATCTCATAAGAAACATAACAATACATAACAAATCATTAATGTTGAAACATGGCTATACATTTATTTGTTAACAAGAATGCTTGGTGAATTGACACACGTACAGGACAAACGAATTTCACTACCCCATGCTAATCTGAACATTCTATTCCTAACCTGTTGTGTATTTTGGCAAGTAAAGAACTCTAGCTGGTACTGCATAAGTCCAAATGGCATACGGTCCATTGACCTGAACCATCAGGCCTTTGTTTGCCAACACATTGAGCATTACTTTTAAGAGATTACTTTTTTTGTTACTTTGTAGATTCCCCATTCCATTTAGAGATAGGGAAATAAATTTCAAGGGATTAGATATAATTCCTTTTCTCCTAGCAATGTTTATGAACATGTTGTCCAGCACCGCAATGATGTCATCAATTGGTAGCAAGAACATAATTATTTCGATTAGAGCACTGAGTGTCTTTCCCCCACTGTTTTTCAGTAGCTTCAAACAAAGATTCAATATTATGTCTCCAGCTTCAGTGTTGCCTTTTGCTGGAGGGGTATCATTTTGAGCAACAGAAGCAGTGGATGGGGTACTGGCACATTCATACTCATAATCAATTTCGTGTTCCAGTTCAACTACTGCCAGTGTTCCTTTTTTTGCAATACGTTGACAACCTGTGATCTAATAGCATGTGCTGGATAATAAACAAACATATAATGCCATATAAATAACCAAAATTTGAATAAATGCAATCATTGGAACAATATTTCATGCTGAACAATAAGAATTATATACAATGCGAACAAAGGTGGAATCGAACCAACCTAACCAAAGGCTCTCACCAGAATTGTTCTTGCATACATATAATATCTATATGATCTTAAAGAACATGAAATATTGCCAAGAACACGAAGCTTTATTCACTTAAAAAGCGGTATAAAAGTATAATACAATAATGAATAAGAATTACAATGCGAACAAAGGTGGAATCGAACCAACCTAAGCAAAGGATCTCACCAGAATTGTTCTTGCATACGTGTAATATCTATATGATCTTAAAGAACATGAAATATTGCGAAGAACACGAAGCTTTATTCACTTAAAAAGCGGTATAAAAGTATAATACAATAATGAATAAGAATTACAATGCGAACAAAGGTGGAATCGAACCAACCTAAGCAAAGGCTCTCACCAGAATTGTTCTTGCATACGTGTAATATCTATATGATCTTAAAGAACATGAAATATTGCCAAGAACACAAAGCTTTATTTACTTAAAAAGCGGTATAAAAGTATAATACCTGTTCTTGCAGATGCCCCACACGTCTCTTTTACGAAAAGAGAAGCTTCTTCCCAATATGGATGGTCTTTTCGCAATGATGGCCACTCGTTATCCGTCTCTTGAAGATCTTTGTGTAAGGCTATAAATTTTACAAGAGCGGTATATTCTTGCTTTGTCCAAGCACCTTGTCTCAATCTGCGTTTGGTAAGTGTTGAAATACCCAAGGCGAACCAGGGCTTTCTATGCCTCTGGTAGACTAAAGACAAAATTGTACAAATATTATGAGTTCAGTATCTAACTAAAATCAACGAGAAATAATAGATAAGCAGACAGTGTTTACCTTATCCTTTGAAGAACAATCTTGAAATAGAGATCGACGCGAATGTTCTGCATCCTTTGGAGGTGGTCGTGTCTGCTTTTCCTTGTGTGGTGTATCTCCAGTTGAAACGTGGGATCTCTTGTTGGTGTATAAATTGCTGTTCGATTCCATATTATTGTGTCAGATTACTGAGATTTCAGTGGGAAATTTCGTGAGTAAAACGTGGAGCCTTAAGGAGCCTTTTTATCAAATCAGTCCTGGTAAATATCGATCTTTACAAATACAAGAGAAAAATGTAGATTTCGCAAACTAAAACTGCCAAGCACTGTGATAATTGATTCACGGTTTTGCAACGTCATTGCGAAACAATCTTGCACGATTACAAATTGCAGCGATTTCAGCCAATAGTTTGTCCGAATTCGTAAATTTAGATTATATATTCCTAAATTATACAATTATTTACTTACTGAGCATAAATTAATCGTTCAATTTGCTTGGAGCATGTCTTCATGAGAGCAACAGCAATTGTGGTCCACGAAAACGACGCCATCTTATTATGATTGTAATTTCTTTACCGGTGCATTGTATATGTTTATACCTCCTCTGCCCTTGGATCAAGGGGAACTAAATAAATAAAATAAAATAAGGACATGATCTTTATGAATATATAAAAATACAGAACACCAAATGTTTTATTTCAGGTTAAACACATGGTTATGTTATCGGAGATTTACACCATGAGTTGGCAAACAAGAAACTAGAAATTAAATATGAGTACACTGCATTAGAGAAAACGCTCGCGTTTCAATTTTAAACTCAACGTATATCATTCATGATAACAACTATATAAAAAGTTCTCCGGCTCACAACTCATTTTCAGATATTCAAGCTTATATTTAATTTACGAACACGTTTAGACTTATAAGAGATATCTCAGAAAACAGGGCTGTGAATTTACAACAGGTTACAAAAAAGTTAAAGTTGTACAAAAGTATCAAAAAACTGTAAAATTTTAGGTCAGGTATTACAGCCATGTGACTGTGTGTAGTCACGATATAAGAAATCTCAGTCTTACTGCAGTAATAAATAATATTGATATATAATATATATGTAGAACACAGTTGTGTATTTATTGCTCAATGTTCTTTGTTATATCGTGACAGCCCCATGAGTCACTGTGCAAAAAAAAACAACAACAAAAAACAAGGGAATTAAGTGAGAAGCCAGTGTTTTTGTCCACCCTTGCTAGACAAAGACGATCAATTTAGAGAGGAATTGAAGAAAATCGTTCGTTATTGGTAATCGTTCATGGTGAGATAGCACAAGCTTTCATGTCCGAAATATTAAAATGTCAGACGATGGGAGTACATATAGGCAGTTACATTCCTGTCAGGGACTCAGAATCATTTTTCAGAGGATACGAGCTTGACGATCATGCATGTATCGTTTAAATAAATTAAATTGTACAATCATCATTTACCGGCAGGTTTGTTTCGAGACGGGTTTATGTTTTGGTTTCAACAATATATTTGAGGCGAAAGAAAACGGGTGGGCGGCGAGCGAGCGAAAACCTGCGCTCGAGAAAATGGGGAGGGGAGAGGCAGACTTGTTTCCCTTGCAGCGTGCCAAATTCACCGGTTGATTTTTCAACCTATGCTCGTTCGGAAATAACAGATTATTATTGACATCACGTGAAAGTCAATGAGCTGGTGATTATAGTGAAGAGCATAGAGCGAAGGAGAATACCCCAAAATGCGATCAATAAAAGATGCTATTCTTTACGGAGCCAATAAATGTGGTTATAGCATGGTAAGGGATCAACAGAGGTAAGTTGCCAAGTCATATCTCTCCGGGCGTGATGTTTTCATGTCTGCCCCAATGGGATCTGGTTAAAGTTTTACCTTTGAAATTGCAACTTACGCCAAGCGAGCAAAACACAATAGTGGAAGAAGCTCGATCTGTCTGTCTTGTGGTAGTTCCACTTGTCGCGTTGATGAATGATCAAGTCGCTTCCCTAACTTCGCGAGCATTATCAGCTGCATGCGTTGGCAGTGATTGCAGCCCATATCAGATGAGAAATATATCGGACAGCAACATAAAACTTATATTTGGAACTCCCAAAGCACTTCTCAACAGCCATCGTGGGATCTTCCGTGGTGCTCTTAAGAAGAATTTGAAGGCTGTCTTTATTGACGAAAGTCATTGTATTGCGAAATGGTAAGTCATAAATATGTTTTAAAATAAAGAGTTTTTATCATGAATATATAGTGTTTTTAAATTCGAGAATGGACGGTATATATATATATTTATATTATGAAAGGATTTATGGTGAAGGAAAATTTCGAGTGTTGGAATACATACATTTTAAGACCAAACCGGGACCAGTTGCGAAAAATTCAACTTCAAGGCCTTCCGGCTGGAATTGAACCCGCGACCCTGCGATGCTAGTGCAGTGCTCTTACCACTGAGCTACAGAAGCCATTGCCGAGAGCCTAGTCACGAGTTCTGTATATATGGTGGTAATGGCGGGATAAGATTCTGGGTATATTATAGGTAATATTTGGCATTTCACTCGATCAAACTACATGTTGAAAGGATTTATGGTGAAGGAAAATTTCGGGTTTTGGAATACATACATTTTAAGACCAAACCGGGACCAGTTGCGAAAAATGCAACTTCAAGGCCTTCCGGCTGGAATTGAACCCGCGACCCTGCGATGCTAGTGCAGTGCTCTGACCACTGAGCTACGGAAGCCGTTGCCGAGAGCCTAGTCACGAGTTCCAGTTCCGGCATTACCACCATATATACACAACTCGTGACTAGGCTCTCGGCAACGGCTTCCGTAGCTCAGTGGTCAGAGCACTGCACTAGAATTGCAGGGTCGCGGGTTCAATTCCAGCCGGAAGGCCTTGAAGTTGCATTTTTCGCAACTGGTCCCGGTTTGGTCTTAAAATGTATGTATTCCAACACTCGAAATTTTCCTTCACCATAAATCCTTTCAACATGTAGTTTGATCGAGTGAAATGCCAAATATTACCTATTTTTATATTACACATGTTTATATATTATATATGTTTATTGTTAATGAACGTTATATTGAAAAGATTATGGACGTTTGGGTGAAATTCGCTCACTGGTAAACCGTGATGTCCCTTTTATTTCTTTGACTGCCACAGCAACACAAAATGTCAGGAAAACCATTTTGGATGATTTGACCATGAGAGACTGTGTTAAGATTATTGGTGATCCCAACAAGCCAAATACTCGTTATGCTGTTGTTGATATAGACCATACTGATCTTTATGGATCATTTGGCCATATTATTAATGATATACGTGAAAATAATATAAAAGCATCAAAAGTGTTAGTATTTTGTCGCAGAAAGGAACATGTTAAGGAACTATATGAACTATTTAGTGAACATTTGGGTACACATGCTTATTACCGACTATCTGGCCAAGAACCATCTGATGACAGAACACGAATGTTTGCAATGTACCACAAAAAAACTCACAAACTGGTGAAGTCAACAATAGAGAAGGAATTTTGTAAAGAAGATGGTACAGTCAGGGTGGTGTTTTGTACCATTGCATTTGGAATGGGTGTCATGGGACCATGCCGTGTCAAATTACTCTACTATATATATAAAAGTAGGGTTTAGAGAATGGATTTTTGAATATTGCTGTTAGAATATATACTACAATAGATCATGCTACTATTGATTATTTACATAAAATTTATTGGGCTCAACCTTTAGTAGTGCTCAATATTTAATTCTACACTTAATTATGTGGCATTTTGTCCCCCGGTCCGGAATCCTATGGAATAAAGCATTCTGAATGGCTATTAAATATCATACATTCATACTATTCGAACACAGACATTCGATTAATATTTCAAATACTTCTACTTTCGAATTCATTTATTTTGGGGGGCGAAAAGCTATTGGGGGGTACCCCCCCCCCCCCCCCCCGCTTCCTACGCCCCTGATTTAGATTACGAAATCGATGCAATGTTTCCCATTGCCTCGAAATACAGGTTGAAGCCCTAACACAATTTGTCACTGAATTCATGTCTCTATTTAGGACTCAAGATGATGAAGGGGATCTCCGATTGAAATTACTTTCCTTGAAAGATATCTGGGACTCTAATCAGCATTTTTTTTGTTGTCTCAGCAGAAAGAACATGTACATTATGCAATAATTAACAAAGGACACTACCGATTAACGCTGCAGTTTAACCTTTGACATATAACAAACAAGTGGTTCAAGATGAGTGTTAAACAGCGAGAAACCCATTTCAAAAAATGTCATTGCAAGAAGATATCAAAAGTGGCAGATGACGAAAATACCCACAATACCGATGCAATTGTGTGTCCTGGCCAACAACCTTCCCAAAAGATCCAACTCTATCGACATTGAAAATGCCGTTGTGAGATCAGTAGCAACTCCTGTTTTGAAGTCCATATTTCAAAAGGCAGAGAAACTGTTGAATAGCAAAGGCTCGGTTGTCAGAAGGTCCTGTTGCATTTGTCATATAAAACGAAACCTCCAAAAGGCCGCACAACGTCTTACTATCGAAAAGTGGAAAAGCTACCTGTGAAGCTTGTTCAGGGTGGAAAGCATCCAAGATATGCGCACATGCGGTGGTTGCAGCAGAGAAAACTGGTACCATATCCAAGCACATCAAGTGGCTGTGAGAGAAAGGTCCTACCTGCATGAATGGCACAAGTCTCGTCATGTTTGATAGTAACAATGGGGCTGGCAAAAAGGGTGGGAAAAGGCATCTACAGCCAGGGGAAAGGGTGGTTAGAACAGCTAATCAACTACCAGCAACAATGAGGATTGATGGGCCATTCATATCAGCGATTCTGTCATATTCGGGTCTTTGTGTACCCAGTGTATCAACACTTTCCCAAGCTTCGTCTTCAGTACTTCGAGTGATTGGAGCTGTATCTGCACTGAATATAGCAATGGGGACTTTTGTCATGCAATTATTGCAGTCTTGTCCTCAATTGGTGCGATCTTGCTATGGTTGTTCCAAAACCTTAAAGCCCACAGGCATTATTGCCAGTCCACCATATGATATTTTGCTCATTGTTTGGACGATGAACAGGGACTATCAGCCATCTTCTAATAATAAAATTCTGTTCAAAGAAGGAAATGTTTATTTTCACATCAATGCGAATTGCATCAAAATGAAGCAATCTTATTTTGATCCTTGTACAACAGGTATCAAGTTTGCTAGCACAATATTTAAAACCAGAGCGCCAACAACTTTTAAGAGAATTTAGTTTGCAACTTTAAGTTCAGTTGATATCATTAGCATTATTTTTTAGAACAATAGTATTACTGTTTTGTTGTTTTTATCTAAACGTGTATGTTTCATTCATCTTTTATGACCTTTACACGATAGGGAAACGGTTCCAATAAAAAGCAACAGTTACAACAATTTCTTCCATGTATCGGTCCTTTTCTATCTGTTCCAATTTAGGACCATTTGAAACCATCATATTATTTTTATCGAAGCCATTCTATGTTTTTACCCTTGTGTAACAAAAAACATTTCAGTTGTCTATATTTAATCGGTATAGAGCTTAGGCCAAACAAATAGTTTTCTCCTTCTGGTCAACTCCAAAGTTGATGTGGTGATGTGTTTCTTTTTCTAAATATTCCTATAATATTTATTCAGGATACCCACATCGCCGAAGTGTTTTTCAGTGAGGTCCTGTAATACATCACAAGATTACGTTACGTTATGTTAAGTTACCTTACATTACTATTATAAATTGTACAATATGCTCTCACATACACTTGAAACTAATTAAATTGGTGTTTTTTCAGTTCATTTTTAGTGCAAAGTTTTTAAAACTTTGCAGTATTGTGATGAGTGGCGAAAATTCACACGATATATAATATATATATATATAGAGTGAGCGAGTGACCGTGTTAACATCCGGGGGGTGGCAACATTATTATTTCGTGGTGTTTTGACTTCAATTTACTTTAAATATGTCTCGAATATATAAGATGAGTCCCCCGGTTTTATGTTAACATGCTACTGCGCACGCGCGAGCTGAAATTTCGATTTATCGAAATGGCCGACCCAAGGAGCGATATATTCTTCTCAAAACAGGGATTTTGTGGACTTACAGTATTAAATATGATGTAGGATAAAGGACTGGTTGTCTGTTAGGGGAAGACGAGCCTGGATATAAAATAAAGGTCTGATATTCAGGATATTTCTATCACGTTGTGTCATGATTCAGCATTTCAACCGTCCCGACAGCCGACAGGTAAGCGTAGCGGTCTCTGCCTTTTTATAATGGAACACAATGGATACAGAATAACCTGCGAGATTATTTTGTTAGAAATTAGACTCCTGCACTTTTGTAAAGCGGTCTGTAGTTTCGGTATTTACTTCGTGTTTATATTTAAGTATGACAGCATTTGATTATTTGAAATTTTTATTGTATAATTTCTTGGGCTTAATAGAATTTTAGAAATACAATTGTAGATATGTTTTGGGTATTGAGCTGTTCAGCACTAATACGAGTACCGCACTAATACGAGTACCGTACTAATACGAGTACCGTGTTACTTTGTTTTGTATTGTTGCGACTATTATGTTTTTGGGGCTGTTGTGCACATACTGTAAACACAGTGTTATACTGTAATAGATTGATTCATTTCTGTTGTTGAAACATAATTTTGTTCCTTGGCCATTTATTGGCTGTATAATTGTAGCCTTGGAGAAATTTGGTGCTGTTCCAATAATATGAATTGACAAAATTAAGAGCATTTGAAACTGCCTGAATAATTATATTAGCCCATGTTCCTTCACTAGAGATATTAATTTTTGTGATGTAAATTATCAGGCTATCAATGTTAACCCAGGGTGGGGGAACACTGATGGGATATTGACTGATTGACTTTTTCTGAGACAGGGAATTTTTTTTTTTTAAAGATCGAGGGATGAGATTTTTAACACGTAAACAATAATTTTAATATTAACTACTTAATGACCAAGACTGAGGTCTTTATGGTAAAATATCTAACCGAGATCTTGCTGTATTGGCCGAGCAATAGTGGCCAAGGTTTGGTATTTTACTGTAAAGACCAAACAGCCGAGGTTATTGAGTAGTCCATTATATGGCACTTTTTATTACAAAATCAACCTTGTATTTCTTGTTCTTTGTACGTCGCTTAATTTAACGTCATCAAAACACTGGACTAGCATTATTTTCTGTTGTTTCTTTCTTGTCTGGATACTAAAATGTACTTTTATAATATTTGTTGTTCATCGTCATTTAATTTATTTTCATAATTTTGCAGCAATATTTCTTGTTAGGATGTTGTGTTTATTCCCAATAATCATAGTGCATTGGCCCGTGAAATTTTATCCATAGACATAGTTGTCATAATTTTCTGTCCAACTTATCACCTTTATCAACCTGCAGCTTTATAAGCAAGCAATCTTTAATCCTGCATAGCATTAAACTTAATTTGTGTCATGCGTTATGCTACAAGTGTTTTATTTAATATATATGATACATAATTCTATAAAACTTTGCACTGTCCTTGGGACCTAGTTAAATATTGTTAGCGAGTTTGTGCTTCTTATTTTATTGTCAAAGTTATTAAAATCCACTGATGCGTGATAAATCAGTTTTTGTTTCCCCAGTTTGTGTTAACTTTAGGTAGATGTAGGTTGTTGTTGCTCCTTCTAAAATATTTATGAATGTTATTTCTAATTAGTTCAAAGTCCAAATATATTAAACCGTTAATACATTTAAATATATATGGTGTCCAGTTGATCGTTTTTAAGGCTTCAGTTGAGGAGGAGAGTGGTGTAGCATCATCTACGTTTCCATCACTGTGGAAATCCGGAAGAGTAACTGCTATCTTCAAATCTGGCGAACGATGCAATCCTAGTAATTAACGTTGTATTACAACCTTGCATGTTATATCAAAAATATTTGAGTCTGATTCACAACCAACTGTACGGTGCGCGGACGTTTTGCCGACAGGACATTTCACTGACATTTCAAGTATTTGACAAAACGTCTTGAAATAACTATGAACGTGGCACATTTATTGTATCTTTCACACATATTTACAGGTTATGTGCAATAGCACGTATATAGTATTGGTAACTTTCACGCATGGTTATGTGCAATAGCACGTATATAGTCCAAATCCCTCACAATCGCTTAGAGTCTTAGTTCAGCGTTTGGTAAATTTTGTTTGGTGGGCCGAAGGAGATTCCAGCAGAGATTTGCTCCAATAAAAGTTCGTTATTGGCTTGCTCCTTCCTCATTTTTGTCACAAGTCTGCAGATAGTGGGGTGGGTGACGCCAACCAACCTTCTATGGCATAGAGAAAACATCTCTAAATCTACTTCGATCTTATCTGACTGATAGAACTCAAATGTGTTCTATTAATGGTGAATTGTCTAGTCCAAGGACTGTGAAGTGCAGAATTCCCCAAGGTTCAATTATGGGGCCACTTTTTTTCTTAATTTATATAAACGATTTGCCCAATTGTTTAGAACACTCATCAACAAGAATGTTTGCCGATGATACAACTTTAACCGCATCTGCTAAGTCAATCAGTGAAGCTGAAGTGGTCCTTAATGTTGACCTTGGAAATATTAAGGAGTGGCTCTCTGCAAACAAGCTGAGTCTTAATCTTGTCAAAACTGAATATTTATTAATTGGATCAAGATATAATATAAATAGCTTACTAGAAGAGCCTAAAATTTTTGTGGGTGATGTACCTATCACCAGGGTGAGGGTCACGAAAGTACTTGGAGTTCATATAGATTAATTCTTATTGTGGGATAAACATATAGATAATACATCAAAGAAAATTTCATCAGGAATTGGTGCGATTAAAAGGTTAAAACCTTACGTAGATCGTGAAACACTAAAATCCGTCTATAATGCCCTTGTATTACCACATTTCGATTATTGTTGCGAAGTGTGGGATTCTATCGGAATTACACTTTCAGATCGTCTACAAAAATTACAAAATAGAGCTGCTGGGTGATTATGGGTCGTAAAAACATACATGGTCTCCGAAATTGCGTGTTTTGTCGGGTTATACGGTGAATGAAGATTTGTGTTCAAAAAGATCGTGAAAAGGCAGTGAAAATGTCAAGTTCGTAAATCAAGTTTTATACGTGGCATCAAAACTAAAGGTCAACCCGTTTTCGGTTATCAGTTACAAAGATAGTTTTGCAAACATGTCCAAGTATGTTATTCAGACTTTTATTTGATATATCGCATGATTTTCTAGAGTTAGTAGTTAAAAAGATATCGTCGTCTGAATATCTAAAATATTTACTCGGAGTTTGTCAATCCAATCCAAGCGTCGTCGCTTTTTTCAACCTGTTAGCTATCAGTTACAAAAATATTTTTGTAGGTATATCACAGGCTGTTCAAGCTTTCATTAGATCTTAGAGTTAGTACTTCAAAATATATCGTGGTCGGAACATTTCACTTTTGGCATGGCGTCATGGCGACTCAAAACAAAAACGTTAGCCTGTAAATCAGACATCACGAAATCACTCTTTGAAGGGCTTTCGCTCGAAATTGTATAGTCCTCTTACACACGATTTCTTACATGTATTTCTAACACTACCTAGTGCCTACACAGTACGCACAACAACATTTTTATCGTACTCTTCAATAAAACAACCATATACATGTTAGTCATGTTAACAATTTGTTTATATTGTCAGTTGTAAGTGTTGTACTGTATAATATATACATTTTGAAATACTTAACAGAGAGATTTATGCTATATACTGTAATGCTTGTTTATGCTACAAAATCGTAGGCCAAGCCAAGTTGTATAAACCCCAGTATAGTCTGCATGTTTTTGCACCCTAAACTACATGTACTGTATGCTAATTCGAATTTTTAAATTCGTTTAAATAAGTTCCATGATAGATACAAACTTTAAACTTGTACTACGATTGTGATTTTTCGTTGGCTTTCTAATGGTACTGTACTATACTTGTCAGTATTAATATATACACTGCTGCAGTGATATATATGAGACAGATACATGGATGATTGTTATGCAAGCTCATATTCTCAGAAAAATTATTCTTAGTCCCAGACAGGAATTGAACCTGTAACTTTCTGATTGCTGGTGATACCCTCCTTGAGCTCCCCGAGACTCAGATGGAGAGTGAAGGTTACAATGATGTACTGATTCGATTGAAACATGTATACTTCCTATGTGCATATATAATACTGATATATAGTGACTGCCGCATAGGCAGTATATATATATCATTCAAATCAGTACATCATTGTAACCTTCTCTCTCCATCTGACTCTTGATGCCTCAATGGTTAGAGGCAGTCACTGGCAATCAGAAGGTTATAATTGTTTCACACGGGAATAGTTTTTCTGAGGATATGAGGTTAATCATAGTTAATAGCTTAATTCACGACGTCCATGTATTGTATACTGATATGTATTCCAGAAATAATCTTTGTTTACTCCATCCATTACAGAGCATGTTAGGACTATAGTAGATGGCCTACTGCGCCACAACTTATTGTATCTGTTAATAAGCTTGGACTTCTACAGCAGTAGACTTCCCCACTATTATGTTGCTGCACCCAAAAATTAAAAAACGATTGGGCTTCATGTATTTAGTTTGATGTTCTATGAAACAATTGTAATGAAACAACTTTCGCTGGGACTCGTCTCGTATAATATTAATTACTCTTGGGACTGTATACTATTTTACTCTTCGTATATTACATGATTTTTTACTCCGAATATTATCTCCGATCTCAGACTCTCAAAACATATAATGTCAACAACTATATAACTGTCAATCAGTCAGACTACACCGCAACCGGATGTCTACGACGGCTTACGTCATGCACAAACTAATATAAGTTTATTTACACTCCCCCCTTGATCAGTGCAGTCTATATTACAAAAAGGTTAATCTTGTTCTAAGTACTGATCAACTAACTGTCTTCTAAGATTTCCTACAACCGAGGCTGTTCGAATAGATCTTCTCGTAGGAATCTCCTCACTGGTTTCTGTAACTTGATCGGTGAAACTTCAGGGGAATGTCTTACTTCCAAAGGAAACCGCTTCTGGATTGGTCTTTGAAGTTTAGATGGCACTTCTCACCTTCCCATCGCCTCCAACCAATAACTTTTCCACCTTTCCCAATTTCCATTTTGCTTTTGGCAGGATCTTCTCAGGATGTACAGTAACAATGTCTCCTAATTCAATTGAAGGAATACTTGTTTTACGAGTGGCAAGATTATGATGCTCTCTCAAGTCTAGCAAATATTCAGTTTGCCACCGTTTCCAGAAGTGATTGAGCAGCTTTGATAGGTATCTTTCTCTTCGGGTCAGGGTCTCGTGACTTGATTCTTCGGGGTCTGGATCCACAACTGGCTCTGGAATTGATAACACACGTCTACCCATTAGAAGATGCGATGGCGTGAGAGATTCTTCAACTTCTTCAGCATCGAGGTAGGTTAAAGGACGGGAATTAAGAATCACTTCGATCTCTACAATCACTGTGAGAAGCTCTTCATAAGACAATTTTGACCTTCCCAGAATTTTCTTGAGACATCTCTTCGTGCACTTGATCATTCTCTCAAAAAAACCACCCCACCATGGGGCACGCACCAAGTTAAAACTCCAAGATATTCTTTTCTGTGTTAGAAAACTCTGTACCTCTGATAGGTCGAATAATCTTCTTAATTTCTTGGAAGCTGCTTTAAACGTCTTTGCATTGTCGCTAATGACTCTTCTTGGGGTACCACGTCAGCTTGTGAATCTTCGAAAGCAACGAATAAATGTAGGAGCTGATAAGTCTGGTACTAAATCTAAGTGAACCGCTCTTGAGCTGGCACAGGTGAACAATGCTAAGTAGACCTTTTGGCTCGTTCCAGTGTCTGTTGTCTTGGACTCTGATCTGATAAATAACGGGCCAGCAAAATCCACACCTGTACTCATAAATGCTGGATCATCTGCGACTCTAAAAGAAGGTAATGGAGCTGGGACCATGGCGGAATACGCTCTACCCTCGAAACGCCGGCACGTTGAACATTTGTAGATGGCTTTCTTAACAACTTGTCTTCCCTTAATCACCCAGAATCGCGATCTCAGTTCAGCTAAAGTCTCCTTCACGCCATTATGACCGACTCTCTTATGGCAATCTTCCATTACTAAAGATGTAAGATGATGACTACTGGGAATCAAGGCTGGAAATCTTGCTTGAAGAGAAATCTTCGCATTTCCGATACGTCCTTTCGATCGTAGAATTCCATGGCCGTCTTCGTAAAGTCCAAGCTGGGCTTTCCATTGGTCAAACTTCGGGTTTGTTCGCATTTGTCGTTGGGCAGATCTCAACCAAGCACGTTCAGCCTCTTCTACTTCCTCTGTGGTTAACGGACCTTTCACCATTCTCGTTGATTTCTTTTGACTCTGGAGGTTCCACAGAAATCTTGACACATATGCGGTGACTCTTTGCAGCCTGTGTAGGTCACTGAAATTTTCGGCATTCACGATTTTCGTTATGTCTGACACAGTCTCTTCTGCACCACTTAGCATTACTTCAATTTCATCTGCTTTCTGCTGACGTAAAGACGATATCTTCATCTCTTCATTTACTTCTGGTGTTGGATCGGTTGGTGTTTTCTGGCTTGGCCACTCTTGCGGCGATAACTTTAACCACTCTGGACCCTTCCACCACTCCTCCTTACTGACTAATTTCGAAGCTAATGTTCCTCTAGAGGCAACATCGGCCATATTCTCTTCAGACGGACAATGCAACCAAGATGACGAAGGAACCAGTTTCCGTATCTCCGATACACGATGCTGTACAAATGTTTCCACTCCTTATCTTGTCGAATCCAGTAAAGCACTGTTAAGGAATCTAACCAACAGTAAATTTTGTCAATCTTCACTACCGGTACTTAAAGCTTCTTCCGTCATTTTGATCAACCTTGCCAGGATCATTGCAGATAATAGTTCCAATCTCGGAATACTCTGTTTGGCAATTGGTGCTACTCGTGTTTTGGAGGAGGTTAACTGGACTCGAACTTCTTGGTTGGTTATGATTCTCATGTAGACCACGGCAGCATAGGCTGAATTACTAGCATCTCCAAATCCATGTAGTTGGACCGATGTTATCTTGCCTGAAATATCACTTAGGTAGCATCTTGGAATCTTGATTTCGCGAACTGCTTGAAGATCCGCGAGCCACGACTGAACTTTCATTCTCATCTGATTATCTAGTTGGTCATCCCAGTCCAGTTTGTCTACGCAAAGCTGTTGGAACAGCAACTTCATTGGTAATAACACAGGTGCAATCACTCCCAGTGGGTCGTATATTTTGGCAGTAATTCTTAGTAGCGATCGTTTGGTAAGTGGTTTTACTTGTAACGTAACTTCTCTGGCTACCCAAGTCCAAAATCAGCCGAACCTTGCACAAATTTCCAGGTTCCAATGGATTTGAGGCCAACACAGTGGCCGTTTGCAGAAGGATACTTGATCTTGCTTCCGAATAAAGGTTGAATGACGATTGAATCTCAGTTGTACCAAGCTCTGGTGACAGGAATCTTGGTTGAGTGGTGATTCCCTGGGATAATGGTGACTGGAATCTCGGTTGACTGGTGGTTCCCTGGGATAATGGTGACTGGAATCTTGGTAGAGCCGTTGCACCTTGAATCGATGGTGCTTGAAATCTCGGTACAAAACCTGTTTGAAACACTGATGGCTGGAAGATCGGTATCAGATTGGGATTGTTGGCACTCTCATTATTGGAAAAATTTGCAAAATTAGTGGTGGTTGCAGTAGGTTGCTGGATACGCGAGTGATCTGCTCCACAAATACTGGTATGATGTCTCCTTCCACACTTGGCACACTTCATACTTGAGGCACAATCACGGGCAATGTGGTTTCTTCTTAAACAAATAAAGCAATGTCCATTCTTGCTTAAAAACTGCTTTCTCGCTAGAGGATCTGAAATGACTGGACAAGTCACAGAAACGTGCCTTTGTCGACAGTAACTGCAACTTACAGACCATTCTTCTGAGGCCATGAACGCTGCGCCCGAGAAAGGATCATGATACCGTATACCCGATTTAGATCCCTTGTTCGGTGGGTCATACTTTCGGGTTTCAATGCTGGAATTCCTATTGACCACCACGTTACATCTTTCCCTCGCTTCTAATTCTTCTTTGAAAGATGTCAACAGCGAATCAAACTTCCACGAATTCTTATCAAATTGTCGGCTAACAATGATTTGTAGTTCCTATGGCATTTTTGACAAAATAACTGGAACTAAAAACGATCCATATTGTTCTGAGGTGACCTTCATCGCCTCTAAACTGCGCACGTGAGATTCTATTTTGTCGTAAAGATTTCGGATCTTCTTAGTGTCATTAACGTCAGTAACTTCCTGAAGTTTAAGCAGTTTATCCATATGACTTCAAATGATCATTTGCGGGTTAGCAAAGCGTTCCTTTAAAAGTTGAACCGCGGCAGTATAATTCAACGCGGTCAATGAAAAACCCGAGATCGAAGATAATGCTCTCCCCTCTAACTGACCTTTCAAATAATTAAATTTATCGACGGCAGATAACTGGGGATTCTTGTCAACAGCCGTTTCGAAACTATCCCAGAATGGCATCCACGTTGACGGCTCGCCATTAAATCTTTGCAACGATAATTTAGGTAGTTTGCAACTAACCTTTGTTTTTGACATCTCAGCGACAGCCATTGTTGTTGGCAAAGCCTCACTTGGCGAGTGTTCGGAAGAAATATTTAGTTGCAAAACTGCGTCGATTTTCATAATTCTTCGTAGTTTCTATAACTTCTTTGAATTCCCCGGCTTCGAATATCTCCTTTTCAATCTCCTCTTCATCGTCAAGTGATGATACGACTTCTGCGTCGAAGTCTTCTAATGTTTTGAGCCTTCCGCTCAAAGAACTCTTATTTAGTTTCAGTTTGGTCAGGTCCTCTTCAGTTGATGAACTATCTATCAAAGTTTCTAGTCTTTCCGTCGCGTCAGATAGGATCTTCTTCGCGAATAATCTGTGGCCATTTCTTATCTTCTTCTTTCTCGCGAGGCTCACTGTAGACATGTTGATATTTGTTGAACATCGAATGAATAAATCCCGTTCAGCTCGACACGAAACTATTCATCCGGCTCTCAAGGACCATTGTAATGAAACAACTTTCGCTGGGACTCGTCTCGTATAATATAATATTGGGATCTTGGGACTGTATTTTACTCTTCGTATATACGTCTTACATAATTTTTTACTCCGATTTCAGACTCTCAAAACATATAATGTCAACAACTATATAACTGTCAATCAGTCAGACTACACCGCAACCGGATGTCTACGACGGCTTACGTCATGCACAAATTAATATAAGTTCCAAAACTCAATATAAGTTTCTTTACACCAGAGACTACGTCACCACGTACAACATAAAAGAGAAACAAACGAAGAAGGCATTATGAAAGGACTTATATAGAAGGCTTCAGCTGAAAAATGACTGCTTTTGTAAGGCAAGCAACAAATGTTCTTATTAATGTATATATGTTGAGCATTGAACTATCCATATGTTTTTTTGTAAATAGTCCATTCCATTTAATGGTTTTAAATTATAGTAGTTATAGAAATTCACATTTATAGCTACTGTTTCAGAAGCATAATAAAGGAGCTTCACCAACTATTGCATAAGATAAAACAATCGGCTGACGTTTCATATAAGTATCCCGATTTTAAAACATAGTTGATGCGTAGCGAGCGAGCGCGCGAGCAGCAGACCTAATTTGTGCGGTGGGGCTTGATTTCTCAATTTTTCTAAACGCAAGGAATTGTGGTTATGCGCAGTAAATGCGCAGTTTAGTTAAATGCGTTCGGCAGTCGGCACGTGAAGCTCAAGATTTGGCTGTTTACTGTAATTTTGCTGAAGAAAATATCTGATTTATTCTCTTGAAAGGTAACCTTTTGTTGAGTGTATTCACTTCACTGTTTTCTTGCTGTTTATATTCGCCTTCCGTACACTTGTCTCATTGTTTTTGGTGTTTATTATATTATGTATTTAAGCTGTCGATATTTCTCTCAAGTTTTGGCTGCTGCTGTTTTGCTCGGAAGATTTATTCTGTTGAAAGGTGTTGATTGTATTCACTTCATTGTTTTCTTGCTGTTTATATTCGCCTTCCGTACACTTATATTCGCCTTCCGTACACTTGTCTCATTGTTTTCTGGTGTTTATATTTGCATTTAAGCTGTCGATATTTCTCTCAAGTTTGGCTGCTGCTGTTTTGCTCGGAAGATTTATTCTCTTGAAAGGTAACCTCACTTCATTGTTTTCTTGCTGTTTATATTCGCCTTCGGTACACTTGTGCCATTGTTTTTTTGCTGTTTATATTTGCATTTCGTGTTGTTATATTGGGTCCTACTAAACACCGTCCGCGAACGTCCCGGACGTCCGTGGCTGTCAGTGAAGTTATTTTAACCGCCCGTGGCCAATACTGTTCTAGTTTAGCTGTTTACTTATCTTTACTGACTTAGTTTTCTGCTAAATACGACATATACTTCACTTTTACGCCATTCGTAAACATGAAATGAAACGCCATTTTGTCCCCTCCCCGGAGGCATGGGGGCCAGTGTGCTAATCCCGGCCGGCGTTTATGGCCATAGAGATTATAAATAATATTATTTTTTATCTCTGTTTATGTCAGTGTATGTAAAACTTTATTATTTTAAACATGCAGGCCTCATGCTCATCAGCAAAAGCTGGTTTCCACACTAAATATAAATACAAATATAAAGAACAAAAAAAAAATGGTAAACTACATTTTTATAACATTTATTAAAATGTCCCCTGTAACCGAATAGTCGTGACTGTTAACTCTCATGCACAGAGGTGGAAAAAGTTTTTTTCTGGGAACTAGGCTCCCAGGATCAATAATGTCCTTAATTCGCATGCAGCTATCATTTCTGAGTTCTAGCGCATTTCACGCGCTTTTGCTGTCCAGGTTTTTTTGCCGCATGTTGCGTTTTTGGTATGACCAGTTGTCCATCTGTTGACTTGACAATCTTTTGTTTTTTCGGCGCACCTTTCAGAAACTTCTGGAACATGGTTTCCTTTTCCTTCGTGGATTTCGTTGCCAGTTGGCTTGGCTGATTTTGAACTTGGCCATCCATGGAGCAACTTCATAATTCCCCATCCCGTAAAGCGCACATCGGCGTAATGTAATTGAACAATTTTAAAAATCTTCTCCACCAAATCAGGGATTTTTTGAACTTTCCAATCACAAGAAAGTTTCAAAATATGGTTCATGCTTTCGCACGAATTGTTTTTCCAGTTGATTGGAACGGATTTGTTTTGCTTGGTTGGAAGGAAGACGAATTCTAACAGCGTTTTTAATAGTTTATCGAAATACGGAAGGAATTTTGGCAAACTACCAGAATATTTTTCCTGTAGCTCGAAACCTGTCAATTGAAATTCATATTCATCTTCTGAAGCCAAAAGACCGTTTTGCCCAAAAATATCGCGTGTTACCTCTTTGACTCCACGGTTCTTGACGGAATAGCCGGGGTGTTTCGCAAGAAGATCTTCTCAAGTTTAACAGCACTTTCTAGCATCCCAACACAGGTTGCGCTTGTCAACCGTTGTAGTGCGTTTTCATAATCAAAAACACCTGCACCAGCGTGAGTACAAGTCGAACACAGATAATCTTCCGTGAGGTCTTGTAATGCCTTTAAATCGCTCACAGACAAGTTGTCGCATTGAGCATGGTGCCACATTTTGCATCCTTCGCAGAAAATGGACTCATCATTGCACTGAAGGCTGCAAGTACCACACGGCCACTTGCGCTTAATCTGACGTGTAGATTTTCTAACCATTTTGAAAAACGTTAAGAGAACCGAAGAAAACTGCGAGCAAAGAGCTTAGATGTGACAGCACACGAGGTCTGGTCAATTTGATAAGGGTCTTTGAGAAGGCTCTATCACTATATTTGGATACTATTGTCTATTTAATTGAAAGCTGTGAGGTCATTACAATGCCGTTCAGATTCACTGATTACCTGTGACTCATCGATCGGAAGCATCTATTGTCCAACGAACAATGTGCTGAAACCTATTGTGAGAGTAACTTTTGTGCAAACAAAAGGATTTTTTTTTCAATATGTCTTTATTTTAGCTAGTCATCCCGCTTACGCGGTGATGACGTAAATCAGCTGTTATTTCTAAAATAAAACATGTTATGTTTGGGTAATGTTTTAAATATGAGGAATTTTTATATGGAAATCGAGCCTCCCATTTCGATGATTTAGTTAGCAGACGTAGCACTTGATAAGTTGTCTGCCGAAATGCATCGTGCTCTTTTCTTTCAAGCTTATTATTTTCTCAGGTCTTTAAACAGTTCTTTTAAGAACTCATCTCTTTTTCGCGATCTTTACTCCAACATTACGCCATTCTTAGATTATTGGTAAATGTGTTTATATATAAGCAGTTTCAGAACGTCATTCGGCATAATTTTACATGCACCTCCTCCAACATCATTTACTGCATTTCTTGCAGTAAATGTTGTAAACTTTACATCGGTGAAACGGGCCAACGTCTATCTGACAGATTTGCCGAACACCTTTTATGGCCATAAACGCCGGCCGGGATTAGCACACTGGCCCCCATGCCTCCGGGGAGGGGACAAAATGGCGTTTCATTTCATGTTTACGAATGGCGTAAAAGTGAAGTATATGTCGTATTTAGTAGAAAACTAAGTCAGTAAAGATAAGTAAACAGCTAAACTAGAACAGTATTGGCCACGGGCGGTTAAAATAACTTCACGGACGTCCGCAGACGTTCGCGGACGGTGTTTAGTAGGACCGGTTATATTAAACAATTATTGAATGAGGTCGAGTAGGATATGAGGAAATATTAAGGCCTCGGTTTGTGTTATCTGCCTCAGCCTTGTTTTCTTGCTGTTTATATTAGCCTTCCGTACACTTATATTCGCCTTCCGTACACTTGTCTCATTGTTTTCTGGTGTTTATATTTGCATTTAAGCTGTCGATATTTCTCTCAAGTTTGGCTGCCGCTGTTTTGCTCGGAAGATTTATTCTCTTGAAAGGTAACCTTTTGTTGATTGTATTCACTTCATTGTTTTCTTGCTGTTTATATTCGCCTTCGGTACACTTGTGCCATTGTTTTTTTGCTGTTTATATTTGCATTTCGTTTCCCAACATTTGGCATACCGTAAACCTCCGATTATATAAAGCCCCCCCAAATATTTATAAGCCCCCTGTTTATAAGCCCATCACATTACTAACGTGCACACCATTCCAAATATAAGCCTCCCAATATAAGCCCCCGTGTATAAGCCAACTATACAACTATATAATACACTTGAATGTTTGTCCTGATGGTGAGCGTGTTACATTGTTTTTCAATGTACCACGAAATTACGTCAAACGTGGTATAATTTTTTTCAACTCCAAATTTGGGCAGCTACCGAGCGGATATGACAATTTCACCGACAGCTCTTAGCCAATTAAAACTCTTGAATTGTTTGCAATAAATAATAAAATACTTTACTGTATATGCTATTTAGCTGTCTTTTGTCGCAGTTGAGCCTCGAGGTCCCAAACGTAGTATACTTTAAAGGTAAACCTTTTGTCAATTGTATAATTTCATAATTTGTATTCACTTTGTTGTTTTCTTGTTGTTTATATTCACCTTACGTACACTTGAGTTGTGTCCAGAGTTGTGTCAGTTTTTTGTTTTTTTTTATATTTGCATATTTTGCTAGTTATAATAATTTTGTCTTTATAGGCTGGTGTGTATAATTATTATTCACGCCTCGTTTTCAGCGTTTTACCACGCCTCGTTTTTGGTGTTTTATTATTCACGCCTCGTTTTCGGCGTTTTACCACGCCTCGTTTTTGGTGTTTTACTACGCCTGGTTTTTTTAACAGTTTTTGCATTTCATATGCTTCGTTCATGATAAGGTTTATTTATATTTATTTCAGTGAGTACAAAAATACCGTGTTGAGGACGTGTGTTGTGATACACAGGTTTGGCTCATTTTCCTTTTGCTTTTATACCGATCGATGAAAATGCTCAAAGGTTTATGTGTTCATTAGTTGATGCTTTGACACTGCGAGTTTAGGACGTTTAGTTTTGTTTCGTTTAGTTCATAGTATCGTTTAGTTCATATTTTTACGACATGTTTATATAGTTTATTCCTAACCATTCCAGTTGCGTTAAAAATATATTACCGGCATGGACATAAGGTACAAAAACATTGTGCTTAAGTGGACACTGCAAGTTTAGTATATATTGTAACTATTGTTCATTATTTAGTTACTAATAAATTAGAATTTTCAGTTGCGTTCAAAAGGTGTCAGTTCACCAAATAATTATTGATACAATGACCAAAAATGTCTGGAATTTTCCATATATGCGCAAAAAATGTCCCCATTCATCTTATTACAGCCCGCAGCATTCCCTACCTAGCAGGTAACCTAGTCGTAACCCTTAACCTGATTCTGACACTAACTCTTACAATGTTTTCTTTTAGAAATAATAGCAGATTTTAGTTTCAAATTTTACTACCGATAGTCTGACGTCATTTCGGGATTTATATCAAACTTCACCCAAACGATCGGACTATTTGCATTTCATCGAAAACATTGGACTGAACAAGTCAGAAGTTGAAGACAAAGCACATATGACAACTTTTTTGTGACAAAGTGGAACGGAATCGGTGCTGGCTAGGGAAGAGATAAGTGTGGAACTTAGTCTTTTTGGAAAAAAAGGTGGTTTAACATTACGCTTGGAGATTAAACAGTGAAGATATGCTGTAATGTTCTTCAAGTTCCCATCATAACATCTCTCCTACAGGCACCGCACCTTTCTTTTGTAACCAAGGTTATTGCTGTAACTGAACCACGTATAACCATTCACCCCCCAGGCACTATGATTCAACATTAGGTAAGTGATGAACGTTGAATGTTTTTATTATATTTTGGTACACGAATGGCGGCCAAAAAACTATAGCACAAAGTAAGGTGTTTTCCATTCATAGTTATATGTTGTAACTTCAGAATGCAGTATAGGTATTACTTCAAGTTTAGTCAAGCACAAAATTTATAAAATAATACGGCTTTTCGTGACTTTTCAAAAATGCTGCTGTCAGCATTTACAAATCAAAAACACTCTGCAACTCGAGATGGATTTATTGTATATCGGCTTGAAATTTTCGATAAAATACATAACATTGACATGTAAAATATGTGAAGATAACAGGTTTTAGCATAAACCAACTAGTGGAGTCGACTATTACAAATCCTGCATTCTGATTGACTGAGTTACTCGCTATCTATTGGTGATAGCAACAGTGAAATTAGTCAATTTTAAAATACAAAACAATGGTAGAAAACTCACGTTTTGACAAGGTTTCGGTTTGTTTCTTTAAAAGCTATATAGTGAACTCGGCTGCACCAGATTCATTATCTGCATGCTTGTAGTTTTAGGATATTGGTGATGTTTTTAGGATATTGGTGATATTGGTGATAGGATAAAACTAAAGGCAGGGGGAGGATTAGGCCAAGTAAAAAAATATAGCAGTTTATCGTCCTAACTTCCAAAAAAAAGGAGAATGCAGGCGCTTTTATTTTTTATTTTCAAGATGGCTTATCCGAATTGGCCATCACCTACCAAAACCTATTTTTTGAATGGATTTCTCTACAACTGCTTTGATGCAAGATTGCGTCAAAACAAATTGTGGTGTGTAAAACTAGAAATAAACCGAAAAGTCCCGAAAGGTAACGGAAGATACAGAAACGCACAAAAATGGCAGAAAGGTTGCGCAAAAGGCCCCAAAAACAAAACAGATTTTCGATGCAAATAAAATAAAAAATAAAAATTAATTTGATGCGGCCGGAATAAAGGATGCGGGCGGGGACGATAAACTACTTTATTTGTTTACTTGGCCTTAGGGTTAATATTATGGTTAGCATCTCTTAAATCAAATAAAGTGTGTGAGCCAGGTTGCCTAGATTATAATCTAACACTGTTCTAAATTTTAGAACTTACGCTTTAAGCGTTTTAGAACTGGTGAAACAGGTGTATTTTTCATGTTAAGTGCGTGCATACGATTTTACATAGTTTACATTGGTTTGCCGATGTGGCCACGAATTGAAAGGCACGTGTTAGGCCAAATAAAATAATACGTGCAATTGTTAGGCCAAATAAAATAATACGGAAATTACCAGTTAAACACACAATGTTATTTGTTTGTAGATGTTATGTTACAAAACCCCATCAATCTGAAGGGATAGAAATACTGTCAATGTGGAAAGCAAAACAAAGGCCATATGGATGCTGAATTCAAATCTTGCAGCAATCCACCAAATGGTACTGCGATGTGCAAGCGTATTTGCCAATGCTACAATTGCTCTAATCCACTTAATAAAGATCAAACCCAAACGGCAGCACCTGTATCTCAAACACCATGCAGATGCGGTTCTAATAAAAAATGTTCGAAATCAGATTCATGTGCAGACATACCAGGACAAAGAAAGTCTAAATGCCCATTAATGGAGCAGTGTCACGGCAAATGCGCATGCGCCAAACTTTGATTTTTGTTTAGGCCAACAAGAAATAAAAAAACTGCGTGAATTACAATCGAATTGCATCGGCGAATTCCTACGTTTATTCTCTGTCCTATTTCGTTTCGTAATTATTGCATGACATTGTTTTACGGTGTTTTTTTTCGGTAATTGAACTCTGACGTTTACCAACAAACACGTCTGCCAGAGGAGGGAAGCGCTCTGGTAGTGGTAGAAAGCGTCCATCGCCCTACAATTTCATAAGCAGTTCAGAGAGGCGACAACAACAAAAACCTTGGAGACAAGGTCACGGTCGGATTTATTTGAAGAAGAACGTTCATGTTTCTTGGAAGAACCTCAAATCTTTGTGCGTGTGTGCGTTCGCAGAGCATTTGTTGTCATTAGAACTACGGAGACAAGCGAGGTTAGTATTATTGCCTAATATAGATTGTCCATTTTTTAGATACTGTAATCCATGGTTTTTTAGTAATTAATGGTTTATTGTTGATACTGTTTATAGTATAACTGCTAGTAGAAGAAAAACCAAGTAAAACCACGAATGTTAGCATGGTCAGTAGTATTTTTATTACTAATATTAGGTTATATATATAGATTTTAATCAAAACGTATTAACTAAATATCCAGTTTTGATCCATTTTAAGTATTTGCCACACTTCAGTATTTGTTGACAAATTCACTTTTTAATACAATTTAGGGAGACCAGAGTTTGAGACCAGTACACCAATGAAAAAGGTGAAAGCCCAATTGCTGTCAAGGATTCCAGGTACGTACTAATGACAGTGTAGCACAAATAAAGTAGGTCATGCTGATGTCTTGCTTCATTTCAATAATTTCTTACATTTATGTTGCAGTATATATTACCATGAATACAGTATTTTTGAGTTTATTGTCAATTATAACATGGCATTGTATGATAATAGTGATATGCAATAAAATTGCAATATTCACTAAAACCATGTAGTTTTAAAACATCTTGTGTCCAGTGGAATTAACTTATATCAAGATTTAAAAATAAGCACTTGCCTGTGAAAGTGTAAAATATATGTAACTGAACCAAATGTCAAGCTTTGCAATTTTAAGTGACATTACTATGAATGATTAGCACCTTATTATTACAATAAATCCTAAATGTGTTAATATACACACTGCTGTAGTGAATGTGGGAGAGCTTGGATGGACAGACGATACATGGAAGATCGTCAAGCTCGTATCCTCAAGCTTGTAACCTTTGCTCTCCATCTGAGTCTCGGTGGCTCAATGGTTCTAGCATCTCACTGGCAATCAGAAGGTTACATGTTCAATTCCTGTATGGGACTCAGAATAATTTTTCTGAGGACACGAGCTTGACGATCGTCCATGTATCGTCAAACTCCTAAATGTCAATGGTCTGAAAAATAATAATGTAATTATTTTGTAGTTTTGAATGTGATGTAAATATCACTGGTTCAAGTTTCATTGCCGATGAACCATCCACCAATGACAGCAGTGAAACAGAGTAAGAGAGTGATGATGAATTTTACTTGTAAGTTAGTTTCCCGTTATATATATTGAAGTCCATGTGTATCAGCACTCTTGTAACGTGATTACATGTATATTATAGTAATATATATACTAATACCATGTATGATTATTCACTAGGGATTCTACAGTGTTAGACAATGCTTTACAAACACTTGATGAAAACAATGATTCCACATCATCTGATGAAGACAATGAGGAAGAATTTTGGGGGTATAGTATGTGTACTCAGATATCTAAATACCATATACTATAGGATCTGTTCAAATTAACATAGAATATTGAAAATAATTGCTGCTTTGTTTCGTATGTCAAACATCTATCACATCAAATAATTTTGTATTTTTTAAGAGTTTAAGGTACAGTAGTGTGTTTCTGCTTCTAATTGAGTGAATTACGTGGTGTTTCACAAACAAATCTTGCAACAATAGGTGCCATTAGCCCTTTCTCTCCTGATTTCCTGGGAGCCCTCCCATTGTCGAATAAAGTCATTGGGAGTTAGACAAAGTAAAATAATAAAGTAAGACAAATGATTGAGAGAGACTGACCCTTGAATTTCACTCTTGACTTTCCAGGAGCTTTCCCATTCATGAATAAACTTGTCTGGCATTAGATAGGGTAAAATAATCTAGCATTAAACAGAGTAAAATAATAAAATTCTATTAAAGGCGTGTTTGTAGGAGCGAAAGGGTTGTATTACCCTGTACAAACATACAGTAATGGCACATGTTTGTAATATTACTTATTGTAATTATTTACTGCATTTATTACTCATTACATGATTTTTTATTGTCTGTTTTATTTAGGGAGGATAAAAAATCTTTTGAAGAATGTTAGCTGAAGATTTTGAGCTCTCTGGATATTTACCAGATGAATCATACAGCAAAGGTCCTGCATAACCACAAGTGTTTGTGTCCAGTTCCACACAAACTGATGATTTGCCCAACACACCGATGTACATAGATCCAATCCCATGTGTGAAAGTCCCTCCAAGAGAAAATAAATTTACTCGCTAGGAAGAGAGTAATAACTTCCAAGGTGAACTGAAACTAGTCCAGGCAACAAAGATTATTTGTTCATTAGATCTCTTGATGCAGTCACTTGCTGAGAAGTGTCGTCGTCCGGGCTGCCAGCTTCCAACAAATGTGGAGTATACACTTTGTGGAACAAGTGTGCTCTTGACATGGAAATGTAGTGATGGTCATTTTGGTAAATTCTGCTCATTACATAAAGTTAATGGTGTATTTGCCAACAATTTGCAGACATCAGCTGCCATCTTACTGTCTGGCAACAACTTTTCTAAGATGCAAATGTTTACAGAATTTTTCGTCCCGTAAACGCAGGACTTCGTCAGAGCGTGACTAAACGTGAACTGGAGTAGTTATATTACCATTATTATTTTTAATGTGTAAGGCTCTGGACCGAGCTCTGGACCAATCAGAATGAGAGTAGTTTTACGACCAGTAAAAATCAGGGGGATACGCTCCTGCAAGATAGATAGGGATTATTGGCGTACCAATAAAGTTTTTATTGCTTGCGCCGTTAAATTAATTATTTAGATTATTCGTAACGTGATATTTGCGCCGGAGAATTTAATGTATGTAGTCACATGAGTGCAATGCACGGGAAAACGAGGAGGTTGGTATATAATAGCGCTGATATAACAGAATAATTTCTTCAAAGCTTTTACTTTAAAGTACTATCAGGTATTGTTTTACTAATTTCATTTTTCCAATTCTAATACTAAATGGCTGCTTCTGTTCCTGCACAATCTTTAATTTTGGGTCATTCTTTTGTGCGGCAATTAAGAGTAGATCATGTTATTTTTTTTTGGGTCATCTTTTGTGCGGTCATCTTTCATGCGGTCATCAAGTTGGAGCTTCTTAATTACCTCAAAGGTCTATTTTCTAAGAAGCGAGTAGCTGCAACTCATTTACTGGTATTCATGATCGCAGATGAGCTGAGAAATCACAAGCCATATGCCATTCCCATACGCTTCATGCCATATATGTCACTACCCGATGGAAAATTAAGAGAGCTTGAAATTCAGTTAGAAGATGCTATGAGAAGTAAAGGGATGACAGTTGTAGGTGTGTGGTAATTTTCTTTATAATAACAGCTTTAGTTTGACAAAGTGGTTTGCAAGCTCAACCCCAATTACAGCTACTGTACAGTTAAAATGTTGAAATCTTTTTGAGTGAAATAATAATGCGGAATTATTTTGCCAAAAATATATTTAATTGTTTAATATTTCACTGAAAGAGATTTAAAAATTCACTAATGCCTCCATATCCTAGACTGGTATCTTATTGCATGTGACCAAACCATCTGGTAATTGCCATTTATACAATTAGCCAGCAGGATATGCTGAAATGTGTACTTGCATATTTATCAATTTGAGTATGTATTTTTTGTCCAGGTTTCACAACAGATGGCGAATTTAATTATTTGCGAACAATGGGGATTACACGTCCAATATCTGTAATTGAACTTATAAAGAGTGCAAAAAAACAAGCAAGGAGTATTCATGTGAAGACCATCTTTTCCTACTTTAAACTAGATGAAAAAGGTGCATATTGAATTGATTGTCATTTCAATTTTATTTACCCCATTTCGTAACCAATTAGAGTAGAGTGTATAGTTTCAGTTGAAAAGAGCTGTATTTCATATTTAATAGGAGATCCAATTTGTACACATGCAGCTGTTCCCCTGGCAGAGGTCCTATGGCTGAATGAATTCATGTCTGAATGTCAAGAACCAGGGTCATTTGAAAACGCTGTTCGCATATTACGAAGGAAATTATTCCCATTTATGCATGATCCCCATGGATACAAGGTAGAGTTTATGTACATTATTAATAATATTTGTACAAAATATTGTTTGACACAGTTACTATTTATAGACCAACTCAGACAAACAAACCTACAGACCATTTTTACTCGTCAAGTACCCCTTGTAACCATTTAACACTGAACCAACATGTGTTGTTATATTTTGATAGGAAGACCTGAAACAACTGGAGAGATCATGAAGTCTATTATGGCTATTTTACTCTACGGGAAAAGTGTAGAGGATCTCAAGAACCATGCCAGTGATCCTACTAATTTTGCAGACAACCTATACCAGCCAGAGAAAGATGCAAATGGTGAGAGAGTACATCATCGTGAGGATCACCACCATCTGTTGAAACGCATAGTTTCAAGACTTCGGGAAGGGCACATCCCAGGCTTAGACCTACGACACCTCAGAGATGCCTTACATGATCCTTCAACCGGTTTGACATATGAGGCGCTCACAGGAAAGAACAAGCAGTCAGTGCCAGATTGTGAGCGTCTCATAGGTCCTGGTGTTATTTCTTTTCTGGAACGAACTGATGCCTGCATCATAAAGCGTCTACACAACTGGCACAAAGCAGTGGATGGACGGGGTTTGTCAGAAATGCAGAGGTCGTCCTATTGTAAGGAGATGAAAGAGTGGCTATTGGCTTATATATATATATATATATATATATATATATATACACATATACACATATACACATATACACATATACATGTATACACATATACACATATACACATATACACATATACACATATACACATATACACATATACACATATACACATATAGTAGTGTGATGATAGAAACTATCGGGTTCAAGATCATTTGGATAGAGTGCTCGATGCGTGAACGCAGAGCGAAATTAACAAGGTGAAAACACTGGTTATTTCATTGAAATTTATTCGCTACAAATTTGTTTCGTATGGTTAGCCGAAGCTTGCCACACTCGTCAGGTGAATGATAAATATTTACAGCTTAGCAGAATATATACATGAGATGCGTGGTAAAATAGGGGTCGTATTACAGTTCGTGATAAATTACGTAGGATATTTACATAAAATATATTTCTTACGATGACGGCAGGTGGAGATTAATTCATTTCGTTTGTTGAGGGAGCTGAGTTCGGGGTGGTAGATAATTATAAATTTTTCGTGGAGGCATAAGTTACAGTGTTTTGATTTGTTGGAGTAGGGTTGGCATTTTTTGAGGATTTTCCAGTTTATTGTGTGAGGGGTGTTAGTTTCTTTCAAAGACCAAATGTGCTTACTTAGTTCCGTGGCGTGTTTCTTATGTTTGTTTCTGAATGACGATGTGTGATTAAGATATCTAGTCTTGAATGTGGTCTCCGTCAGTCCGACATAGGTTTGGTTCTCGTTGTTTTCGGTATTTGTGACGGTGGCTTGATACACTACAGCTTTGGTCAGGCACTTTCCTTTCAGTGGGCAGCTGTTCTTCTGCCGGCAGTTGCATTCGGGCTCTGGCTCTTTGTTTTTCTCTGCTTCTTGTCTCAGTATGCGCTTATTATGTGAAGAGATGATGGACTGCACATTCGGCATGCAACTGTAACTCAGCTTCACTGTGTTACGATTGAGCAGCTTGTGGAGGGGATGGTTTTTCGGAAAGCACTCGTCCACTGCCATCAGGAACTTATGGCCGATATCTGTGGCGACGTTTGAGCTGTATGGCGGGTTGAACCAAGTGATGTTCCTGCTCCTACGGCGTTTTGTGGTCGTGGGTTGGGGGTCGTAATGTAGGTTGTGGTTGAAGCCGCTGTGTCTGAGTGTGTCTTGGTAGGGTTGGGAGCTGCTATCGAATGTTTCTTTGGTCGATGAGATCTTTGAAAGTCGCCGGTTAATCGTCTCAGGAATTCTCTGTAAGATGGTTGGAGGGTGGTTGCTGTGGATGTTGATATATTGGGTAGTGTTGCCAGGTTTTGAGTAGGGTTTAAAGGTGTCGGTTGTCAGGTTGAAGGTGATGTCGAGGAAGTTCACGCATTTTTTGTTCGCTTCGGTTGTCAGTTTTAGATTGTGATCGCCGAATATCTTGCAAATTTGTTTCTTGATGTTTTCGATTGTTCTTGGTGGGTCATCGAAAGCGCCAAGACCATCGTCACGATATAGGCCGATCTTGTTTCTAAGGTTAGGAGGTAGTTGCGACAGGAGGTAGGAGCCGACGAGTTCACAAGTCTCAGCTCCGTCAAAGCTGCCCATTGTGACATCGAAATTCGAACTTGAATTATTTTTAGACCACGCTTCTGTTTCGCTAAACAGGAGGGAATTTTTGGCTTGCATGATAATGTGCTTTTCTTGTTCAGAAATTACGTCGAACTCGGTGGCGAACGCAAGGGCTTTGTTCAGTAGATCGTCGGTTATCGACGGGTAAAATTCTACTACATCGAAACCGATGAAAGAATGCGTTGGTTTGTTGGCAATGTTTTTGAACCACGCTATGACGGTGTCGCTGTTCTTTCACTGGTTTACGCCTGTCGTTGCTACTACTTTGGCGTTGATGCGCTCAAGGATCTTCTTACTAATGATGCCAATTTCGGATTTCGCGGGATTGATCAGGCGAGAAGTAGGGCTGTTATCGAAGTTCGGCTTGTGGTCCTTCAGCGTAATAAAGCATTCTTTCTCGGCTAGCATATCTATTCTGTTGTCTAGCTTCAGTTTCGTCGCGGTTTTCTTCTCTTCGGCTATTATTTTGGCTGTGCTGTTGGTTGGCGCTTTCTTGTAGGTTTTTGTAATATTGGTTTTAAGTAGTTGTTGATAGGAGTCGGGTTTAACGCGGTAATAGTTAGTTGTTTTGTCGGCGGGAACAAGCAGTTCTTTATCTGTCTTTATCCTCTTCATGTCTTGTGAAAGCTTCTGTTGGAAAGGGCAGCTTGTATTTTTGAATTCGATGTTCTTAACGAGCGTTAGCATTCTCTCTTCAAAACTGTGCAATTCTTCAACTGGTGGTGGCGAGTTTGTTGTTTTGAATCCAAACGTATTGTTGGTTGTTGGGGAGTCCGTCGGGTTCAGGAAATGGTGGGCTTTCCATCTCAGGCGTTGTAGGAAGTTCTGTGTCTTGTCAAGGAGGCATCTCAGATATACATTGGGCTGCGCTGTGGGGATATTCTTCGTTGAGTAACCGAGGTTAGTTGGTTCCATGTTGACTTGTAGAGTGCTCGACAGTGAAGGAGCGAAATACAGTAGTGTGATGATAGAAACTATCGGGTTCAAGATCATTTGGATAGAGTGCTCGATGCGTGAACGCAGAGCGAAATTAACAAGGTGAAAACACTGGTTATTTCATTGAAATTTATTCGCTACAAATTTGTTTCGTATGGTTAGCCGAAGCTTGCCACACTCGTCAGGTGAATGACAAATATTTACAGCTTAGCAGAATATATACATGAGATGCGTAGTAAAATAGGGGTCGTATTACAGTTCGTGATAAATTACGTAGGATATTTACATAAAAGATATTTCTTACGATGACGGCAGGTGGAGATTAATTCATTTCGTTTGTTGAGGGAGCTGAGTTCGGGGTGGTAGATAATTATACATTTTTCGTGGAGGCATAAGTTACAGTGTTTTGATTTGTTGGAGTAGGGTTGGCATTTTTTGAGGATTTTCCAGTTTATTGTGTGAGGGGTGTTAGTTTCTTTCAAAGACCAAATGTGCTTACTTAGTTCCGTGGCGTGTTTCTTATGTTTGTTTCTGAATGACGATGTGTGATTAAGATATCTAGTCTTGAATGTGGTCTCCGTCAGTCCGACATAGGTTTGGTTCTCGTTGTTTTCGGTATTTGTGACGGTGGCTTGATACACTACAGCTTTGGTCAGGCACTTTCCTTTCAGTGGGCAGCTGTTCTTCTGCCGGCAGTTGCATTCGGGCTCTGGCTCTTTGTTTTTCTCTGCTTCTTGTCTCAGTATGCGCTTATTATGTGAAGAGATGATGGACTGCACATTCGGCATGCAACTGTAACTCAGCTTCACTGTGTTACGATTGAGCAGCTTGTAGAGGGGATGGTTTTTCGGAAAGCACTCGTCCACTGCCATCAGGAACTTATGGCCGATATCTGTGGCGACGTTTGAGCTGTATGGCGGGTTGAACCAAGTGATGTTCCTGCTCCTACGGCGTTTTGTGGTCGTGGGTTGGGGGTCGTAATGTAGGTTGTGGTTGAAGAACCAAACCTATGTTGGACTGACGGAGACCACATTCAAGACTAGATATCTTAATCACACATCGTCATTCAGAAACAAACATAAGAAACACGCCACGGAACTAAGTAAGCACATTTGGTCTTTGAAAGAAACTAACACCCCTCACACAATAAACTGGAAAATCCTCAAAAAATGCCAACCCTACTCCAACAAATCAAAACACTGTAACTTATGCCTCCACGAAAAATTTATAATTATCTACCACCCCGAACTCAGCTCCCTCAACAAACGAAATGAATTAATCTCCACCTGCCGTCATCGTAAGAAATATCTTTTATGTAAATATCCTACGTAATTTATCACGAACTGTAATACGACCCCTATTTTACCACGCATCTCATGTATATATTCTGCTAAGCTGTAAATATTTGTCATTCACCTGACGAGTGTGGCAAGCTTCGGCTAACCATACGAAACAAATTTGTAGCGAATAAATTTCAATGAAATAACCAGTGTTTTCACCTTGTTATATATATTACTTAACCCATTCAGTAATATACCCATTCACTGGTAGTACTCTACCACTGCCAAGTAAAATCGTCTAGAGTTAGACAGAGTAAATACTAAAGTAGGGCAGGGTGCATTTGGGTGCATTGCCGGCTAATATGCTATTTAATATTTTATAACTAGAAGAATAAAAGGCATATGTGTTTTGACTCAAGAGATTGTCATTGGCCTTGTAGCCAACCTGGAGAGTAGAGAGCAGCGACGTGTGGAATATGAAGATCGAGGTCTTTCTCCAGAGCACCCTCGAGCCTCTGGATCAGATGATGTTGAAGGGATTATTGGTCTCATGCATGAAATGTTTGGTGATATATTCGACATCAAACAGTTTCTTGATGCCCAAAGGAAGATTTTTAATGAGTTCACGAAGAGAATTGACCCTGGTTTAAAATTCTTCTATTGGTCTGGAACCAAGGAACGGTACACAGATTTTGAATTGCCCTCATTTAATCAGCCATCCAATGGAACTGGCAAAGAGAGACTTGACAAGGTAAACCTGTCACAACGAGGTGACCCAGGGGTGTTTGTAGCAAACAGGGCGTCCTTGCCGCAGAGGGGACAGCTGATGGCAAGGGCTAAGTTTCATAGGGAACCTGTGGAACTGCCACCAGTGCAGAGGTAATATGCTACAATTGATTAACTTAAAACACTCAACATGCATTTATTAAATAAAGTTTTATTTTGTGGAAAACACCACATATTTCTATTTCTGCAGAGCTTTCGATCTGTGTGCCTGGATCTACAAGTACAAATAAACACAATTGAATGAACATTACTTGCACTGGTGAAGGGATCCGGGCACACAGATCCAAAGCTCTGCAGAAATATAAATATGTGGTGTTTTCCAGAAAACAAAACTTGTTCATCGAATGATCACCACGCAAACATACAAAGTCAAAGAACATATATTTATTGTAATTAGTTGTTCACTATTTTACTCTTTTGCTGGCACTGATGACTTGTTTATCCCATAAACCTTTCTTGGTGATATTAATTGTCAAATAGAATCCAACCATGCAATAGGTGGTACAAAAACGAATCTTTTTCACAGACACATCAAGTGATTTGTCGGACAGGACTGGGTGAACATATTGTGTGAGTTCTTTTGCTAAGAACCCTACTTTTTCATAATCTGATGAAGACATAACATAAACTGCAATTGCATTCTTGTCATAAGGGTTGTCTGGCTCAGCCTCAATCTTTGCAAAAATAGGTCTGTTATATTCTTCTAAGTGGGTGTAGGCTTCCTCAAGGGCGTTTTGTCTATCTACCGTATAACAAGTTCCCAGAACCTTAAATGGCAAACAATGATCCATCTCCTCAATTGTCTGCACCAAATCATCACTGTCTTCCACCCTGCAGTCGTCACGTATAGTGTCGGACACCGAAGGTTCGCTTCCACTGCTCATAGATCTTCTAGCGGTTGTTTTCTCTGGTACTAGCTTCCACAGCACAGTATACTTCTCACCATGAATTACTATTTCACAGTGAGAAGTACAAGTGAATATTCCTGGTTGAATGTTCACCAACTCGCCTTTTTGGATTACACCTTTAAGTATCTCTGTACCTTTCTTGAATTGGACAAAGGTAAATTCCAAGATCATCACTGGGAATTGGGGGATTTGCCAGGAAACAGAAGACAATTGATCAACATGAATGATCTCGCATAAAAATTCTGGATAATTAATATCACCTTAAATATGAGAAGAACAGAGTAGTTCACTGTTGTATTCTGTTATATGCTTAGCATAAAGTACTCCAAAATCAGCCAACTTCAAATAACTTTGGCAAATTTAATACAATCGCTCTCAAATCTCACACCATCTCTTTTTAAGAAATTGTATGTTTTTTGTTTCTAGTTTTTCTTACTTTTGGTGGGAAAATGACGTCACACATTTGGCACCAAAAAATTGTTTTCGTAACATTTTATATTTGAATACTGTTTTGGAAATGGCAGATTTTGTTAAATTTACAAATTTAAATTTACCGATTTTAACCAACATTCCCTACGAGCGTCATGCCTTGTGACCAATCATTATGCATAACGTCTATTCAACTTTTACAGAAAAGTCAGCAAATATGAAATGTTACTAAACCAAATTTTTGGCACCAAATGTGTGACATCATGTTCCCGCCAAAAATAAAGAAAAACAAAACTAGTCATGGGTACAACTGTTTTTCAAGGCTAAGCTTGAGGATAGTTAGAGTTAGGTGGTTTAAGGTACTATTTGTAGGGTCAATATAGCACCTGACCCCAAAAAAATTGCAAGCAAACGTTTTATGGTGTTTTCCTGTAGTATCGGGTCTTGTGAACAACATATCAAAAGTTTAGGAAAATTTAGGTCACAGAAAGGGTCAAAATGTGACGTCATAAACAAGATGGCCGCCAAATCAGAATATTGGCTATATCTCGCTTCATATTTGACATAGGGTTACAATATTGGTGTCTAGCTGTGGGTTTTAGGGGTCAAGGAATCCATTAAGTCTATTCATGGGGTTGTAGGGGAATTGCATCATTGGAAATCCATAGGATTTATTTATATGTCACTGTAGAAATAACCTGTCAGTTCGGCTTTCACGCATACTATCTCATTGCTCTTCGTCATCGTCTTCATCTAGTATTGGCTCCAGTGTCATGTTGTCACAGTTCCCTTCTTGACAAGGTCCGCATGCACTTGTACAATCAAGCCCATGCTTTTTACAGGTACATCTTAGCGTGTTACAACCAGGGGAACAGTTGCAGTGGATCATTTTGAGGAGAACCTCGGGAGCAGGGTTCTTATCCATCATGATCGGAATGAGTTTGTCCCCTTGAACTTTAAATCCCCAGTCGTTAGGGACCATGTCCTCACTTATACCCATCCAGACCATAACTTGGTAATGTGTCCTCAGCGAGTGAAATCTAGTGGCAGAAGCAGTTGGCGGAAGTCGGTCAGGTGTGACAAATGTCTTGGCTCTTGAAACTTTCTTACAGAGCAAACTATACCTAAGGGTTGCGAGAGATTCGTTTTGATTCCCATTAAACAATGAAACCATTGCCTTACAGCCAGCACTTTCAACGGTACCTTGATCTTTGTCGGGTGAACAAAAAATCTTTGAACATGTACGAAACACGGATTCCCCCTTGAGATTTTTTTTTGAAAACGGATTTTTTGCCAATCCCAAAGATTCTTGAAGTCGTATCCCAACCTGTGAACGCATGAACAAACAGCAGATCAGTACATATGTCATCACCTAATATCTGTTTCAGAACATTGATCTTGTACACATATTGTTTTGTTTTATCCCCGGTTTTATCTGAACGGAAGTAGAGCTCATGGCTGTCCTTAAGAGTTGCATGATACAGAAGGAGAATCAACAAGTCAGTATCTTCACCAATTAGCGTTGTAGACTTGTACCCAGACATCGAAACTGCGGCTTTTACTATGTCCACGTCTGCATCTCCCTCAGCTTGGATGACATGGCAGCCTTTCTGCTGCAAGCATTTTGCGATCAGATCAATCATAGCCTGTTTGTTTTCCACATTCGAGAGAAAATCCTCCTTTTTCCCAACGAACTTAGTAGCATCCGATATATTGACCTTGTTAGCAGTCTTATTAGCACCTCGTCGTTCATGTGTATTGTCCTTAATGCCTGGCCCTCCACTGTACCCATCAAATATTACTGTGGCATGTCCGTATAAATCCAAAGTGAACTTTGCATATGCGTCAGCGATTGAACTGTATGTAGATCCTTCAGTCCATTTCAGTCTATGCAAAAGTGAACCCCCATCTAAAACGTAGTGATCAGTGACTGGGATCGTCTCGAGCACTGCATCATCAGATGTGGGAGTGACATAGTTTCTTATAGCTTCCACCAGTTGTGCCTTGTCTGGTTTGCGCAAACGGTCCTTTGCTTCAAATAACGATGGAGGATAAGGACTGAGTTCATAGTCCATCACCTCACTTAAATTAAGATCTCCAGACTGTGATACCACCAAGAACCTCTGAAACAACAGAGCTGGGTCTATGGTTCTGTCTTCAGTAATTTTGATGGTTCAGGCAGTAGCTAATGTCTTCACTCTAGTATTTCGCTTGTGCGAATACGAAAAGATAGACTGTCCTTCCATTGTTTTCACTGTGCTGTTGCCAACTGTGAAAAGATCATCCACATTCACATCGTCATTAGCATTTATTCCAGTTATGATGTTGCGCAAGGTAGCATCTCCTGTAAACGGAGAAAAGTCTGCAAGTTTTTCTATAAGCTTTTCTCTGTCTGCTTTATCTCGAATCATCCTTGCAGACATAGCTTCTTTGTGCTGTTCACTTGTTGTGTATACCATCTGGCTGAACTCTTGCATGGCATAGTTGTAGGCTGAGGTTACAGGGCGAGACATGGTCCAAAGTGTTCTTTGGTGTTCATTAAAGCCACTTCCTCTTGTTAGCCCGCCTGTACTTTTAAGGGAACGCATGAGCATCTGCTCGATGACAAGATCAGAGCTTAGACCAGCCCAGTATTGGTTGCTTCGGCGTATGACATGGAAACCATTCATGAATTTCTGATAAACAGAAGGGTTTTCAGTTTCTAAGCTGTTCATCTTCTGAAGATACAGATAACCCGACTTGAGATAGTTAGGGTGTCCAGCAGCTGTAAATATTGGTAAACAGTCAGATATGGCATGGAGGTGCATTTCCCATGATCCGGTGCGATCGAGTTCGCGGGCAACTCCCAACATTTGCTGATAATTTAACCACAGTTTGCTTGTCTTTGAATGACTGGATAGTTCACATTCTTTCGATTTGAGCTGATCAGCGATTGTTCCAATGCAATCCGACTTCAGCAAAGAATCCATGTCTCTTTCACCAGTTTCCGTAAGAACGTACAACGTTTCAAGCTCTTTCAAGACGTTTTCAAAACCAGGCTCATCCTCGATGATTTTAGCTACTATCTGATGCGTAAGGCATTGATCTACAAGAAGATGTCCGCGAAATGCACGTTGTACAGATTTACCACTCATCATATGCACAACTGCATTCTCACCATATATTGTTTCTAGGATCTGTTTCAGTCCACTCCCATCCATTAATGTTCCTATGGCCCCCAAAAGATTCATGAAGGTGTGAAAACTGCCCAGTAACAAGACAACATCTCTTATAGGACTATTGTCCGGTACTTCATTTACGATCTCTGATGCCTTCCAGAAGAGCGGTTGGTCGAATGTTATGATTGGTGGAACGTTTTGTTTGGCAGCTCTCCAGTGTTGAGAAAATGCATGTTTTGTCACTTGATGACATATCAATCATGGGAAGAATCATGGATAGTCCTTGATGTCCACCTTTGCCTCATTCAGAACATTTAAGTCAACTCTTTTTCGCCTTTGAATAGTGTGACTGACTTGTTTCCCGGGTGTGATGGCCGCAATCATACCCATCCCATGAAAGGTACCCTTTCCATCAAGCGTTACTATATTATGATCGACATTATCGGCTGCAAACAGCAGAGCCATATCAAGTATGTCTATATCTCCACCTAACATATCTGGAGCAATTGCAGCAGCGGCGTTGTTCTCAAACCTTTGAACCTCCGAATAGGATGAGCAATATCCCATGACAGAGAGGCTATCGATCAAAAACCTTGACCTGAAAAGATGGTGCATTTGCACACACAGGCCAAGCTGCAATGGTGCTATAACGGCCCTTGGACGAACAGCTTGTACAATTGACTGTCATTTCTGGCTGACGTCCTCGCCGACAAAAAGGAGCTGTAACATCAAACGCAAGCTCTCTGGTACGAATTCTAAGGAAGGTTCTAGTTTGAGTTCGCAAGTCTTCGGATACTCATCACTAACTGGGGTGACCATACATTTAATGTCACTCTTAATGAGTCTAGCAGCAGTTTCAATTATAGCTCTCTTCTGCGCTTCCTCATCATCCTCCTTCGGCAGGTTAAAGTAACTTCGGAGGATTCGTCCAGTTCTTTCACGAAACGTCACAATGTCTTGCAATCCATCGCCCTCAGCCACAAATATTGAATCTCCATAGTGTTTCATTAGCTGACACTTTAGATACTGATTCCCGTAAGCACCACACTCACTTTCAAC